>CM035158.1:87348283-87795783 GCA_020205615.1 Panax quinquefolius
GAAATCAGAGGAACTTTCACGTATATTACACAACTCCCAAGGTTGTCGTGATGGAATTTTGTAAAGAAAATAGTGATTTGAAGGACAACTTGCGAACCTACAAAATTCGCAAGTCCAAAAAAAATTCTCCAATATTTAGCACTTTCTGAGCTAGTATTTTTCAGTTCAATCTTCCCGATTTGCAAACAAAACCACTTACTTACTATATGTGCTGAAGTGAAAGTAATGTTGGACAACTCAATTCTAAGACTTAAAATTAGAATTTAATGCCAAATTGTAACTAAATATTAACTCCATAGAATTGAAAATGTGCCCATAGAATTGCAAATGTGCTTTTTGTTTCAATTCCGAAGTTTGGATCTGAATTATGTAGAACTACCTGGAAGATTAATTACTATTTGCATACGAATATTTACAAAACAGATATGTAATTAGAAATTATAATCATGTCAAGGAAACCTAAGCATTTGGAATTAAAATATGAAAGAAATACTGAAAAATATTGAGAATTTCATTTACGAATGAACTATTCTTCAATCCAGCCATCCATTTACACGAGCTCGATTCTCCCACAATGCTGAGAGCTTACGTTCTTCTATAAGTTCTGCTTGGGCCTTCTCCCTTGCTTGTTCACAAGTTTCCATTCCTGCATTGCACTTCTCTCCTTCTTTCTCATATTGCGAAGAGGTTTTCCTTGCATCCATAATTAACACCTTGGTGTGTGTCAAGCTATCATCGCTTACGCTTTTCTGTAAGCTGATTTCCTCTGTAAGTAACGTTATAATGTCCTTCTGCATTTCCTCATTTGTCTCGGGATCATCTTTTGCACAGTCTGTCCATAAAATAAACACAATGATCGATAGGTCAGATAAGGAAGAACTAACACAAGAAGACTTTAGAGCAGTAGCTTTACTTGGCAATCTTACTTGGCAGGAGGGAAATTCCTTACTCACTCCGTTCCTTTTTATTTGTCTTTTTATTTAGTGAAATTTATGTAGATTTAAGAAAATATTAATGACTAGTTTCCCATTTCGTCCCTACATTAAATACTAATTTATTTCTCTTTCATCTTTCTAATGATTTTTGGAGGGGTAATCTTGAGATTTTATATTCATTTTAAATCAATCAGACAAATCATTAATTACATTTCTTAGTCTTTGTGTTTTCACTTAAAACGTGGATTAAAAAGGAATGGAAGGAGTAATTTGTATCAGTTTGAATTGATAAGCACCACTTAACCATGAATTAAAAAAGCATTAGACATTATTTATCTATATTCTCAATAGCAAGAATAGAGAGAATAATAGGCATGCATATGAAGCGAACTCAACTAACCTGATAATGTGCTATCTGAAATACCTGAAAGAAAAAAAAATAAAACTCATCAATTTGAAGTAATGGAATATGTTGTAAACATGAAAATAATTAATATGATGATCAAATGTTTTTAATGCAAGAAACATACAGAAACAACCGACATAAATGATAAAACAATAGGATTAAGTATAATATAAGTACTATAACTATCAATTCATACAATAATCATGGTTAATAAATATATTTAGTTACATATAACTGTTTAAAAAGAAAATCGGAGAGTACTGCTAGAAATTGTGCCACATTTTCCTTCTTTTAATATCCGCATGCCAAATTGATTACTGTAACAAGTAATCTCTGTTAAGAGGTATCATTATATATTTGCAATGTGGTATCCAGAACTTAAATTTGATGAAATTTCCTCTAAGCCATGTTTATGTTACAATAGATAGATGCCATTCTACACTGTTATGAATAGGTAATTATCAAGTGTTACTCCTTTTTTTCCTTTTCTTTTCTATTTGTTGCAAAAGCAATACGAAAGGACCAAACCTCATGATAAGGACAAGTGTCTAACCAGTTAGCCCAAGTGCCTGCATATAAATAGTATTTGGAAATTTCTTCTACTATAATGCAATAACACTGAGCTGAACTATAGTTGTTGAATAATTTTAAGCTTTGGTGGTTCAATTAGCAGATGTACGAGGATATGAAATGCATCTAATAACAAAAATACAGAAACATGAAATCAACGATATGAGGTAGAGTAGCTGACTTTGAACTGAATGCAGCTTTTGCTCTAGATTCTATTTAGAGGAAATAAGGTGAAAAATGAAACTCAGCTCGAGACAACCAGAGGTCCAATCCAAATGTAAACCTCCGGCACACAATAAAGTCGCAACAAACAAGGTGGAATGCAGTAACATACACAATGAATCCTCCAGTTGGACATAAGTAAATAAAAAACAAGAAAGAAGAAGGAAAATAGATTTCAATTTATCAGGTAAACCAAGACATGGGATATTCCACTCTAGAAAGGTTTAAAACCTTCTCTGCCGTGTAGATTTTCTGATTGCCAAAATAACAGCACCTTCAGTTTGAATTATATCACCTCCTAGCACTTGTACTCTTTGTAAATAGCCTAAATTGCCTCAACTTTATCCTCATCCACCACTACCTCTTAGTTCTTAAATTTACATGCTAGACCTTGAAAATTAGTAATAAAATTAAGAAGAATCCAATAGTTTGTGAGTGATGTTCATCAGCAACATTTTCTTTTTCGGATCTTATACACTAAATTACAAATCATAACTTATAGAAAGATGCAAGACTAAATAAAGAACATATTAATGCCATGTTCACGAGCACGGTTTCGCCAAGATCCTATTCCTATAGTTTATAAATTCCTAATTCATCTTGGAATATGATTAGTCACATATTTGGAAGTAAATGAGATGGGCAAATATCACAAATCATCTCACAGTAACAAGTAACGGTTAAGCAGTTAAACTACAGTAAACAGAACAAAAGGTGGAGAAATCCTCAATAAATTCATACCTTCTACTCGGTTGTTGTTTAAGCAATATTTTTCATCCTCTATTCCAAAATATAAGATTATTGTTGACTTTTAAAACTTAAAGTTGGTATGAGTCCTTAAAAATTAATTATGAAACCATAAATTTGTAGTTAATACTTTTTAGATAGTTTAAAATATTTATGATGAGTTGACTAAAATTAATTGAATCTATATCATTTTGAATTTGAAAATATCTTAAATAGACTTCAAAATGTCAATAATTGTCATATATTTTAGAAACGTAGAGAATTAAGTATGCTTAAACTAGAAATTTTTTACAAAAACGAGTAATCCCAGAAATAAAAGTAGATAACAATCTCATAAATTTGGAAGTGTAAAATGTTAGAGATGAAAAACTCACCTACAGGCAAGGGGATGGTAGCTTCTGAAGAACAATCACAATCACATAAAGGACATGAAGCCCGTATTGAATTTCCAGTGGAATGCCAGAACAACAATTGTCTCCTGGCAGTGTAACCAACCAAACACAACCCCACCAAAAACAGAACTAATCTAAAAATTCCAGGACTACATAGCCTATTGTCTGATGGGTGAGCCATCTATTTCCACAAGAACTCAATTTTCAACCCTTACAAAAAAAACAATTTTCAACCCTTACAAAAAAAACAAATAAAGAAATAAAACCCAACTAAGATTTTTTAGTAAAAGTGAAGATTACCCAAGATTGTTTATTAAAACCCCATTTCTGAATCATTCTCAAAGAATCAAAACTAACTCAAATTTCAAAATTTCAAGCCTTTGAATCTCGAAAAACAAAACACAATTCAGATATTTATTGCAATAATGAAGAATTCCCAAAATTATTTATCAAAACTACATTTCTAAATCACTCCCAAAAGGTTATAACTTCCTTCAACTCACTCATTTTGGACACTCACAACTTAGTATATACTAAATGTATATTACCAGAGGGACAGGGTGTATTTTATCTTAAAAGGAATTTGTGTAGAAATCAATCAGTGTAATGAAAAGTTCAGAATCCAAGAGGAGCCAAACATATCATATCAAATCAAATCAAATCTTAACTTTGTTTTTAGGTAAACTAAAGATGACCCAGATCCCCAAAAAATGAGGGACGAAATTAATGGGAATGTATTTACGGAAAGGCAGTTGTAGAGTGTGAGAGGAACATATTCTGGTTGCGGATTTTGAGTGATGAAGAAGTAGTCTGGATCTTAAGCTTGCCCCTTATCCAACATTATGTTGGCAATATACCTTGCATATCCCTCTCTAGCGACGAATCGAGCGACGGTTCGGTCCATCGCTATATATAGAACTGTCGTCTTAGTTTTTAGTGACGGATAACATATAGGCATTTGTTTTCATATATAGCGACGACCGACCATCATCCATCAATTCGTCGCAGAATATATAAAGTATGTGTTAGATAAGAAAGAGTTTTAAAATTGATTATATATATATATATATATATATATATATATTCATCCAATACGATAACATTTGTGTTAACAACCATTTTTGTTTTGTAAGATCATTTCTTTCAAAAACTTGTAGAAACGAAGTCACATGGGGAAGCTTGACGGCTTGGGCCACCAGGTAGCTCTACCTTTGGTGTGAGAATAAGTATAGACTGAATAATGTTTAAGAATGGAGGTTTTATACTTTAGTGCTATGAAAATAATATGTGTGATAATTAGAGTGTATTCTTGCATTTATAGTGATCACAACACCTTCTCCAAATTTTTTCCAGTATAGAATTCATCATTAGGTACGTAACTTAATGGGATTAGATTAATGGGATTGAACCCAATCTCCTTAAAGAAAGGAAGTCGGATTATATCTTGACACTTCCCTCAAAAGTTGGAATTAAATGTAATTAAGAATCTAAAATTCCTTAAAATACTCTATTGCCAAACCAGATTTCTACGGAGGGTAAATATTTCCACAGACTTTGACGAACAATATAGGCCCTAATTATTGCACCCCAATAGGCATGTAGTTAGAGTCCTATTTGTATTAGAACACTTGAATGAGATAACTTTATACTAATTTGGTTTAGGGTTGAGCAAGTAACTAAATTGGAACCGAAACTACACCAAAATCGCATTTAACCGCACTAAATCTTCTCCTACAGATGTGGTATTTTTTAGGTAGATTGAATAACCAAATTTATGGTTCCGGTTTGGTTACTAGCCAAAACTGCACGCATAAAACCGAAACTACATCATGTGTGTATATGTATGTATTATCTCTAGTAAATTCTAAAGTTACTTTTCACTTGAACATACTAAGAGAAAACCCCAGTCATGCATTGTCATTTTTCACCAATTAAAAGAAGATGGTTAGAGGCTATAGAGTCAAAAATTAATTATTTGTGTTTTGGAATTTTGGATTTGTTTGATGTGTTACTGGAGGGGCTTATAGCTGAGGGGCCAAATTAGTTGGTTCGAGCACTTGATGCATTGGTTAAGATCTATACTATAGTAGTAATAGTCTAATAGATTATTTTTCAAAATAGGTACACTTAAGATTATATTCTATAAGTCCTCCTTGCAATATATAAGATAGAATTTCATTTTAACTCCAGTATATATTTTTAATTTTTGGGAAATTAGATAAACCTTCTTGCTTGTTATCGAATATATGGTCTCCGTTGTTTTATATAGCGTATGTTTTAGTTTTAAAACAGCATTCCTTTATTATAAACAAAAACTATTTTATGTGTCTCACTGTTTTATGATTTGATGGTGAATTTGACATGTTTGGCAGAAGGAACTTTGGTTCTATACTTGATATAATTCTCATTGTCGACTCTGTCACTAAGTTAATTTCTCGATGTGAGCTGTGTTAAATTATATTGAAGGCTTAGACCTTTTTGTTATTTTAATTGATTTTGGAACCGAAACCGCACCAATTAAAATCGCACCGCACAGTTTAAAATTGCACCGCACCAATCACAAGTGGTTTCGTGTGCGGTTTTGGATTTGTCAAACCGCACCTAAGCGGTTTCGGGTGCGATTTGAACTTCAAACTGCACCATACTCACCCCTAATTTGGTTCATAAATCAAGGAAAACTAATGGTCATAATATTTATGAAATTTTCTTGGTTAGTCCAAAAGTAATAATTAGAATACAAGGTAGTAATATTCATGTATTATTACATTGCATGTTAATTGGAACAAAATATACATCGCATGTTAAAAGATCCACTGCATGTTAGTAAAAGATAATTAAAAAAATCTTGAACAGAGTTGATTAAAAAAACTATTGAGTCAATTGGTCATAATATATTTATTTTAATGTATTATCATTTTCAATCAATTGTGGCCATTATAAATTGTACATACATTAGTTAGTGAATTAATACAACATAAATTAACACGACAATAAATTTCAAATATATTATCTCATATCCTTGCAAAGAGTATTTGTAACGACAAATACGGATTTATTGTAAGATAATTTTATTTAATAAATAATGAATAAAATTATAGTATTTGTTATTGTTATGTGTTAGTAAGATGAATGTCGTTCTATAACCTAGAAACGTCGTAGTTTTTTAACTACGTGAGAGAATTAAAATGTTTCAATTTTCAAGACGAAAATAAAAGCTTTCCGAGAACTTCTCCGAAAAACACTATTTATCTATTTCTGTTTGGGAATTATTTTTGAACTTCCGAGAAATACATAACGATAGAATATCGAAGTAAGTTGGATTATGTAATAATAATTCAAGTATGGAAAATGTAATTTTTCGCATGCGGACTTAATTCGAGAATGTTAAGGAAAATAAAGCGTTAAAGAATTAAAGTGATGATCGTATGATATGTATGTTGTAAGACCCCGAAATTTTTAAATAAAAAGGAATTTCCTTTATTTATTATTTTGAAATAGTAAGGGTTGATTTGATTAATGTGGATAGTTAAGGGTTAAATACGCAAATATTTCAAAATAAGCAAGTGGGTATAAAATATTCATTATCGTCGGGGAATATTCGTTTGGTCGTGGAATATTCAATGCGTCGTGGGAATATTCGTATGCGACCAAGCCGACCATGTGTGGGCCCCATAACTGAAAAGCGATTGGATGAAGAAACGACAAATATAAGTTGTTTTTAAATAACTACGTAGTTATTCTGCAATTATCATCATTGGAATACCCGGTGGTTAAAACACACTAATACGCTATTGTTGAGCGAGATTACACGGTATTGCACCAATTATTGATTCTTACGTGAAGAAGGCACTACTCAATAATGGTTACAGAATTCTTTATTCAAGATTTTATTTAGTTAATAATTCTTGCGTTGATATTTTATATTCATTGTTGTTTCAATAATTGTCATTACACGGTATTTTTCATTATCGAAGCAATAATTCATATTATCTGAATAATATTATTAGATAACATTATTGGCAATGTCTAGAAAGTTCGCTCTAAGGAGAGGTTTGGTCACCTAATTGCGCCAAGAAGAAGAAATTCTTATTGGAAGCCCCTCTTTCTGAGGAACCGCCTCATTGTCAATATTGTGATTCTCGTAATATTATTTGTGAATAATTAATTATTGATTTATATGATGAGGAAAATATTGATTTTATGTGGATATAGATGGAGAAAATTTTAAAATGACAATTGTTGAAAATTAATATTTTATCTTTTTCGATAAAATAATTCATTTAAATATATTATTTTAATAATATATTAACGGTGATATTTTTACAACGAATGGGGGATATATGAGTATAAGAGGAGGAAGAGTATTTTTGTTGCAATAAATGTTTAAAACATGTTAAACATGCTCAATGGACCCCATTTATTGATTTGAAATTTGATTATAAATTGTGAAAATCGTCTGTTTGTGGATTTCGGTCAATTTCTATTTGGAATTTAGAAAAACTTTCTTCTGCAAAGTTGTAGAGAATTGAATTTCCTATAAAAACTCAAGAGATTCGAATTTTCTGATGAAAGGGCTATTTATTGTGAATTATTGAAGTTTCGATATATCTAAAAGTGAATTGATTTTTGGAGTTTAAATTATTTTTGTTAGAAAAAACGTTTTTGTATTTTTTTTTGGACATCATTAACATGTGTGGCTGGTGTTTTTGACCAAAAGGTGGGCTATGGAAAATTTGTATAATTATAATATATTATATTAAATTTTACGCTTTGGTGTTCTAAGCATTTTCCTATAAATAGGTGCTTAGGTTAGAATTGAAAATCACACCGTAAACTCAAGTTTTCTCTCTATATTATCGAGCGTATTCTTGTGAGTATTTTGAGTATACTTTGAGTATTGCTAGATTTGCAAGTTTCCTTCAAAGACTATACGGATTCTAGCTTAGAAATCGATCTTTCGAGGTAAGGGATATTATTTTTTTTTTACGTAATGATATTATTTCTTCAATATCATTATCTTTGAAATGTTGATCCAAGTTTTATCAAATTTGGAACTTTTTCATGTCGGGGTTACTATTCATGGGTTACTATTCATGGGTTACTATTCATGAGTTACTATTCACGATTCTTACTATTCATGATTTACTATTCACGAGTTACTATTCACGAGTACTATTCATGAAGCGTGAAGATGTTTTTGTGGAATTTCTATCTTTTGGTGTCGGAGTTACTATTCACGTATACGGCACTATTCACGTATACGACACTATTCACGTATACTGGTCTTAATCAATAGAAAAATAAAATTTCTTCTTTTCGTCTAAAACATCTATTCGGATACTAACTCGATTGTATCCATGTTTTGATCATTCTTGAATTTTACACCACTATGATTATTTTTGAGGTATTTTTGGACGTGGATAAAACCAAGTACTGAATCCTTAATCCTTAATCCTTGTCATTTTGTTTCACCGGGATTCGTTTCTTTAAAAAATATTTTTCATCATCCTCGGTCTTAAATGATGATATTATGGAATATCTTTGGCTCAGTGGTGCAAAGATGAATGATTTCTTAAGAATATCTTTGGCTGTAGTGCAAAGATGAATGATTTCTGAAGAATATCTTTGGCCGTAGTGCAAAGATGAACAGTGTTTAAATGAACATGACCCGGTCGATGAATATCTTTGGCTCAGTAGTGCAAAGATGAATATTTGATTCCGTGATGTATATTGATTGATGTTACGAGGATAAAAGATAGAGCGATGAACTTTTAAATTCATACATAGAAGATAGTAGTTTGCATTCTCTACTTAACTCTTCTAATGAATTATTATTTCATTGTGAATATTGATTTAAAATTTGTTGTCTATTGTATTCTATTATATTTTTCCTGTTGAAGACTAACGATAATTTGTTGTATATTATCTTAGTCATAATATTCTTTACCTTGAGCTAGTTGAGCTCACCCTTTTCCTTTTTGTTCCATTTTTCTCGGGAGGCGAGAATATAAGCGAGTAGATTTAGCCTGGGTATGGAATGAAGGTTCTAGAGAAAGTTGTTTAGTAGTCCTCACCATTTTGTAAAATAATATATCAATAAATGTGATGAGGATTTATTTGAGTATAGATATTGTCTAGAAGATAATATTTGTATTTAAACTCACGATTTCTTGTTATAATAATAAAGTTGTAGTTGTTTCATGTACCATGTATTGACAACTCAGAATGGGTGATGTATACCTATTTTGGGGGCGTCACATATGTATTGTACGAGGTAACGAATACGAGTATGATACGATGTATTATATGAGTATGTATGAATGATGGAATATCGTGTATTACGAATTAGTATACGAGTTAGAATACGAGAATAATACATAAACAATACGTTATAAGGCTTTTAGCTAAAGGAGATGGACTTGTAGGATTGTTTAGCAAATTGTAAAGTCCAGTAGAATTGAATGTGCAAGCCCAAGTGTTTGTTAATGTGAAGCCCAATTAAGTTTGTTAATACAAGCCCAAAGCTTAAGTTAAGCAAATTAAACCTAAGCCCAAGCTATGATCCAATGGGTTAGGGTGACCCATGGGGCAACCCATGATAATATGGTTAATCTTGGTGACCAAGATATTAATGTGGTGACCAAGTAATTTATGTAATGTCCAAGCAAAAGAAGTAGGGAGCAAGTTAACTTTGTTAGTTCCCGGAGGCACAATAGTTATCTAGAAGGGGGGGGGGGGGGGGTTGAATAGATATTAAAAACTTTTCTTTGTATTAAGAAATTTTTGATAATGATCTTAAGCACAACGAAATTAAGGCTTCTTTGAAATCCCTTTTAGATAGTGAGTTAATGAGAGTGAAACAGTTATAACAGTTATAGCAGTTATAGCAAGAATGAAATAGACACAGTTGTTTTTAAGTGGTTCAGAGCACTTAAAGCTCCTAGTCCACTCTTCTACTCCTCGAGTAAGAAATCCACTAAGGATGTCTTTTTACACTTTCTGAATCTCATAGATTCCTTCTACACCAGCAGTCTAGGCACTTCTTAGTTCACTCTTGAACTCTTCAAGTTCAGCAGACTTGACTCTTCACAGTTCACTTAGAACTCTTCAAGTCCTTCTGACTTGGAACTCTTACTTTAGTTGATTGATAGTTGTTGAGCTGTGATTGATGCTACTCAGTTGCTATTAAGCACTTGTTCGAAAGAACTGAGTAGCTGAGCAAGCTTCCTCTTTTTCTCAGATCGTAGAGTTGAGCGTTGAGTGTTCTTGTGCGTTTTTGTTCAATACTTGCTTCTGTATCTTCTCTCTTGAATGTGATATGTATATATGTGATCTTTGAAATCTATCCGTTGAAGTCATTTGTTGAAGCATTAAATGCGTTTGACATATCTGAATTTTGATGGAGACTTTTCTGCACATCTTCTGAATTGCATTCTGGCCCACTGACACAGCAGACTGCTTTCTCACCTAACACCTGAAAAGGTGTTTTCCTCTGCCCTATGGTCCTTTTCTTAGCTTCTTGAATATGTTTCGTTTGATGAATACTAAGGATATCTTTTGTACCTTTGGGACTAGTTAGTGCTTCAACGTTCAAAACCCATTCCTCATTTGTTGGAATTTGTCTCCAAACAAAAGGTAGGGCTCGATGCTTCTGACACAAGGCAGATGATACTCTATAATCCATATCGTGGTGACTTGTCACATTGGTGCATGGTCTGAAGAGAACACTACGATCTCTTTCAAGCATTTGCACACTACGATCTTTGTATACTGCTATCTTTACTTGCTCGTCTTACAGACTCTACATTTCCGAAAGCACACTAAGATCTCTGAGTTAGCTTCGACAAACTTCTAGACCACTCTACGATTTCTGGAGAGGTCCTTCAAGGTAGATGCACTACGATCTTCTAAGCTCTACGTTCCTGCCTTGGCTTCTGCAATCTGTTGATCAGCTTGATAGACTACGATTCTTGTGGTAGCCTATTTACCTTTCAAGTCATAGATCAACCTAACATTTTTGATCTCTTTATCTATTCATTCGTTTATAGAATAACGAACATTAAAAGCTAAGATTAACCTAACCTTTGTACATATATTCCTTGAAGGGCTTTACATATATTCATGAGTATTTACTTTAAACATCAAATGAAAATATGCATACTTCCAACAATCTCCCCCTATTTGATGTTGACATAACGAAGGAGATTTGTTGTCATGATTATCAATATCTAGATGCATTTTCAGTAAAGTAAACATGACTTAATATTTCAGTGAGCAGCTAAAATTTCTAGAGAATAAGCATGAATTTATTGATGTCTGAAGAGTAGATATTATAGATAAGATTTACATTAATGAGAATTTAAGTTTTAACTTATCTCTATTTCTTTGGCCTTTTGCTTCTCAGAGGATTTGTGTATTCCTCAGCTCTTCTTTTCCTGCTAGCTTCATTTCTTCGAGCTATTTCTTCCAGCTCGCCTTGCCTGAGTCTTTCACTATTATCATGTCTGTTCATGAATGTAGGATATCCTATTGGCATTCTTAGACCTATTGGTGTCACCTCATAAGAGCTGGGAGAAGGCCTTTGACTTCTTAATGGTTGAGCTATTAACACTTCCTGCTGATCTCCTCGATGAGCATCAGATCGTTGAGTCTGATGGCTGGATCGTGGAGTCTGTTGGTGAAATTGCCTTGTAGGACTTCTTCTTGATGATTGAGCTGAGAATGCGCCTCTTCTTCTTCCTTTGCCTTTACCTCTGTCTTAACCTGTCTTCCCTTTATTCTCCACTTTTATGTCAGCATCAAGGGTTCGAATGTCATCTGAGAGGCGATTCAGCCCTTGGACAAGCTCGTTGAGTTGAATTTTGGTCTGAGCAATGTCCTCTCAATTTTCTTCAATTAGAGCTTCAGACCGAGCTTCCCTTTGTTGTAGGATGGATAGAATGTTGTCAGTTTGCTGGCCATTGCTGACGTAGAATTATTGGAATTCTTTGACGGCAGTTTGTAGATTGAAGAAGCTTTCCAGCATGTGTTTATTCTGATTTTCTTGAGTTGTCTGTATGGAAAGGCATCATGGGTAGATAGGAAAACAGTTGCTCATAGTTAGCTCTTATGTACCCATTTATGCCCACAACTGTGATCTCGACCTCATCATCTTCTTCCTCTTCTCTGTATTCGCTCGCAGAGTCCATTATATCAATGGCTTCATTTGGCTCTTGCTCTGGTTCTCCCTTATTTTCTGCAGGAACCACTTCTTCTGCCATGGAGATGTCATGAGCCTCCCCCTCAACTTGATCATCTTCTTGTAAGCTTAATAGCTCCCCCTTAGCTGGAGCATTTCTAGAATGAGAGCTTCAGGCATCTCCCTCTCAGCTGGTGTATTCTCTATCATAAGAGCTTCAGGTGTCTCTCCCTCAACTTGAGCTTTGTCTCTTTGGATTTCTTTGGTTGGTTCCTTTTCAGCAGCCAATTCTTTGTCTTCCCTTTTTAGTACTTCTTCATTGACAAGAACATATTTCTTGACCAGTTTTCTTCTTGGTTTTCTAGGCTGAGCCACAGCCTCAGGACTTTCTTGAACTTCAGTTTTGTCCTGTTGAATAGCCAAAATGTTTGATGCAGCTACTTCCTTGCTTGGTGTGTTTGGTCTGGTCTCTACGATCGGTAGAGACTTTATGATCGAAGAGATAGATGGCCTTTTGGATTTGTGGCTGATTTTATTCTTCTTCACCAGCTAAGATATAGTAGCTCTATCTTCTTCTAACTCAGCCTGCTGTTGCTTCCTTCTTAGGATCCTTAGAGTTTCAATGTCTGAGGACTCTACAGGCTTATCGGTAGTGGATCCCTGAGGCTCTTCTGCAGTTTTGGCTTTCAGCTTTCTTTTGCCCATGCTTTTTCTGATCAGAGCAATGGGTTCTTCTTTGTTAGCTTCTTCTTCTTCTTCTTCAGTTTCTTTGACAACTGACATATTCCCTGGAATCCCTGATTCCTTTATATCACCAGTTCTTCCACTGGACTCAGACATCATTCGCACATTTTCTGCTGGATTCCTTTTCCAGTTCTCGAATAGTTGATGAGTCATTCTACGGTTTGGATTAATGGCCTCTCCTTCATCGTCCCCAATTTTGACACCCAGAGCAGACTGTAGGATGATGCTTATAAATCGTCCGTATAGCATCTTTTGAGAGCTCTTTGTCTTCTTTGAGCTGATGATCCACTTTCCAATCCATTCAAGTAATAGAGCCCCATAATTAAGTTGTATTCCATAACATATGGCAGTCATGAGCTTGAGTTGCACCTCATTTATAGAGTCGTGACCAGAACTCTTGCAACATATACATTTTCTAACAATGTCAGCCAGAAATTCATACCTCTGTGGAAACTCCTTCTTCTTGTATCCTTTGACAGAGGGAGACTTCTTGTGATGCATCCTTTTGAGTCCCTCATGAAAGTCTATTCCATCTATGGACGGATACCCTTCAGGTTTGAGACCTAGGGCTAGATTGATGTCCTCAGCCTTCAGTCTGATTTCTACGTTCCTGACTTTCGCAGTGATGGTGTTGTATTCAAAAACACCATTATAGTAGAACTCTTTTACTAGCTTAGGGTAGATCAATGTGTCTGTACCCAGAGCCTCCTCAAGTCCAGCCTTCTTTAGTAGTGACAGAGTTTTGTGGAATTTGGGTTCAGCTGTTTTGAACTCATCAAAACAGAGTCTGTAGCCAGAGATAACATTGGAAGCCGCCACTGATTTTCTTGCAAGAAGTGTGACTGACTGAGCTTTTTTAAGATTTAGGGTTTCTATTTGAGAGAGGATGAAATAGATAATCTTTTGAACTTCTGATTTCAAAAAAAGACGATTTCGATTTGTACTTGTAACTTCCCTCTCTCTATTTTGCTTAGTGGGACAGGTGTCAAATTTTGCTTGGCTCTACGAATCTGACTGAGGAGGATTGTACTAATTTGCCCCTTAGTTTCTTCTGAGCTAGTGTGTTCTTAGTAAGGACTACGATCGTTGAGATGGTCCTCGTCATCGTCGAGTTTGTTCTGTGTTCATTGAGTCTGTTTAGCAATCATCGATCTATCTAAGCCGCCGATCGCGAGTCGAGCGTACATGGCGTCAGTCTGAATCGAATCCGTGATCGTCGAGTCTGAACTGTGATCGTTGAGTCTGACCGAGTCCTTGTGATGAACTTTTGACTTAGCATTCCTCTTGGTTCAAGATAACTCAGGAAGGGCCAACCTCATAGAGTGAATCAAGGGTTAGGTTTGTTCTTGAGGTGCTTATTTAGAGAGATTGCTTTGTTTTGAATTTCATCATTACAGGATGCTCCTTCATTTTGTTGATGGAACTCTGTTATCCTTGAGTCTGCACCGCGATCGTTGAGTCTGTACTGCGATCGTTGTCTTTTATGACACTTCGACTCTACGATCGTGGACTTCCTTTGATTATGTCTATGATTTCGAACATAGCCTTTAAATCTGTATGGTTAGCACATACTAGAGCATATTTTTCATGGTTGTAAGTTAAGCATGCCTAGCTCACTTATCAACTTGTTAAATTTGGATTCATCTAGAGGCTTTGTAAAGACATCAACAAGTTGATTTTCAGTAGGGATATATTGTAAAGATATAGTTTCATTTTGCATATGATCCTTAATGAAGTGATACCTTATTTCTATATGCTTAGTCCTAGAATTCATGACAAGATTATGAGTTATTGCAATTTCACTTGTGTTATCACAGTGAATAGGTATGGATTTGAATTCAAATCCATAATCTGCTAGTTGATTTTTCATCCATAGGATCTCGAGCACGTGAGCCTGCCAAAGAATGTATTATTCAACCTGCGCAGTTAAAGTGATATCTTGAATTTTGCTTCTTGCTGAACCAGGACACAAGTCTATTTCCTAGCAATTGACAGGTGCCACTAGTACTCTTTCTATCTATTTTGCAGCCTGTAAAATCAGCATCTGTGTATCCTGTTAGTTCAAATGAGGACTCCTTGGGATACCAAAGTCCCAAGTGAGGTATACCCTTGAGATACCTGAAAATTCTCTTTACAGCAGTTAAATGTGACTCTTTATGATTAGCTTGAAATCTAACACAAATGCATGTTGCAAACATTATATCTGGTCTACTAGCAGTTAGATATAAAAGAGAGCCTATCATACCTCTGTATTGAGTTATATCAATACTTTTACCTTTTTCATCTTTGTCAAGCTTGGTTGCAGGAGCAATTGGGGTCTTCCTGGGAGAGGTTGACTCCATGCCATACTTCTTAAGTAAGTATTTAATGTACTTGGCTTGGTTGATGAAGATTCCTTCATCAGTCTGCTTTACTTGCAGTCCAAGGAAGAAGTTCAGCTCACCCATCATGCTCATTTATAACTTGCTCTGCATAAGCTTGGAGAATCTCTTGTATAGCTTTTCATCAGTAGATCCAAAGATAATATCATCAACATATATTTGAACTAATAGGACTTTATCTTTATGCTTTCTGAGAAATAGTGTGGTATCTACTCTACCTCTAGTGAACCCATTTTCAATAAGAAAGTTAGTTAGTGTTTCATACCATGCTCTAGGTGCTTGTTTAAGACCATATAAGGCTTTGTCTAATCTAAAGACATAATTAGAAAGAGATGGATTGATAAAACCTGGAGGTTGCTCTACATAGACTTCTTCTTGACGTTCACCATTTAAGAATGCACTTTTGACATCCATCTGAAAGACCTTGAATTTCATGTGAGTAGCAAAGGCAAGGAATATTCTGATGGCTTCTAGTCTGGCAACAGGTGCAAATGTCTCATCGTAGTCAATGCCTTCTTCCTGAGAGTAGCCCTTGGCCACTAGTCTTGCCTTATTCCTGGTGATGACTCCATCTTCATCCATCTTGTTTCTGAAGACCCACTTGGTTCCAATAACAGGATGATTCTTTGGTCTTGGAACCAATCTCCATACTTTGCTCCTTTTGAACTGATTAAGTTCTTCCTGCATGGCCTCTATCCAGCTGGAGTCTTCCATAGCATCCTCTATTTTCTTTGGTTTCATTTATGACAGGAAGCTTAGATAAAAGCATTCATTTTGAGTGGTAGCTCTTATTTTGACACTTGCACTTGAATCTCCAATGATTAGATCTTGAGTGTGATCTCTTGCCCATCTGCTTCCTGTTGGGACATTTGTCCTTATGCCTTCTTGTCTTAGATCTTCAAGATTTATTTCTTCCTCTTGGTGTGGAGGCTCGTTGTCTGGCATAGGCCTCTCCACGATCTCATTTCCTTGCTCAACGATTTCTCTGTCTGGTGCTACGATCGTAGTGTTAAGCTCGACGACCTCATTCGTAGAGTCTGAGCTGTTGGTCGTAGTTTCTTAAAGCACTATTTTGTCTAAGTCTGTCTCATCAAAGATGATGTAAATCGAGACTCCAACACTCAGTGTCTTCTTGTTGAACACTCTGTAGGCCTTATTGTCTGTGGCATATCCAAGAAAGATTCCTTCGTCTGACTTTGGTTAAAATTTTGTCAAGTACTGCTTTCCATTGTTGAGAATGTAGCATGCACAGCCGAAAACATGAAAGTAGCTGACACTTGGCTTTCTTCCTTTCCATAGTTCATAAGGAGTCTTCTTAATGGTAGAGTGTATGAGTGATCTGTTCTGAGTGTAGCATGCAGTGTTAACAACTTCTGCCCAGAAGTACTCAGGTAGATGGGCTGCTGCTAGTAGAGTTCTTCCAGCTTCTATCAATGTCTTGTTCTTTCTTTCAGCCACTCCATTTTGTTGAGGAGTTCGTGGAGCTGAGAAGTTGTGACTAATGCCATTGTCTGTACAGAACTGGTCCATTTCTGAGAAGTCGAATTCTCTTCCATGATCACTCCTTATAGCCTTGATTTTCTCTCCTTTCTCGTTCATCACCAGCTTGAACATCTTGATCCGCTGAGAGCTTGTTTCATCTTTTGAGGTTAGAAAGAACACCCATTTGAATCTGGTGTAGTTGTCGACTACGACCAGAGAGTATCTCTTTCCTCCAAGGCTCGTCGTTGGAATTAGCCCAAAAAGATCCATGTGTAGCAACTGCAGAGGCTTGTCGATTGAATTTGCACTTTTGCTTTTGAAAGTGCTTCTGGTCTGCTTCCCAAGTTGACAGGCATTGTACGACCTTTCTTTAACGAAGTTGAGCTTGGGTAAGCCTGTAACTAGATCTTTTGAAGCTAATTTGGACATGCTTTTGAAGTTGAGATGAGAAAATCTTCGATGCCATAGGCAGCTCATTTCTTCAGATGTTTTAGCTAGGAAGCATATTATCTCGTTTGAGCTTAGTTGTCCAAGATTTACTGTGTAGACATTTCCTTCTCTTGTTCCGGTTAACTTTACAGCAGATGTCTTCAGGTCTCGGACTTGACATTTATTGTTGAGGAATGTTACTTGATAACCCTTATCGCAGAGTTGTCTAATGCTTAGAAGATTGTGCTGTAGTCCTTCCACATAGGCCACTCTACTGAAAGATACTGCACCATTTCCAGCTGACCCATATCCTCTTATTTTACCAGAGCTGTTGTCTCCAAAGTTAACCAAGGGGCCCTCCTTCTCTATGTAGTTAGACAGAAGGGCTTTGTTTCCAGTCATGTGCCTTGAACATCCACTGCCTAGATACCAGGTTGTGATCGTGGAGCTCTTTTCCTGAGGTAACATTAAACCTTCATTTTGGTACCCATACTTGCATGGGTCCTACTTTGTTAGTAGACTTGGGGACCCAAATCTGCTTGATTTTGGATCTCTCATGCATGGAATTATAATGACATTCTGTAGCCTTGAGGCCAACTTTGTAGCACACAAAACATTTGATATGATGCATGTTTGTGTGTGTGTGAAAGTTCTTCCTCCATTTGGACTTTTGTGAGTTATTGGTCATCCTCCTGTTAAGCTGA
Source organism: Panax quinquefolius (assembly GCA_020205615.1). NCBI lineage: Eukaryota > Viridiplantae > Streptophyta > Magnoliopsida > Apiales > Araliaceae > Panax > Panax quinquefolius. Next base: position 87,366,474 of record CM035158.1, read on the forward strand.
TATTCCTTCTTCCATGTGTCCTTGGGTTTCACGATTTGTGAGGAGTGTACCTTGCCTCTACTGTACCTTCCCAGTTAGTTCGTAGAGTTGATCTTACTGGACTCTACAATCCTTCGAGGTTGGTGAGTAGTGGTTAGGTTACTCTTCTCTTTTATAAAACCCAGACCGGCATGAGATCCCTTACTCCTGGGGATATGGATTGAATCAGCTAAGCAGGGTTTGACAGGCTCATCCTTCTGTGAGGATTTCACAAATATAATGCCTCTACTAAAACCTGAAGCATTACTAGTGTTAGTTTCCTTTACTTTTTCTACACATGGCTCTGAGGTAGATTCCCCAAAGCCTAACCATATTCTGTCAGAGACATTTCTCTAGCTAGTGATTAGGGAGTCCATGGATGAAGAGGATTTATTCCATGTAGAGATTGTCTTTTCTTGATCCTCAATTTTAGAGGTTAGACTTGACTCTCTTTTTTCATTGAGCTCATTTGTTTGTTTCAAGAGCTTATTCTCAGCTTCAAATTTGGAGAGAGAATCAGTACTGAGAAGGGCTATTTCCAGTTCTTCTTGAACTTTTTCTTTCTCCTTTTGAAGAAGTGAATAGTCTTTAGACAGAACTCTAAACCACTTCATGTATTGATGCAGATCAGAGGTTATACTATGCAATGCAGTTCTTAAGTCATCAATATCTACATCAGGAGAGTTGAAGTCAAATACCTCATCGATACTTACTTCGTGTATGTTGGAGTTTTGTTTGTCCCTTGCATTTTTGGCCATCAGGCAGAGATTTGCCATTTGAGGATCTTCATCATCTCCTGATTCCGGAGTTGAGTCATTGTCTGAGTCACTCCACGATGCCTTTGTCTCTTTTCTGAGGCTTCTTGTTTCCTTTGTATTCCTTCTTTAAATGTGTTTTCTTCTTGAGTTCTTCTCTGAGAGGTTTGTTGCAGTTGGCAATGAAGTGGCCAGGTTTCTTGCAATTGTAGCATAGGTCATTCATTTGCTCCTGGCTGCTGTAGTTGCTGACTTTCTTTAGTTTGCTGGTTTTGCCTTATCGCATGAACCGTCTTAGTCTTTTCACCAGCATTGCAAGGTCCTCATCGTCATCTTCATCATAGTCAAAATCAACTTCAGTGTTGACTTTAGAGGTGTTTTCAGTTGCTTTGAGAGCAACACCTTTGTCCTTCTTTCTTCCTTCTGACAAAGTTTCTGCTCGTTGAGTCAGCTCTAGTTCGTAAATGAGGAGGTTGCCATATAACTGTTGAACAGTCATTTCATGTAGATTCTTTGACTCTCTAATGGCAGTGGTTTTGGCATCCCACTTGCTTGGTAAGGATCTCATGAACTTTATGATTAGATCCTTGTTTGGATAGATCTTTCCATAGGCTCGTAGAGAATTGAGCAGAATATTAAATCTCTCGTATGTGGCAGTGACGTTCTCTCCTTGAACGTGAGCAAACATCTCATATTGCTGAGTTAAGAGAGATTGTTTGTTTTCTTTGACTTCTTTTGTTTCTTCATGAATGATGAGTAATGCTTCCCAAACCTCCTTTGCTGTTTTGCAGTTGACCACGTTTTCAAACAGATCATCTTCTAAGGATTGAAATAAGATGTTCTTGGCCTTTTTGTCAAGCTAGACAGCTCTTTTATCGTTTTCTGTCCATTCTCCTTTGAACTTGATCTGTATTCTGTTTGGGTCATCTGTAGTTGGTGCAAGCTTTGTAGGAACATAGGACCCATTTTGAACAGTTTCAAATAGATCTTCATCTATTGAGTCCATGTAAGCTTGCATCCTAACCTTCCAGTTAGCGAATTTGTCTTTGTTGCACATAGGTGGCTTGCTGCCTCCTCCAGTCTTTGATTCACTTGGTAAGTGTGCCATTGGATCTACTCAAGCTTTGTAGGCTATATAATAGAACCTGCTCTGATACTAATTGTTAGTTCCAGGTGGCACAATAGTTATCTAGAAGGGGGGGGGGTTGAATAGATATTAAAAACTTTTCTTTGTATTAAGACAGTTTTGATAATGATCTTAAGCACAGCGAAATTAAGGCTTCTTTGAAATCCCTTTTAGATAGTGAGTTAATGAGAGTGAAGCAGTTATAACAGTTATAGCAGTTATAGCAAGAATGAAATAGACAGTTGTTTTTAAGTGGTTCAGAGCACTTAAAGCTCCTAGTCCACTCTTCTACTCCTCGAGTAGGAAATCCACTAAGGATGTCTTTTTACACTTTCTGAATCTCACAAATTCCTTCTAGACCAGCAGTCTAGGCACTTCTTAGTTCACTATTGAACTCTTCAAGTTCAGCAGACTTGGCTCTTCACAGTTCACTTAGAACTCTTCAAGTCCTTCTGACATGGAACTCTTACTTCAGTTGATTGATAGTTGTTGAGTTGTGATTGATGCTACTCAGTTGCTATTAAGCACTTGTTCAAAAGAACTGAATAGCTGAGCAAGCTTCCTCTTTTTCTCAGATCGTAGAGTTGAGCGTTGAGTGTTCTTGTGCGTTTTTGTTCAATACTTGCTTTTGTATCTTCTCTCTTGAATGTGATATGTATATATGTGATCTTTGAAATCTATCTGTTGAAGTCATTTGTTGAAGCATTAAATGTGTTTGACATATCTGAATTTTGATGGAGACTTTTCTGCACATCTTTTGAATTGCATTCTGGCCCACTGACACAGCAGACTGCTTTCTCACCTAACACCTGAAAAGGTGTTTTCCTCTGCCCTATGGTCCTTTTCTTAGCTTCTTGAATACGTTCCTTTTGATGAATACTAAGGATATCTTTTGTACCGTTGGGACTGGTGAGTGCTTCAACGTTCAAAACCCTTTCCTCATTTGTTGGAATTTGTCTCCAAACAAAAGGTAGGGCTCGATGCTTCTGACACAAGGCAGATGATACTCTACGATCCATATCATGGTGACTTGTCACATTGGTGCATGATCTGAAGAGAACACTACGATCTCTTTCAAGCATTTTCACACTACGATCTTTGCATACTGTGATCTTTACTTGTTCGTCTTGCAGACTCTACGTTTTCGAAAGCACACTACGATCTCTGAGTTAGCTTTGACAAACTTCTGGACCACTCTACGATTTCTGGAGAGGTCCTTCAAGGCAGATGCACTACGATCTTCTAAGCTCTACGTTCCTGCCTTGGCTTCTGCAATCTGTTGATCAGCTTGATAGACTACGATTCTTGTGGAAGCCTATCTACCTTTCATGTCATAGATCAACCTAACATTTTTGATCTCTTTATCTATTCATTCGTTTATAGAATAACGAACATTAAAAGCTAAGATCAACCTAACAAATTTGATCTATCACTAAGCCCTTATACATATATTCCTTGAAGGGCTTTACATATAATCATGAGTATTTACTTTAAACATCAAATAAAAATATGCATACTTCCAACAAACTTAGTTGCTAGGAATGAATAGTAAGAAGGTTACAAAGGAGGTGGGATGTGGCTTTTGTCCATTATGCCCTAACTTAGGAAATCCTATAAATACCAAGCTTTGGATTTCATTATTTACTTGTTCACTTTCATCCAACACTTTCAACTTATTTGTTATAGAGATTAAGCAAGAATAAGCTAAACTTCCATTGTTAGAAAAGAAGAAGAAAAGCTAGTTCATCAAATGTAATGATCCTATGTCATTAGTCTTCCATCTCTACCGTTGTAGGTTAATAAGAGAAGTGTGGATTAATGGACATGTATGCTAAGAAATGATAGGAATGAAGAATCTAAGGACTTAAGTCCTAATAAGCCGAGAATAAGCACTTTGTTCATAGAAAAGCTATGAATTAAGGAAGAACTTGTAAGACTTGTAACATGTTTTCATAAATGAAGTTAGTATGATAAAAGTATGTAAGAATGATGGTTAGAAGACTTAAACTATCATAAGCCATGTGAAACAAAGTTATATGTAGTTTATACTTTGATAAGCTATAAACTCATGAAGAATAAGTCATAACTTATCATGAAAATAAGTTGATGTAATATGTAGGTTAAGATGTCAATATGATGGATAAAATCCATTTGAAATGATGAACAAATCATAAGTAACGAAGTTATGCCGGAATTCTCACGATTGGAAGATAATCGTCGAATTCGTGAAATTCTTGGATTAGAAGTTAAATTTTGATTTTTAGCTCGGAAACATTGGTTTTTGATGGGAACAAGTCTTATTTGGCATTAAAGAGTTGCGGACTCGAAAATAGCTGAATTCTGACTTAGAACGAAGAAACGAGCGTTGAACGTTCACGGACGTTTATCGTTTTCGTTAAAAATAAACCAATAGATGAATTTTGAGTTAACGAAGTCAAAAATATAAAATTCTTGCATGAACACGTAGAGTATGTGATTTGTGAACTAATGGCTTTTGAACGAGCCAATTCGGACATAAAATGATCAAATTGGGAGTCTAGGAAATTGGTTATGTAAAGAAAAAAAATTCACTGTTCGGTGCAGAGTCGGTCATGCGGCAAGTAAGCGCCACACAGAGCATATTAGTAATCGCAACGCCGCGCAAAGCAAAGGCTTGGACCTTCTCAGAGTCTCACACGCCGCAGTCATGAAGTTGTAGTGTAATGACTGAATACAATACGCCTTTAAAGAGTGCACAGTAAAGAATGGTTGCAAGTATAGCATGAATGATAGTTGATTAACAAATGAAGTAAAGCTTAATTATAACATTGTAAGGCATTGTTAAACCTTAAGTATGATACATAAAGATTGATGATAATCAATTGAACATGAACGTGATGACAATGTAAACTATAAACGGCAAGCTGGAACCAATAGTAACAAATCTAATACAGGATTAGATTGAGAAGAAGGGTAAGATTCATTAGAAACCATGTATGTTTATTCATGACCTAACGTGTTATGTGATGTGATCATCTACTGTAGAGACCTTAAAGACTTAAAGTGAACGTGTAATAACTGTAGCAGACGCTGAAGCCAAGTATTCTAACCATTGTCTATGTTCAGTCTAGACAAGCTTTGTGGTTCATGCATTCTTATGCATGAATTAATGAAGTCAAAGCCAATTCTTTCGGCTAGATTTAAGATGTTTGGATTTCTTATATGGTTAATGTTTTACCAAGCTATAATGGTATGGTTTTCAAATGAAGACTGAGTATGCTAAAATATTTTGTCATCAAACGACTGGCACGTGAGGTTGCCACAACTTAAACGTACATACGTTTAATGAATGTAGTGTTGATCAACATAGAGTACTATAGGCTGATCACCTAGACGTGCTCGTAAGAAATGCCGGACTTAGTGTCGGGATGTCCTTTTTAAAGAAAGTATGAAATGCTCAAGGTCTTGGACCGGAATTGATGTTTTACTGAATATTGTTTATTATAAAACGTTTTAAAGAAAAGAGAAATGCTATTTTGAATTATCGATAGTACTTCATAACTATTGTTCAGTTATTGAAGATGTATGATTTGTATGATTCAAGCATATTGTTAAATGGAATTGTTGTACTTGCTGAGCTAGTTATGCTCATTCTTGCTTGAACCATATGAATGCAGCTAAGACCGAACGGACCGAAGGATCCGACACGGATAAAGGCAAGGCTAAGGCGCACTCTTAGAATATCTTTGTAATAGTATATGTTTGTAATGATAATATTTGATATTATGACAAGAACAAATGTAACGGTTATAAAAAACTTGGGGAATGGTAATAATGATTTGCAATATATATAAGACATTTATTTTTTTGAGGCATTTCGATTGAATATTTGTGTGAACTGTAGCACCATAGAGCACTATCTATCGAATTAGAAGATACCCAAATTTTGAGGCGTCACAGTATTTAAATAGCTTTTAGTTGATTTATTTTCTGTGCTCATAAGTTAACTAGCCACCATACCACATTAGAATAGTCCATAAAGTATTGAAAGGGGTGTTCTTAAAATAATGCATGTTAAGAATCATCTCTAAATAAGGGCTTATATGTAACGGAAAGTGTTAAAAGTTACTATAACCACCTAAAATTTTACAATCTCATGAAAATGAAATAACTTAAGTTTCCATAACCTAAAATTTTACAATCTCATGAAAATGAAATAACCTACTTGTTTAATTATGCATAGGGTATTATTCAGTTGTAATTTATAAATACAATTAGAATGAGAACAAAGAATACAAAACAATTTATTTATTTTTTAAAAACCAATTCATCAAAAATTGGCCTTGAAAAACAATAATTTACAAACCAAGTGCATACCACCTAAAAATTGTTCAAACAAGACTACTCAACAAAAAAATAGGTGACCAAATTATACATAAAAACGTGCAAAAGCAAACACTGCCAAGCTGTCCTCTGTTTCCTAATTAGTAATCAGCAACTGTGCAATCCAAGAACACTTGCTCAAAGAATTTTATTTTCGTCTTTATCTGTCTGCTCTGTCATCTGCATCTCCTGCATTATCATCAGCTAAATGGTCGAAAAAAGAATCAAGGTACCAGGGACAATTTTCATTCCAAGCACCCCTACTGGCCTGCGCTCGCCATTTTTGATCGGCTATCATATCAGGGGATAGTCCCCATTCAAGCATCTGTTTTTCAGTGTGATTGATTGCCAGGCTGTATTCTCCGCCAGGGCCTAACTGCAATACTCGAACCTCTGCGTTTCCTGGATTGTTTAGGTACTCGAATTGCTCAACTGTCCACTTAAACCACTTCATGAGGAACACTCGCGAAGCTAGCCCGTGGGATACAATTACAAAATTTAAGTCATCAGAGGGGTTATGCTGAAGCCTATGCATGTCTATATCCCTCCAAAGCGATTCGAGAAAACCTGCACAAGCATTTCATATTAAATTGCTATATAAGAAATCTACAACTTATTGTTTTAAAATTGTGGAACTCAAGTCCCTTTCAACTACTCTGTAAACGCTTGAAACTTGAAAGGAATAAAATTACGAAATTAAAAATAAGTATTCCTCTGCTGATCAATCATCAACTTTCAAGCTGGAAAAGGTATAAAACTGACATAATCTGTTTTTTTGTGTTCTCCAATCATCTGAGGTGGATGAGAAGTATCAATGAAATTTTGCCTGTCATAAACAGAGAAGTAGAAGTTTCTCCATACAATGGATGTTTAAGCTTGTTTCACACAGAACAAAAGTAAATTTAGAGCAAAATATATCAATCGCGCATATGATTTTTGCCAGTGTTCTAAAAATCCCCGCTTAGGTCCGCCTAGGCGCTAGGCCCACCCTTGGCGCCCCGCCTAGCGCCCTTGGCACCTCACCTAGGCCCAAGGCAGCAAAAAAATCCCTCCAGAAAATTAGGCTGGGCCTAGGCGGAGTGTTTTTTTTTTAATAACTACCCAAACCAGATTTTAATATATTTATTTTTCTAATGATTTACCATATTCATAATACGGGTTATAGTATATCAAATCACAACAAGAAGTGAACAATATCAAGTTAAAATGGATAATTTTATTATAGTTGTAATTTTTTGAACTTGTACCAACTTCAAATTATATAAATGATGATTAATTCAATATAATTCTTAAATTTATGTGTAGTTTCTTAAGTTTTAATATTGAATTAAATTCTTGAAATTTTATATTATTTAATAGCAATTTTATTTATGAATAAAACTAATACGTTAAAAATATGTTTGAACTTTGAACAATTGCATGTTTGTGTTTGACCTCTAACATTAACAATATGGATATGTGTTTGAACTTTAAGCAAAGACCTTTATTATTTTTATTATAGATTGTTTTGCTTTATATTATTGTTTTGTTTGGATAAATGTAAGATAAAATATTAAAATTGGCTTAAAATAAAAAATTCCGCCTAGGCCCCGCCCATGCCCCGTCTAGGCCCCCTAGGCACTAGGCCCCCCTCAGTCGCCCGCCTCCTGCCTAGCGCCTTTTAGAACATTGATTTTTGCTAGCTAGAAGAGTAATGCTAGGGGTACCAATGTGTCATTACATTGCTAAGCAATTCACGTATATTACATAATGTTTCACCATAACGTGATCAAACAATGCATCTAATAATGATTAATGAGACATCAATTTGGTATCCTAGCATTTCCTTTTGTGGGAAGGTATGCAACCCAGCTAGCCCAATCAACGCAAAAAAAAAAGAGCACCACTACCGTATAGCTTAAGGGGTGTTTATATATGCACGCCCTAATATGTAAACGAGACTATATGACCCTTCATATATAAAACCAATTAACCATTTTTTTTTTCCATTTTGGCCTCGCGACAAAATGTGTATAGCCTAGGTTAATCGTTTCAAAACTTGATTCTCAACATATATGAACCTAACCTACTATATTAATTAATTATTTCCTTAATCAATAGAGTTCTTTATAATTTGATTGATTTTATAACACAATTTATTTAAAAAATTGAATGAAAGACTAGAACACAAAATATTAGAAAACATGAAATAAAATAAAGATTTATAACTGCTAAAACTTTTTGTTCATATATTTTAAGGCATGATATATAATTTAATTTTTTGTACCATCGTGACTGATAAAAATATATGATAATAATTTACATTTCATGAAGATAACTTAAAGAGAATTGGAGTTTTTTCTAGCATAATTAATAATCTTCAAGTTCAAATGGACAAGTGATGAATGTGTTAATCGGCTTCCCATTAGCTAATATAGGTAATATAGTCTCTTTAATTGTTAAGGGTGTGCAACAATCAATTTAGGATGTGTATATGTTATTGCCGTAAGCTTAATGTTATTGCACAAAGTTTCCCAACATATAGGCAATAGTCTAGCACCATTGAGATTCTATTTCTTTATCTGGGTAAAGTTCTTGAGAGCCTTCAAAACCAAGAATTAGTGTCTCCAACACTGTCATCTAAAAAGAGTTATAATTAAATTATATGCTTTTCTCATTTTCTTTTGAACTACCTCGTAAATTTTTAATTGGCAAAAAGTGAAGAGAATTTATTTCTCTTAACCTACTTCTGCTAATGGATTATGTTGTACATTCTCTCTATTTTTTGTTTATTTATTTATTTTGTGGCAATTTCGACTTGTATAATCTAGAAAAGTGCCACCACGATGATAATTATCCCTAAACCCTCAGAAATTATATTAAATGCGAATAAAGCTGGGCTATAATCATACCCGTCAATTAGTCGGTAAAAAGTAGAAGAATACATAAGGAAATTGCTTCAACTTTCTTCAACAAGAAGTCCTGCTAATCTATTAAATATGTTTCCTTTCCTCATACTTATGCTCAATTAGCCAATGTAATTCGAGCCTTATAAACTAATATCTTCAGCAAAATAGGTTTCCTACAAAACTATAGCATGAACATGTAACAAAGTTGATCTTTTTCCTCTTATTCCTTGTAATCTATGTGATAAAGAATTCACTTCCCTTGAATGTAACAAAGTTGTGCTATGTTTGGATTGAAGGATTGAAGGTGGGGATGGAATGACTCATTCCTATGGAATAAAAAAAAAATTATGTTTGGTTTCTCCATTAGAATTTAATGAACCATCCTTATTCCTCCCAAATTTATGAATTTTATTCCTTGAGGGAAGGTATGGAATGACTCATTCCAACTAGGAATGGAATGAATCATTCCACTCTCTATTTCATTCCCTTCTCTTTTCCATTCCTTCACCCATTTTATTCCTTCAATCCAAACGTAGCATTAGTTCTCTCAATCTCACTATAATATCAGCTATTACCTCATATTCAAGAGTCAGCTATTACCTTGTATTCAAGAGTCTAATGCAGCTAGTATTGAAGACAGTAACTAGTAATATAAACAGATTAAAAAGAACTTGATAGAGCAAAAACCATCATTATCCCAAACATTGCATATAAATTTTAACCCTAAAATCAATTTGCACCTTAAACTTTATTTTGAATTAAATACACCCTAAAGTTTTAATGAGAAAACAAAATACACCCTCTGCACCCTTTACATCAAAACAATTTGCACCCAAAACTTTAGTATGGAGGGTGCAAATTGTTTTGAAACTCAAAGTTTAAGGTGTATTTAATTCAAAATAAATTTTAGAGTGCAAATTGCTTTTAAGATTAAAGTTTAGGGTTCAATTTGAGATTTATTCTAAAAGACACTATATGATTTACCTATTTCAGGAGGGAGGGAGGAGGAGGAGGGGAGGAGGGAGGGGAAGAGGGAGGGGGGGGGGGCTTATTTTCACTTGGGAAAATAATATTTTTAGGTCTCACTAATACTTTGTGAAAATGTCAATTCTACATTTGGAACTTGCAAAACTGAGGGAAGAAAACAAAATGAAATCTAAAAATTATTCGAACATTATTATGTATCTATAAACTAAATTTAAGAATTGCTATTGATATTTGAATTTTAGAGATATAGATAATTGGATTTATGTATGTTAAAGATAATATTTCTCATTTTTATATGTATTTTTATTTTCTCCACTCCGCTGTTTCATTTCCCCTAAGTTCATACCTTAAAAAAAAGAAAGAAAAGAAGAAAAGAAGAACAACACAACATGATAAAAATAAATTAGATAATTGATATTTTCACATGAAATATGATATTTTCTCACTCACATATAAGTCCAGTCATTATATAAGTGAGAGAAACTACGTAAAAATATCATGTCATTGAAATATCAATTTCCAATAATTAAAACAAACAAAACTCCCTCTATTTCATAATATTATCTTTTTAAAGTTAATTGGAGATATTTTTAAATTTACAATTCAAATGTATTAATTTATTTATAGACAATACATTTATAAAAATAGTAAATTGTCTAAATAAAATACTAGTAAGTAATACTATTATTTATTTGCAAGATTAACATTTTCAAAAGTTAGATGATCAGGCAAAATTTGAATTTAAAACTGTCAAATTGACTTTGAAAGTCAACTTTTATATCAAAATTATATGTTTGGCAACCCAATCCCAATTTAACCTTTTAAAAACTGAAATTGAAATCACATTTGCAGTTCAATAAAATTCGAATTTAGTCAAAAACTTTGGTGCTCAATCCTAATTTCAAGCATAGCAATTGAGTTGACAAACATAACTTAAACAGAAAAATTCTTACTTGAAACGCGATCAAACACATCAGCAGCAGATTCTCCCTCCGGAAACCGATAAAAGAACCTCCCAAATCTCTCTCTAGTCTCCTTAATCACCTTCATTCTCTCTGCCACCTGAAAATTCCCAAAATCCTGTTCTCTAATCCTAACTTCCTCCCTCACTCCGATAACCTTTTTCCGGTTAAACGACCGTCCGATCTCCCGCAGCGTCGACCGAGTCCGCTCGTACGGTGACACGTAGAAGTACACCTTCCAGTTGCCGGAGTGGCCCTCATCGGAGATAATCCGCCGGATCTTTTCTCCGGCGAGCTTGCCCTGCTCGATTCCTTGTTGAGTTAGCGGGATCTTGTAGTCCGGTGTGGTTCCGTAAGCTGAGCCGTCTATGTTGCCTTGGCTCTCGCCGTGACGAACCAGGATTATTCTCTTTGGTAGAGATTTATGCTGTTGTGTTACTACAGCCGCTGTTTGATTTGTCATTTTCTCTCTCTAAAAATGTAGATTTCCTCTCCCTCTAAAATATAGAAGACCAATTCGTCTCTCCAAACTGTAGATGCCCACACTCTCTCAAATTTCTCTCTCTAGTATGTAGATGCCCAATGTCTCTCTCTAAAGATTATTTGTAGTATGTATCAAATGGCAGGGTATGTATGAATGGTTGAAACGAAGCGTGTTGATTTTGTTACTGGCTGTTCCAAAAGCAACAAGTTGCTGTGCTTTTTGCTTTTGCGTATTTGGATAATGAATATGAACTTAAAACGGAAAGTCAACGCTCCAAATATAACATAGTCAAAATCAGTTATATTTCACACATAATTTAAATATGAAGTAATCTTATATTCCTACATTCGTTAGTGCATTCATGGTTATGGTAAAAAAAACGATAATAACATTTCTATTCATTTCATTAGTTCTAACATATTCATTCAATTTCAAATTATAAGATTATTATTAATTTTTGAAAGTATAAATTTAAAATATTATCAAAATCAAAATTAAGATATAATTTTTGGCAAAACTAATGAAATACCTACTGTAGTTGGCAGGTTTTTCTGATTACACAACTGAACTTTTAATTTTTTAAATTATCCCACTAAACTAATTATTATTTTGAAATTGGGTCATTCCGTTAAAAAAAATAAACGGGCGTTAATTTTTTATCTACAATACTAATGAATTACCCACTATAGATGACACGTTTTACTGATTACACCATTGAACTTTTAATTTTTCAAATTACCCCATTAAACTAATTAAAAATGATTATTTTAAATATTTTTAAAAATAATTTTTATTTTTAGTAAAAATATTAGAAACTTTAGTTTTTTTTTCCATAAAATGAGTAAAGTTTCATAAAATATAAATTCAAAAAATCAAAGTTTTATGAAACCATACTGATTTTAAAGAAAATTAAAATTTTCTATTTTTTCTTTTAAAAATAAAGTTTATTTTTTCAATCTATATTTTATAAAATTTTACTCATTTTTTAAAATATGAAAATTTTTCCAATTTTTCCTAAAAATAATATTTATTTATAAAACTTATTAATTTCTTTTTTAAAAAATTAAATCAGTTTTTTTATTTATCTTTTACTGTTTTCTATTTTAATTTCTATTTTTAGTTTTTGGTTTTCAAATTTCTAATATTAAGCCTAGGTCATTCTGTTTAAAAAATTATGTAAGTAATATTAACTCTCCATACTGATTTTGAATTCTTCATACTGATTTTGAATAAAGATTAACTCTCCATACTGATTTTGAATTTTTCTTCTATAATATTGAGCGTATTTTTTTAGAGTTTAAAGAAGTTTTGAGTGTAGAAAAAAGTATGAGTTTTCTTCAAAAATATCATCGTCCTACTAGTCAGAAATACTCTCCTTTTAAGGTAAGAGATATTATTTTTGTTCAATATTCATAAGAAATAATATTTTCTTCCATACTCTGTAGTATGTAAGTAATATTATTTCATTTCAGATTTTAAATTATACACTCATTTTGCCAAGTATTGCTTCTATACTCCTTGAAATTAGTAAAATATCCTTGAAATTTGCGCTTCATCTAGTATCGTTTCACAAGGATATTTTTCTGAACATTATTGTCAAAATATAATCTTTTTATGCCGGAGTACTATTCACGAAGTACTATTCACATGGTACTATTCACCCAAAAAATTGATTTCTTTTCTGTCCAAATTATTTTTGATACATGAATATTATTCTTGAATTTTACTCCACAAAGCAGTTGTTATGTTGACAATTTGGATATTTTTAAACTTCGGATAAATTAAAAATCTTTAATATTTATTTTTGATTTCGTTTGATTGATGCTTATATCATTGTCATCATCCTCATGCTTATATTGTGATAAAAGTTATCTTTGGCCCGTAGTGCATAGATGAACTGTTGATTAGTATGATTATGACTATGTATCGATATAATCATGATCATTGGTGATAATAATGAATATCATTGGCCCGTAGTGCATGGATGATTCGTGGATGTGATAATAATGAATATCCTTGGCCCGTGGTGCATGGATAATTCAGTGATGTGGATTTTTTATTGAGCTGAGTCTCAGCGATAAAATATTGATGATAAACTTTTAAATCATAAAAGATAGTAGATATCATGCTCTACTTGACTCTTCTAATGGATTATTTGTTCATTTACCGCAGCTTAAACTTGTTGTCTATCAGATTATATCGCTTTAACACTATCAAGGCTAATGATAATTTATTCTGCATTATCTTAGTCATAATAATCTTTACTAGGCTAGTTGAGCTCACCCTTTGCTTTCATTGTTCTCTTCAGAAAATGAGAATATAGCTGAGACTAGTCGGGGAACGGAGTGATGGTTTGAGATGGTGGCTATAGTAGTCCTCACTATTTTATAAATTAGTGTGATAATAATTATAATGAGCACTCCATTTAAGTTTGGATATTGTCTACGAGACAATATTCTTGTTAAAACTCTCAGCTTACGTTTGTCGTATTGTATTCATGAAGTTTGTATTTAAATTTTGTACCATGTATTTGACGACTCAGAATGGGTTGTGTCTACCTATTTTGGGGCGTCACAAATTAAGTAGACATTTATTTTATTTAAAATCACATTAATATTTTTGAATCTATATTTTATGAAACTTTACTCATTTTATGAAAAAAAAAATTCTAATATTTTTTACTGAAAATAATAATAATTTTTAAAAATATTTAAAATAATCAATTTTTAATTAGTTTAATGGGGTAATTTAAAAAATTAAAAATTTAATGGTGTAATCAATAAAATGTGCCAACTATAGTGGGTAATTCATTAGTTTTGTAGATAAAAAATTAACGTCCGTTTATTTTTTTAACAGAATGACCTAATTTCAAAATAATAATTAGTTTAGTGGGGTAATTTGAAAAATTAAAAGTTCAATGGTGTAATCAGTAAAACCTGTCATCTATAATGGGTATTTCATTAGTTTTGCCTATAATTTTTTAAAGTCCAAAAAGGATATACCCTAGAGGGTATTTAACTAGTATAACTCATAGGTTAATACGTCTATTTTTAGAGTTTTTTAGATAAATTTAACCGTTTGAATTTAAAGAACATATAAAAATATTTGAATATATGAATTTTCATATGATTTGATATCTCTGATATTGACTTTATAGTGTGAAAGTTCAATTAATTTTAATCGTCAAAAGATATATTGCATCCCTTTCAAATTATATGATCATTATTCACTTTTGAAAGTCTCTCATTTTAAGATAATTCATTAAATATTATGAAACAATAAAATTTACAATGAGTAATATTTTTAGATAGTTTACGATATTTATCATTATATTGATTAAAAGTAAAAGAATCTATGTCAATTTTTAGTTTTAAAATTACTTAAGAAGGTTGTATTCAATTAAGATTTTTAAAGACTTTTAAAGATTTTATGTGACACCCCCAAATCCAGGTACTCCATTCCCACAGGATTTGGTGTTCATTATCCAAAACCATTACATCTAACTTTCCATAATAAAGGATAAAGACATAATTTAAATAACTTAAACCACAATCTTCCCTTTAAAGGGTTACATCATCATAAAACAATCCCAGGTAATCTAACCTTAAATTTATTACATAAGTCTGTGGAATACATCATAAAATAAAACAAGTCTTATAACATAAAACATTTAAATAAACTCTCATAAATCTTCAACACTTGGACATCTTGCTCTTTCCTTTGCTAGTAGATGGCTCGTTGACTTTCTAAACTCTAGCTGCAGTGTTAAATGCAAGAGTGAGCAAACAATTGCTCACTGATATAGAGAGTAGTAATGATAACAACAGGAGAATGAACAACGAATGTTGAACAACAAAGAACTTGTTCTGCGAATCAAAAATAGAAAACAAGTTCGAATTTAATATTTGAGGGTCTTAAGACCACGAACTATGTCTTCGGTATTTAGGTATTATTACCTCAACCTTAACAGTTATTTAGACTATACAGACCCTTCTTAACGTACTTAGGGGGATCAGCCCTTTGTACCATGTATTGTGCACAAACATCTAAACATTACACGTACAAAATCCCCTATGTTAGGGTTGTTCGTCTCAGTTTGGATTTAGAATTTCTGCACTAAAAAAAGTTTAGCTCATAACTAACTTATCAGTGGTTCTAGAATTTTAGAACACTATTTCATGATAGACTAGTTCAATCAACAAGAGTTTGCTTATTACTTGAAGGCTTAATACAACAATATAGAATTGAACAAGGTTACCAAAATCAAAGACCGAATAACAACAATGTATAATTGAATAGGCATAATATGTGTGTAAAGTACCATATTCAAAAGAGCCAGAACAGTCCCATTTGAATCAATGCATTAGAACAATATATACTCTAAATAATAATATCAAGATTTAGAAAAGTAAAACTCGCTCGATGTAATGAGTTAGGTTACAAGAGCTTGTACAAACATACGCAAGATAGATTATGCTTGCTCAACTTCAACATAAACATTAGGAACTTATACAACGACAACTTAGGAATAGAAAACTTGCATAAGTATAACATAACAATTATAAGTAAACCTAGCTAAATAATAAAGTAGCATAGGTTAGGGAACTTGCAGTCATTAATAAAAGAATGGAGTTAGGAAACTTGCTCAACGCAAAGAGGTAAGGTTTAGAAACTTGCCTTGTATGTAAGCTACACAAATGTAATAATATTCTCCAATTACCCTACTCATATCATTGGAATCGCAATAACAATTAGTTGTATTAATATTAGCTTTATGGGTTTACCCCATCATTTAGGTCATAACCTTAACCTAACATCTAACCATGTTGGTTAACACCTTTAACGAATCTGAAATCACACTATAAACTAACATAAACCTTAACATTCATCTTACTTTTGAAAATATCACATTTAGTTCCATTACATAACTTAATTAAACAATCACTTAAAATCTTTACACTTTGTATTACAACAGATTACAATCTGTTGTTGTAGTCTACACTATGTCTTAACATCATTAATGTAAGACCTCAACTTATTATTAATGAAATTTAATTTTCTATTTATTATTTTGAAATAGTAAGGGTTGATTTGATGTGGATAGTTATGGGTAAAATCACGAATATTTCAAAATAAGCAAGTGGTTATAAAATATTCATTGTTGTTTGGGAATATTCGTTTGGTCGTGGAATATTCTTCTGTCGAGGAATATTAGATGCGACGGCCTTGATCTTTTGTGGGCCCCATAACTTGAAAGCGATTGGATGAAGAAAACGACAAAATATAAGTTGTTTAAAAATAACGGCGTAGTTATTACTAATTATCTTTCGTTAAAATACTCGGTGGTTAAAACACACGATAGCTTTGCAGTATTGCACCAATTATTGATTCTTACGTAAGAAGGCACTACTCAATAATGGTTATAGTAATTCTTGTTCGATTATTTTATTGATTTAATAATTCTTTGCGTTGATATTTTATATTCTTTGTTGCTTGATAATTGTCATTACACATGATTTTCATTATCGAAACAATAATTCATATTATCTGAATAATATTATTAGATAACATTATTGGCAATGTCTAGAAAGTTACATCTAAGGAGAGGTTTGGTCACCTAATCAAGCTACCAAGATGAGGAGAAATTCTTATTGGAAAGCCCTTCTTCCTGTGAACTGCCTGGTTGTCAATATTGTGATTACGTAATATTATTTATGAATAATTAATTATTGATTCATATGATGAGGAAAATATTGATTTTATGTGGATATAGATGGAGAAAATTTTAATGTGACAATTGTTGAAAATTAAAATTTTATCTTTTTCCGATAAAATAATTCATTTAAATATATTATTATATTTTAATAATATAATAATGGTTATATTTTTACAACGAATGTGGGATATATGAGTATCTGAGGAGGAAGAGTATTTTTGTTGCAATAAATGTTTAAAACATGTTAAACATGTCTGTGGGACCCCATTTATTGACCGAAATTTGATTATAACTGTAAAATCGCCTGGTTTGTAGATTTGGTCAATTTACTTTGGAATTGAAAAAACTTTCTTCTGCAAAGTTGTAGAGAATTGAATTTCCTATAAAAACTTGTGAGATTAGAATTTTCTGATAAAAGGGCTATTTATTATGAATTATTGAAGTTTTAAAGCTCCGAAATAATTGATTTTTGGAAGTTTAAAATATTTAAAATAGGAAAAACGTTTTTTTACACTTGTGGGCCTCATGAAACATGTGCAAAGTGTAACGCCCCCAAAATTAAGTATACGTCACCCATCTTGGGTCGCCACTTACATGGTACATAAATTCAAATACAAACTTAATTATACATCCGTAGCAGTAACATACGACAATACATAAACCGAGAGTTCTAATAGAAATATTGTCATTTAGACAATATCCATACTCAAGGAGTCCTCATTACATTTATTGTCACACTATTTAATGTAATAGTGAGGACTACTAATGCTATCTTCTTGGGACCATCACTCTTTTCCCCGACTAAATCCCAAATTATATTCTCATTTCTCAAGAGAACGGTGAAAGAAAGAAAGGGTGAGCTCAACTAGCCTTTAAAGAAATATTATAACTAAGATAATGCGAATAAATTATCAATAGTCTTCAACAATGTTAAACCGATAAAATACAATAGACAACCAGGTTTAATCTGCGGTGAATATCTGATCCATTAAAAGAGTCAAGTAGAAAATAAAGTCTACTATCTTTTAGGTTTTAAAAGGTTTTCATCAATTTTTATCACTAAGACTCAGTTTAATGAATAAACCACAATATCTAATCATCCCTGTACCACTACGAAGGATTTTCATCAAATTATCAATGGTCATGACTATCTTCTTAGAATCACCCCCGTCATAATCATACCAAAAACTATCCATCACAAATTACAGGCCACTGAGGACTTTTATCACATCATTTATAACAAGCCATGATTATACCGAATGATCCCTGGTCATAATCATACTAAGTTCATCTATGCACGTAAGCCAAAGATAACATAATATAACATGAGGATGATGACAATGACATAATAATTCAATAAAACAAGTTCACGAATTAATTTATTCAGAATTATTAACGACCAAATTGTCAACATGATCTTTATTTTGTAGAGTAAAATTCAAGAATGATCGCCAGAATATTTCCATGAAAAGATCTTTGGATGAAACGCAAATATCAAGGATATTCTACTAATTTCATGGAGTATAGAAGTCAAAGTTTTAACCAACTGGGTATAATAAAGAATGGAATAACAAAAGAAATCACCATGCATGCGATAGATCGCATTGCAAAAGTGTGTTATTCCAATAGAATAATAAATAATGAAACCGGTCCGCCAGAAAACGCATGCATGACGATGATCCAACAGAATAATAATAAAGATTTTAACCAGTCCTGTAAAACACACGCATGTGGATGTTCCAACGTAATAATAAAAAGACGGAACCAGTCCGATGTAAAACACATGCATGTGATATTCCAATGTAATAATAGAAGAATGTCACCAAGTATAGGGGATTCCGCGTATATAGGTTATTCCAATAGAATAAATAAGAATGGAATAATATAAGGATTTCACCAAGTATAGGGTATTCCGCATATACACAATCATGTGTATAGGGTATGCCACTTTTACAAGTTATTTCCAATGTAATAATAAAGAATGGAATAATAGAAGTTCTCTTCATGAAAAAAATATAACACCCCTTACGAGTACAACAAATAATATTCCCTACCTTAAAAGAGCTGAATATTGGAAAAGTGAAGTAGCAAAATACTTTTCTTCTTTCTCTATAGTTTCTCTCTCTGAGTTTCAAATGAATTTGTCGAAAATAATGAAGGAATGAGCTTTCTATTTATAGAAAAACCGAGGTGGCTCTTGGTCTTAACGAAGGGTCAAAATGACTCTTGGTAATATTGAAGACAACTACTATTTCATGAAGGGTAATTAACCCTTGGAACAATCAAGAGGCGATTAACTCTTGGTAATATTGAAGGGACAACTACTATTTGCGAATGGGTAATTACTATTGACGAAGGTAATTACTATTGAAGAAGGTAATTACTATTGAAGAAGGTAATTACTATTGACGAAGGTAAATACTATTGACAAAGGTAATTACTATTCACAAAGGTAATTACTATTGACGAAGGTAAATACTATTGACGAAGGTAATTACTATTCACAAAGGTAATTACTATTCACAAAGGTAATTACTATTGACGAAGGTAAATACTATTGACGAAGGTAATTACTATTCACAAAGGTAATTACTATTGACGAAGGGACTCTTAGATGATGACATATGGGCCCCCCATAAAATAATCAAACTTACCACAAACGTCTCATAACAGACTCTTTATATACATCAAGGATTGAATAAATATTACCACAAATCATTTTATTTTTAATCAACACATATTTAATCTTTCAACAATTATTAATCATTTATAACTTGTCGTCTCAATTAATAATTTAATACTATAACATATTATACGAGATGATCTTGTGACAATAATTGAATCAATAATATAAGAGATATGATCAAAGAATTATCAGTAGCAATAATTGAGCATAGTGAGAGTGACTTCTTACGTAAGCACCAATAATCAATATCGTGTGCTACTATACAACTACGCCAGACATTCGTACTTTTACTAAAGGTAGTTCAATGGTTTTACCAGAATAACACCTCTGCCAGTTATTTTTATATAGAAAAATAATTTTGTCGTTTTCTAACTATGATGATACTTCCGTTGTGGGGTCCACCAATGATTGAGTTGTAAGACCCCAAATTTTTTAAATAAAAGGAATTTCCTTTATTTATTATTTTGAAATAGTAAGGGTTGATTTGATTAATGTGGATAGTTAAGGGTTAAATCATGAAATATTTCAAAATAAGCAGTGGTTATAAAATATTCATTTTGTTTGGAATATTCATTTGGTCGTGGAATATTAAATCTTTGTCGGGAATATTAAATGCACTGCAAGCGACATGCATGTGTGGGCCCCATAACTGAAAAGCGATTGGATGAAGAAAACGCACAAATATAAGTTGGTTAAAAATAACGGCGTAGTTATTCACAGTTATCTTTGTTGGAATACCCAAAGGGTTAAATACGATGTCTGGCGTGGTTGCACAAAGATAGCACACCTGCAGTATTACGCAGAATTGTTGAATTATTGATCCTTACGTAAGAAGGCACTACTCAATAATTTTCACGATGAGTTCTTGCTCAATATTTTATTTTATTGATTCAATAATTCTTTGCGTTGATATTTTATATTATTGTTGTTCAATAATTGTCACTTTGCACATTATCTCCATTATCGGATCAATAATTCATATTATTTGAATAATATTATTAGATAGCATTATTGGCAATGTCTAGAAAGTTCATCCAAGGAGAGGTTTGGTCACCTAATTGCGCCATGAAGGAGAAATCCTTATCGAAGCCCCTTTCCTGAGGAACGGCTGGTTGTCATAATTGTGATTACGTAATATTATTTGTGAATAATTAATTATTGATTCATATGATAAAGAAATATTTATTTTATGTGGATATAAATGATGGATTTATTTATGTGGTTATAAATGAAGAAATTATGTTGAGGTGTTTTATCGATATTTTATCGGATTGGAGGTATTAAAAATTAAATCGGGGTTTTTGAGATATATTATGGGGTTATAATTTTTAATCCGAATGGATTGGATTGTGGTAATTTTTGGGTATGTTATACATACATAAGTTGAGTATATGTCCACAAATTTTGAACCGTTAAAATTCACGAATGATTTGTTATGAATTTTAAGAGGTGTCTCGATTCGGAAATTAGGTTTATAATTGATTTTGGTGGAAAATTCTAGAATTGAGTGGGCCCCACTTGTGGTTGGTGAAGAAATGTGCTGAATTTTATTTCAAATGTGGTGGGTGGCAATAGTAGCGAGTAAAGCCATCGGTAGTGTGTCAAGTCTGCTTTGGCCAAGCTAACATTTTCCTATAAATAGAGGGCTAAGTTAGAATTGAAAATCACACCGTAAACAAAGTTTTCTCTTTCTCTCTCTATATATTATTGGCGTATTTTGTGAGTATTTAGATACTTTGAGAGTTCTTTGTTCAGTTCAAGTTTCATTCAAAGATCACTTGAGCCTTTCCTCCGGAAATCTTGATTCTTTGAGGTAAGGGATATTATTTTTTTTTCGTAATGATATTATTTCTTCAATATCATTATCTTTGAAATGTTGATCTGAAGTTTTTATCAAATTTGGAACTTTTTCATGCTCTGGGTTACTATTCATGAGTTACTATTCACGAGTTACTATTCATGAGTTACTATTCATGAGTTACTATTCACGAGTACTATTCATGAAGCGTGAAGATATTTTTTGTGGAATTTCTATCTTTTGGTGTCGGAGTTACTATTCACGTATATGACACTATTCACGTATACGACACTATTCACCGAAAAATAAAATTTCTTCTTTTCGTCCAAAATATCTATCCTGGATACTAGCTTTGATTGTATCCATGTTTTGATCATTCTTGAATTTTACACCACTATGATTATTTTTGGAGGTATTGTTGACGTGGATAAAACCAAGTACAAATCCTTAATCCTTAATCCTTAATCCTTGTCATTTTGTTTCACTTTGGATTCGTTTCTTTAAAAATATTTTTCATCATCCTCAGTCTTAAATGATGATATTATTGAATATCTTTGGCACCCGTAGTGCAAAGATGAATGATTTCTGAAGAATATCTTTGGCACGTAGTGCAAAGATGAATGATTAATCGATGAATATCTTTGGCCTATAAAGTAAAGATTAATGATTACTGATGAATATCTTTGGCCTCAGTAGTGCAAAGATGAACAGTGTTTAAATGAACATGACCGATCGATGAATATCTTTGGCCTTTAGTGCAAAGATGAGCAGTGTTTAAATGAACATACGACCGATCGATGAATATCTTTAGCCTTTAGTGCAAAGATGAACAGTGTTGAGATGAACATGACCGATTGATGAATATCTTTGGCTCAGTAGTGCAAAGATGAATATTTGATTTGAGATGAATATTGATTGATGTTACAGGATAAAATATTGATGATGGACCGTTAAAATTCATAGATTATAGTAGATTTCATTCTCTACGTAACTCTTCTATGAATTATTATTTCATTATGAATATTGATCTGAAACTTGTTGTCTATTGTATTCTATTAAATTTTTCCCTGTTGAAGACTAACGATAATTTGTTGTATATTATCTTAGTCATAATATTCTTTACTGAGCTAGTTGAGCTCACCCTTTTCCTTTTTGTTCCATTCTTCTCAGGAGGCGAGAATATAGCGAGTACGAGTCGGGGTATGGAATGAAGGTTTTAGAAAGGATTGTTTAGTAGTCCTCACCATTTTGTAAAATAATGTATCAATAAATGTGATGAGGATTTATTTGAGTATAAATATTGTCTAGAAGATAATATTTGTATTTAAACTCGTAGAGTTTTACTTGTTGTAATAATAAAGTTGTAGTTGTTTACATACCATGTATTGACAACTCGGAATGGGTGATGTATACCTATTTTGGGGGCGTCACAGGTTGGTATCGAGCTTAGGGATATGATCTCCAAGTGAGATCGAGAATAGAACTAGGAGGGGAGAGACGAGTAAATCCTTCGCTAGTGTGTCCTACCTAAGCTTATTTGTTAGTTAGTCGAGATATTGGGATATTATGTGATATATTGATTTCCTTAATTAACCCTTGTTTTATGATGCAAGATTTGAGAATGTCGATGAGAATATTAATGGATGGAGTAAATGAGGCCGTGGAGATGCTGTCTTTTTACCAACGAGGAGAACGTCTGTAACAGTGGCAATGTTCCTCCCGTGAATAACACCACCGAAAGCGAGATGATGAGCGAGGGATGTTTAGAAGCTTTTTGCGATTCATGCAAAATCGGATGAGGAGACTCGTGTTCAAAATACGGGGAGGAAATGATAGCAATTCACGGGTTGTCACACAGACCAAGCGCCAAAGAGTTGGGACCACGAATTTAAGGGAAAGCGGATCCGATCATGGCGAAACATGGGTCAAACAAATTACCAAGATATTCGATGTCTTGGGATGCACGGAGAAACGAAGGTTCCATTCGCCACCTTTATGTTCCATGGCGAGGCGGACTCATCGGTGGGAGCATGAAGCGTACCCATCCATCCAAATACCAGACTCAAGGCATGTCTTGGGAGACGTTTGAGAGACTATTTAATGACAAATACTTTCCGAAAGTGTTAAATCATATGAAGGAAGTGGAGTTCATCGATTAGAGCAAAAACAACATGACGGTGTCTCAAATGCGAGGCAAAGTTTGCGAGTTATCGAGTTTGCACCTCATTTGGTGGAGAATGAGGAACGTATGACGGATGTTTCTTAGAGGTTTGAAACCCGGCGTACGTCGATATCTCATTTCTCATAAACTTTCTCTTTATTCGAGATGTTGTAAATGGGCTCAATTATTAGAGCGAGATAACGAATGCGGTCAACCGAGGACCATAACCGAGGATCGTACTGGAGATAGCGATCAACGAATAATGATAACTGCGGAGAAAGAAACAGATTTTACGAAATGGTAACCACTCTGGTGGTAATCATGGTCATGAAAATGTAAGAAGCGAAGTCGAAAAAGATTTTAAAAGAGGAGATTTAACAACGACTATGTGAAGACGACAAAGTCTTGGCGAAAGAATCGGTTCTAAGGGAGGAGAACGACCACCCATTATATGCTACAAATGCGGAAAAGAGGGACATATCGGTCCAAACCGCCCTAGCAGTTCAAGGTATGCTATAGTTGTGGAAAGGAAGGACATATCGCTTCGAGATTATGCAGATAGCGAAACCTAGTTCAATGAGGATTTGTGACTCAAAAGATCGTCCCGGAAAAGTCAAAGTCAACGATTCCGGAAGAGCGTTTGTTGTGGTTCGGGTCATAATGCGAGGAACCCGAACGAAGTTAGCACGCAGGTTAGTTAATTATAAATTCTTGCTAAGTTTATACCTTACTAGATCTTTGTTCTACCCATTCTTTTATCTCTCTTGCTTACCAACGTTTGAACTTGACTACGGAGAAATTAGACTTTGACCTATTTATGGAGAATCCGTTAGGAGAAACTTTCATT
Source organism: Panax quinquefolius (assembly GCA_020205615.1). NCBI lineage: Eukaryota > Viridiplantae > Streptophyta > Magnoliopsida > Apiales > Araliaceae > Panax > Panax quinquefolius. Next base: position 87,391,264 of record CM035158.1, read on the forward strand.
ACATCTGTTGTTTAGAAATCTTGTTTGATTCAGTTGGCACTATCACATTACTGTTAACCTTATTTCTATAGAGATATTTTCTTTTGATGTGATTTTAAGGTTAACTACTCATCATGCCAAATTGATTGCTTTTGTAAGGTTGTTAGTTTTCATATTCCTAAGCAACTTTGTTATTCAATTCAAGCAATCAAACCATTGTAGTCAAACATTTTCATATCAAGCCATGAAGTCATTCGTTTATTACGAATGTCAAATTTTCTTAGTCCATGTTATGGATTTGAATAAAGACACGCCGATTTGAATAATATTCTGTTGTTATTGATTTTCCCGACGTATTTCTGAAGAATTTCTTGGCTTACTCCCAAAGCTCGATATTAAATTTTGTATCGACTTTGAACCCCAGACAAAACTCATTTCTAAATCTCATATCGAATGGCTCTATTGAATTTCGTGAGTTAAAAATTCAACTATAAATTTGGTACCGAGCCTTTATCTTGTGACTTCCTTTGTGGAATGCAAAGCCGACTCTCTACTGTGGGGGGACGTCATATTCGATGCGATAGTAAATCGATAGGTGTCATTGTGACGTCTTATCCAAGATTGGGATATGAGTCACGATTGAGAGCAACTTAAGTCGATAATCGAAATCGTAGCTTTCAGGCTTAGTTGGTTATTATCGGAGATTCGTTGAAGGATATTCTCGAATCGCTATTCCATTAACGAAAATGACTCGTAGAGATACAAAATTCGAATGGAGCAAGGAATGTGGGAAGAGCTTGAAGAACTCAAGAGAGACTCATTTCAAAGACATGTTCGACCATGCCATCCTGGAAAAGCGAGCGTGGTAGTGACGTGTTGAGTAGAAGATCGTATATAAGTCGAAAGTACGATATTGTCAAAGACTAATCTCGTATAATTTACAAATAATAGAGATGGAGATGAAAACTCTAGGTACCCACGTGATGATATACTGAGTATAATCGACTTTAATCGATAAAGTTAAAGTCGCTTTCAAGCCACCGAATCTTGAAATGATGCGTATGAAGAAGAAAGTACAAGAAGGAGCTATTCCTAAGCGAGAATTGATGAAGAAGGAATACTTGAGTCCACTCTAGACTTTGTGTTCCTAACGACTACGATTTGAAGTACAAGATTATGATGGAGGCACACATATACACCATTTGCAATCCATCCTGGAAGTACTAAAATGTATCGTGATCTTCGACATACATTTTGGTGGAACAATATGAAGAGAGAGATTGCAAAGTTTATCTCGATGTGTTTAACTTGTCAACGTGTAAAGGCGGAGCATCTAGTACCTAAGGGTCCGTTGCAACCACTTAAGATTCCTGGAATGGAAGTGGGAACACATTACCATGGATTTCACGTTCACGGGTCTTCCTCTACGGTTTCTCAAGGCATCAATGCTATTTGGGTTATTGTTGATAGATTAACCAAATCTGCTCATTTCTTGCCGATCACGGAGACTTATTCCTTGAACGCCTTTGCTAGTATGTACGTAAATGAGATTGTGAGGTTGCGTGGCATGCCCGTATCCATAGTTTGGGATTGTGACCCAAGATTCACTTCAAGATTTTGGGTTAGCTTGCAAAAAGCTATGGGCACAATTTGCGATTTAGTTCGGCATACCATCCCCAAACCAGACGGACAATCGAGAGGACTATTCAAACTCTTGAAGATCTATTAAGACTCGTGTCCTAGACTTCAAGCGCGCTGGGATAAATATTTACCATTGGTGGAATTCTCCTACAACAACAAAGCTATCGAGAAAGTATAGGTGTGGCTTCATTCGAAGCATTATATGGACGAAAATGTCGTTCTCCAATATGTTGGGATGAGGTGGGTGAAGCAACATTGTTGGGACCCGAGTTAGTACGTATGACTACCAAAAAGATCCAAATGATTCGACAACGTATACAAACGGCTCAAGATCGACAAAAGAGTTATGCGGATCTTCATCGAAAGGACGTGGAATTTAATGTAGGGGATCATGTATTGTTACGAGTTGCTCCATGGAAGGGAGTTACAAGATTTGGGAAGAGAGGAAAGCTCAATCCATGATTTATTGGTCCATTTCAAATTCTTGACCGAGTAGGAAATGTAGCCTATAGACTTGCGTTACCTCCAAGTATGTCTCGTGTTCATAATGTGTTTCACATATCTGTATTCAGTAAATATGTGAAAGACCCCAACCACGTTATAGAGTTAGAACCCGGACGAGATAGCCAAGACTTAACGTATGAGGAGGTACCTGTCAAGATTTTGGATAGGAAGGAGCATGTCCTACGCCAAAAAGGTCATACCACAAGTTAAAGTTTTGTGGAGGAATCATGCTATAGAGAAATGACACGGGAATTGGAAACGTAAATGAAAGCGAGGTATCCTCACCTTTTCAAACACCAGTACGTCGTCAATTTCGAGGACGAAATTTCATAAGGAGGGAGGTTGTAAGACCTCAAAATTTTTTTAAATAAAAAGAATTTCCTTTATTTATTATTTTGAAATAGTAAGGGTTGATTTGATTAATGTGGATAGTTAAGGGTTAAATACGCAAATATTTCAAAATAAGCAAGTGGTTATAAAATATTCATTTTTGTCTGGGAATATTCATTTGGTCGTGGAATATTCAATCGCTTGGGGAATATTCGTATTTACCTGCACAAATGACCATGTGGGGCCCCATAACTTGAAGCGATTGAATGAAGAAAACGACAAATATAAGTTGGTTAAAAATAACGGCGTAGTTATTACCAATTATCTTGTTGGAATACCCGTGGGTTAAAATACTGAAGAATGTCTGCGTGGTTGCCAAGATAGCACCGGTATTACGCAATTGTTGAATTATTGATCCTTACGTAAGAAGGCACTACTCAATAATTTTCATAGTAGTTCTTGCTCAATATTTTATTTTATTGATTCAATAATTCTTTGCGTTGATATTTTATATTATTGTTGTTCAATAATTGTCACCGCACATTATCTCCATTATCGGATCAATAATTCATATTATTTGAATAATATTATTAGATAGCATTATTGGCAATGTCTAGAAAGTTACATCAGGAGAGGTTTGGTCACCTAATCATTGCGCCAAAGAAGGAGAAATCCTTATCTGAAAGCCCCTTTTCCTGGGCGGCTACCGGTTATCATAATTGTGATTCTGTAATATTATTTGTGAATAATTAATTATTGATTCATATGATAAAGAAATATTTATTTTATGTGGATATAAATGATGGATTTATTTATGTGGTTATAAATGAAGAAATTATGTTGAGGTGTTTTATCGATATTTTATCGGATTGGAGGTATTAAAAATTAAATCGGGGTTTTGAGATATATTATGGGGTTACAATTTTTAATCCGACCGATTGGATTGTGGTAATTTTGGGTATGTTATACATACATAAGTTGAGTATATGTCCACAAATTTTGAACCGTTAAAAATTCACGAATGATTTGTTATGAATTTTAAGAGGTGTCCCGATTCGAAAATTAGGTTTATAATTGATTTTGGTGGAAAATTCTAGAATTGAGTGGGCCCCACTTGTGGTTGGTGAAGAAATGTGCTGAATTTTATTTCAAATGTGGTGGGTGGCAATAGTAGCGAGTAAAAGCCATCGGTGTAGCGGTCAAGTCTGCCTTGGTGAATAACATTTTCCTATAAATAGAGGGCTAAGTTAGAATTGAAAATCACACCGAAACAAAGTTTTCTCTCTCTCTCTCTATATTATTGAGCGTATTTTGTGAGTATTTAGATACTTTGAGAGTTCTTTATTCAAGACAAGTTTCATTCAAGATCACTTCCCGACCTTTCCTTCCAAAAATCTTGATTCTTTTAGGTAAGGGATATTTTTTTTTTCGTAATGATATTATTTCTTCAATATCATTATCTTTGAAATGTTGATCTGAAGTTTTTATCAAATTTGGAACTTTTTCATGTCGGGTTACTATTCATGAGTTACTATTCACGAGTTACTATTCATGAGTTACTATTCACGATTACTATTCACGAGTACTATTCATGAAGCGTGAAGATGTTTTTTTGTGGAATTTCTATCTTTTGGTGTCGAGTTACTATTCACGTGTCTCGGCCTTATTCACGATATCTGCACTATTCACGATACTCGGCACTATTCATCGAAAAATAAAATTTCTTCTTTTCGTCCAAAATATCTATTCTGGATACTAGCTTTGATTGTATCCATGTTTTGATCATTCTTGAATTTTACACCACTATGATTATTTTTGAGGTATTGTTGGACGTGGATAAAACCAAGTACGAATCCTTAATCCTAATCCTTAATCCTTGTCATTTTGTTTCAATTGGATTCGTTTCTTTAAAAATATTTTCATCATCCTCGGTCTTAAATGATGATATTATTGAATATCTTTGGCACCAGTAGTGCAAAGATGAATGATTTCTGAAGAATATCTTTGGCCTGTAGTGCAAAGATGAATGATTAACTGATGAATATCTTTGGCCTATAGTGCAAAGATTAATGATTACCTGATGAATATCTTTGGCCTGTAGTGCAAAGATGAGCAGTGTTTTTAAATGAACATAATGATCGATGAATATCTTTGGCCTTTAGTGCAAAGATGAGCAGTGTTTAAATGAACATGATAGATCGATGAATATCTTTGGCCTTTAGTGCAAAGATGAACAGTGTTGAGATGAACATGATCGATTGATGAATATCTTTGGCACAGGTGCAAAGATGAATATTTGATCTGAGATGAATATTGATTGATGTTACAGGGATAAAATATTGATGATGGATTTGTTAAATTCATAGATTATAGTAGATTTCATTCTCTACGTAACTCTTCTATGAATTATTATTTCAAATCTATGAATATTGATCCGAAACTTGTTGTCTATTGTATTCATTAAATTTTTCCTGTTGAAGACTAACGATAATTTGTTGTATATTATCTTAGTCATAATATTCTTTTTCGAAGCTAGTTGAGCTCACCCTTTTCCTTTTGTTCCATTCTTCTCGGAGGCGAGAATATAGCGAGTGCAAGTAGCGGGGTATGGAATGAAGGTTTTAGAAAGGATTGTTTAGTAGTCCTCACCATTTTTGTAAAATAATGTATCAATAAATGTGATGAGGATTTATTTGAGTATAAATATTGTCTAGAAGATAATATTTGTATTTAAACTCACGAGTTTCTTGTTGTAATAATAAAGTTGTAGTTGTTTCGTACCATGTATTGACAACTCAGAATGGGTGATGTATACCTATTTTGGGGGCGTCACATGAGTCGTCGTACAAATATTCCCTGACAAAAAGAATATTCCCCGACCAAACGAATATTTTATAACAACTTGCTTACTTTGCAAAATTTATAAATATTACCCACAACTATAACATTATATCAAATTTATTCCATAATATTCAAGAATAATATTTATAAAAAAATTCATCTTTATTTATAAAAGTGGGGTCTTACAACCTCCCTTTCTTATGAAATTTAAGCCCTCGAAATTAGGGTACGATACTGATATGATAAAGAGGTGAGGATACCTTGAATACCTTTATTGTTAAAAATATTAAATTTATCTTCTAATCCTACCAAAGATATTCATTAACAATTCATCTTTGCACTACTGAAGCCAAAGATATACAAATCGTAAAACCAATAATCTTTGAGCAGCGACTTAATAGTATCACAACCCACGAATTATCCATGCACTATCGCCAAGGATATTCGTGTTTTCAATCTGGTCATGATTATACCGAATAATCCTTGGTCATAATCATACCAAGTCTATCAATGCACTACTGACCAAAGATGACTTTTACCACATCCATGAATTAATATTTCATTCTTTGAGACTCAACTCAATAATTAATCCATATCATCGAATCATCCACGCACTACGGGCCAAGGATATTCATTAGTATCACGACCACAAATTATCCATGCACTACTACCAAAATTATCGATAATCGTGTATTCATTAGTATCACGACCACAAATTATCCATGCACTACTGACCAAAGATAATCGTGTATTCATTAGTATCACGACCACAAATTATCCATGCACTACTGACAAAGATAATCGTAGTATTCAATTACGGTCATGATTATACCGAACAATCCTCGGTCATAATCATACCAAGTCCATCTATGCACGCGTGAGCCACGGATGACTTTCAACATAATATAAGCATGAGGATCATGTCAATGATATAAAGAATCAATCAAATGAGATAAAGGATAAATATTAAACATTTATAATATAATTAATCCGAGATTCAAGAATATCCCCATGTTATCAATCACTTAATAATCTTATAATCTAATATCATTAATATTATAACAATATTTTAATCACTTCTTAAATTTATAAACAATTTATTTCAATTGTTTACGCTTTTACCATATAATGCATTTAATCATTCAAAATGCCATACTCATAAGATATCATCACCAATGATCAAATCCATCATCAAAAAAATATGCATATACTCTATATAGGATTCTCTAGCCATAAAAATCCTATTTTCAACTTTGTTACTTCACATAACATATTTAACTCATATGTTCAGTAACTAAACTATTTTCATGAAAAATACCAAATCAGTCCCAAAAATATTTCTTTTCTGGAATTTAGCATAATATAGTCCCATGATGAAAATATATTTTTCTCGAATTTTTAAAATTCATTTACTATTTTTCAAAATCAATTTCTAATTAATTCCTTAAGAAATTAGCTACCTCAAGTTTAACTCCAAAAATTCCCAAATCTTGACAGGACCTTACACATGTTAATGTGAGCCTCAGCTTTAAAATTTCATGGTCATCTGAGTTATATAACTCCGATTATAGCATTTTTCGTCAAAAAAACCTAAATATTGAAATGGTCATAACTTGTTCATTTTAAGTCAGAATGAGCTCATTTTTGGACACGATGTTCTTTATACCATATACTTTTATTTCCCAAAAGGCCTGAATTTTTCTCACTAATTAAGTGGCCGAAACAGCCCTTACAAAAACGTGGCAGCAGCTTTTTGGACATTTTGAAGTTTTGACTCCTTTGCTAAAATCAGTCCACACGAAAATCTACAACACCTTTTCCAGTGATTCCACTTGGATAAGTTACAAAACTCATAAATCTAACTCTAGGACTTGACCACACTCAAAAATTCAAAATATAATAGGAGATATAGTCAATTGAATTTCATGTTATGTTTTTTTACCAAAATCTGATTTTTCAACCCTTTGTGATTTCTAAGAAACTTTCATGTTTTCACATAATAACCACATAACTCATCATAACACTTACTAATACTTCATATACCCATGATTTTCATTAGTCCAATGCTTTTATTATGACTTTCATCATAATCCTCGTAAATGATCCTTTTAGTTGAAGAAATATTTGAGGGTTTAAGAAATGGGTTTTTGTCTTTGGGTTCAATACAAAATTCGATTTCACGCTCTAGGGTAGGCTAGGAAATCTTCAAGAATACGTCAAGAAATTTATTAATGATAGAAATATCATTCAAAACTGCTACTCTTATCCAAGACTTGGATAGTACGTTACATTGATACCAACTGTGACTTCTATCCTTTAACCTAGATAGCACCTCACAATGATACCTTACATAAAGGTATAGTCAAAAACTGTTTTAGAAATTAGAATCTTTGGAAAGTGCTCAAGGAAACCTTCGTACATGGGAGGCCATGCTTTTAGGTTATGATATATATCACATGGCCACAGAATTATCCTTGGTTGACCCAATAGACCCCAAAGAAAAACGAGAAGATTACTATTATATTCTTCCCAATGGTGAGTCTTCTCTTGACATATTATTATCTCCACTGTCTCTAATTGGGTATTATACTCCAAACAAACACTAAGATTATATAGGTAGTGCTTGTAAATATACTCAGCAAGTGGATGAACACAACCATGTCTTATGATGACACGAGATTGTATGTCATTAGACATCTTGTATGATAGTGGCAAAACACCCTTCCAAGTTAAATTCACCTCACCCTCAACATCTATAGACCACCATTCTATTCCTCGCTATCCCCGCTCGACCCAAATACACTTTTATTACCTGAAAGGAATTGTGAAACAAAAGGGTTAATTAATATATAAAATATTATCCTATACTACGAATGACCAATTAAATAACAAATAAACTTAGGTAGTTCATACTAGCGAAGGAATTCCCCGTCTCTCCCCTCCTAGTTCTTATCTCGCATCTTAGTCAGGGATCATATCCCTAAGCTTTGATACCAACTGTAACGCCCCCAAAATTAGGTATACGTCACCCATCTTGGGTCGCCACTTACATGGTACATAAATTCAAATACAAACTTAATTATACATCTGTCGTGTAACATACGACAATACATAAACTGAGAGTTCTAATAGAAATATTGTCATTTAGACAATATCCATACTCAAGGAGTCCTCATTACATTTATTGTCACACTATTTAATGTAATAGTGAGGACTACTAATGCTATCTTCGGGACCATCACTCTTTTCCCCCGACTCGTCCCAGCTATATTCTCATTTCCTGAAGAGAACAGTGAAAGAAAGGGTGAGCTCAACTAGCCCAGTAAGAAATATTATAACTAAGATAATGCAGAATAAATTATCAATAGTCTTCAACAATATTAAACTGATAAAATACAATAGACAACCAGTTTAACTACAACGAAATATGCAATCCATTAAAAGAGTCAAGTAGAAAATAAAGTCTACTATCTTTTAGGTTTTAAAAGGTTTTCATCAATTTTTATCACTAAGACTCAGTTTAATGAATAAACCACAATATCTAATCATCCCTGTACCACGGTCAAGGATTTTCATCAAATTATCAATGGTCATGACTATACCGAATCACCCCTGGTCATAATCATACCAAAAACTATCCATCACAGCATTACAGGCCATTGAGGACTTTTATCACATCATTTATAACAAGCCATGATTATACCGAATGATCCCTAGTCATAATCATACTAAGTTCATCTATGCACGTAAGCCAAAGATAACATAATATAACATGAGGATGATGACAATGACATAATAATTCAATAAAACAAGTTCACGAATTAATTTATTCGAGAATTATTAACGTCCAAATTGTCAACATGATACTGTTTTGTAGAGTAAAATTCAAGAATGATCAGCAGAATATTTCCATGAAAAGATCTTTGGATGAAACGCAAATATCAAGGATATTCTACTAATTTCATGGAGTATAGAAGTCAAAGTTTTAACCAACTGGGTATAATAAAGAATGGAATAACAAAAGAAATCACCATGCATGCGATAGAATCGCATGCGTGAGTTATTCCAACAAAATAATAAATAACGAAACCGTGTCCCAAGCGTAAAATGCACAGATGGATGTTCTAATGTATAATAATAAAGATTTTAACCAGTCCGGTGTAAAACACATGAATGTGATGTTCCAATGTAATAATAATAAAGATTTTAACCAGTCCGGTGTAAAACACACACATGTGATATTCCAAATGAATAATAGAAGAATGTCACCAAGTATAGGGATTCCACATATCTGAGTTATTCCAATGTAATAAATAAGAATGGAATAATATAAGGATTTCACCAAGTATAGGGTATTACTCGTATCTGAAGTCATGTATAGGGTATGCCACTTTTACGGAGTTATTCCAATGAAATAATAAAGAATGGAATAATGAAGTTTTCTTCATGAAAAAATATAACACCCTTTTACGAGTACAACAAATAATATTCCCTACCTTAGAAGAAATTGAATATTGGAAAAGTGAAGTAGCAAAATACTTTTCTTCTTTCTCTCTCTATAGTTTCTCTCTCTAGAGTTTCAAATGAATTAAATGAAAATAATGAAGGAATGAGCTTTCTATTTATAGAAAAAAGCGAGGGTGGCTCTTGGTCTTAACGAAGGGTCAAAATGACTCTTGGTAATATTGAAGAGACAACTACTATTTCATGAAGGGGTAATTAACCTCTTGGAACAATCAAAGAGGCGGTTAACTCTTGGTAATATTGAAGGGACAACTACTATTTGCGAAGGGGTAATTACTATTGACGAAGGTAATTACTATTGAAGAAGGTAATTACTATTGAAGAAGGTAATTACTATTGACGAAGGTAAATACTATTCACAAAGGTAATTACTATTCACAAAGGTAATTACTATTCACAAAGGTAATTACTATTGACGAAGGTAAATACTATTGACGAAGGTAATTACTATTCACAAAGGTAATTACTATTGACGAAGGTAAATACTATTGACGAAGGTAATTACGATTCACAAAGGTAATTACTATTGACGAAGGGACTCTTAGATGATGACATATGGGCCCGCCCCATAAAATAAGCAAACTTACCACAAACGTCTCATAACAGACTCTTTATATACATCAAGGATTGAATAAATATTACCACAAATCATTTTATTTTTAATCAACACATATTTAATCCTTCAACAATTATTAATCATTTATAACTTGTCGTCTCAATTAATAATTTAATACTATAACATATTATACGATGATAATCTTTGTGACAATAATTGAATCAATAATATAAGAGATATGATGCGTGAATTAATGTAGCAATAATTGAGCATAATGAGTGACTTCTTACGTAAGCACCAATAATCAATATCGTGTGCTACTATACAACTACGCGTATTCATTGTACTTTTACTACTACCGGTAGTTCAACGGTTTTGATGGTAACACCTCTGCTAGTTATTTTTATAGAAAAATAATTTTGTGCGTTTTCTAACTACTGACAATACTTCCGTAAGGGTCCACTAATGATTGAGTCGTCGTCATAAATATTCCCCCACAAAAAGAATATTCCCCACCAAACGAATATTTTATAACAACTTGCTTACTTTTGCAAAATTTATAAATATTACCCACAACTATAACATTATATCAAATTTATTCCATAATATTCAAAAATAATATTTATTAAAAATTCATCTTTATTTATAAAAGTTTGGGGTCTTACACAAAGTCTTTGAAGCTAGAGGATTCAAAGTGGGCGTAAGAAAATTTATTTATATATTAATATTATATTAAATTTTCTGCTTTGGTGTTCTAAGCAATTTTCTATAAATAGGGTGCTTAGGTTAGAATTGAAAATCACACCAGAAACTGAAGTTTTCTCTCTCTATATTATCGGCGTATTCTTGTGAGTATTTTGAGTATACTTTGAGTATTGCTATACAAAGATCTGAAGTCCAAGTCATAGCCTATATCCTGTTTTCATTTAAATTAGATCGATCTTTCGGTAAGGGATATTATTATTTTTCGTAATGATATTATTTCTTCAATATCATTATCTTTGAAAATATTGATCTGAAGTTTTATCAAATTTGAAACTTTTGGTGTTTGAGTTACTTATTCACGATACTGGCACTATTCACGATATCTGATACTTATTCACGAATACGGCACTATTCATCAAAAAATAAAAATTTTCCTTTTCGTCTAAAATATCTATTGTGGATACTAGCTTTGATTGTATCCATGTTTTGATCATTCTTGAATTTTACACCACTATGATTATTTTTGAGGTATTTTGGACATGGATAAAACAAAGTACGAATCCTTAATCCTTAATCCTTGTCATTTTGTTTCACTGGATTCGTTTCTTTAAAAATATTTTTCATCATCCTCGATCTTAAATGATGATATTATTGAATATCTTTGACACAGTAGTGCAAGATGAATGATTCTCGATGAATATCTTTGGCCGTAGTGCAAAGATGAGCAGTGTTTAGATGAACATGACTTAATCGATGAATATCTTTGGCTTTTAGAGTGCAAAAGATGAATATTTGATTTCGATGTATATTGATTGATGTTACGGGGATAAAAGATGAGACGATGAACTTTTAAATTCATACATAGAAGATAGTAGTTTGCATTCTCTACTTAACTCTTCTAATGAATTATTATTTCATTGCGAATATTGATTTAAAAACTTGTTGTCTATTGTATTCTATTAGATTTTTCCTGTTGAAGACTAATGATAATTTGTTGTATATTATCTTAGTCATAATATTCTTTACCGGGCTAGTTGAGCTCACCCTTTTCCTTTTTGTTCCATTTTTCTTCTCGTGGAGGCGAGAATATAGCGAGTACTTAGTGGGGTATGGAATGAAGGTTCTAGAGAGAGTTGTTTAGTAGTCCTCACCATTTTTGTAAAATAATGTATCAATAAATGTGATGAGGATTTATTTGAGTATAGATATTGTCTAGAAGATAATATTTGTATTCAAACTCACAGTTTTACTGTTGTAATAATAAAGTTGTAGTTGTTTCTGTACCATGTATTGACAACTCAGAATGGGTGATGTATACCTATTTTGGGGGCGTCACAATTAACATGCATGCTTAACTAATTTAAGTTCATTAATCATAACCTACAAATAAGAATAACCGAGATTCTTGCTTTAGGCTCGGGCGCAATGCTGGCTGGCCCCAAGCTCTTGCAAATGCTAACAAAATTGGCCTTGCAGATTTGTCTTCTTCTATGGCATTAATGAAGGCTACTATGCTTCTGCTGCCAGTTTACACTTTGTGGTGGCCAGGCGTGCCTTAGCATGACCAGACCGCTACAGTAGCTCTGCTTAGCACAAAGATCACCCAAAATTATCCCAATTTCCACAAAAATTCATGAAACCTAGCAACTAAACTTTGTAATAACATAGTTACACATGCTATTCATCATTCTATATACAAAAACATTACATATACACAAATTTGAGGAATCAAAACCACTATTTTCCAAATTTCTTCATTTTTACACTTTTAACGAATTCGATCGCCACGAATTCGTTTCTTAATCAATTGACACGATTTAAACTAAGCCACTTTCGTTTCTTAACATACTAACATAATCCAATATTAATTCGCAGATTATAACAAGTATTGACCATGAAATTTCATACTTTCTAAAGCCATATCATATGAACATATCACTGTTATTTCCTTCTTCTTCTTACAATCCCAATTCTCACGAATTTGACAAACAAGTATCAAGTATTACTCATATATGATTGATTAACAGTCAATAAACCATATATACAAGTATATATATCAATCTAATAATAACTATAAATTTATAAGGAACAACCACCAAGAAATCAAAACATATAAATTAGAAGAAATTTTATACCTTAAACCTTGATTGATGGGAAGAAGAGTGATAAGGACCTTGATACTCCTACTCTTTATAAAATTTTTCAGAGAATTTCTCTCCTCCTACGAAGCTCTCTCAATACTCTGTTATTTCTCCTTAGCAAAATAAGACGCGTATAATAAACTGAAGCTACCCACGTACTTCAGTTATAAAACCCAAACAGGCGTCTGTTCAAATAAGCCAAAGGCCACAAGGCCTTGTTTGGCTACCACCTAATCCCCCAAACTAGATTATTTTAATAATACTTATATTATATAATTTTTATTTGTCACACTTATTTTAGTTAATTTAAATGACTTACATTGGTAATTATAATAATTATAATTATACTTTATATTTGATAAATCATTATATATCCAATTTAATTAATAAATTAGACTAGGACATCACGTTATTTAATTTATTTATTTTCTTAAATATTAAACAATTGATTTAATTCAATTATTTTCTTAAATTAAATCCTTCAAATAAAAATCGCCATTATTCAATTTAATTAACATTAATCAATTTAATTACTAAATTCTTGCACCACAATTCATCAATTATTTATTTTTCTCAATAAATAAATTTAATAAAATATTTATTTAATTCAATAAATATTTAAATAAATTACAAAAATTTCTCGATCGTTACATCATTCTCTCCTTAAAAGGATTATGTTCCCAGAATCACAACTCAAAAAATTTATTTGTTACATTTTTCCCTCCTTAACAAGATTCTGTCCCTAGAATCGCTATACAAGATCAAACAAATAACTAAGGATAATTCTTCATCATAACGTCTTCAAGTTCCCACGTAGCTTCTTCAGCATTGTGATTTCTCCAGACTACCTTTATAGAAGGTATTACCTTATTCCTCAGTACTTGCTCTTTTCTGTCAACAATTTGAACATGGACTTCTTCATAGGACAAATCTTTCTCAAACTGTAAGGGCTCATATTCTATAACATGTTTATAGTCATGCTTATATGATCTCAATACCGAGACATGGAAAATATTATGAATATGTTCTAATTTCGGAGGTAAAGCTACCTTGTATGCCACTTCACCAACTCGTCGTAGGATTTCAAAAGGTCCTATAAACCTAGGGCTTAATTTTCCTTTCTTGCCAAACCGAATTTTTCCCTTCTAGGGAGAAACTTTCAAGAAAACATAACTATCGACATCGAATTCCCGATTTTGTCGGTGTTGATCGGCATATTTCTTCTGTCTATCCTGGGCAACTATCAATCTCGCTCGAATAACCTTGATGATTTCGAAAATTTGTTGTACCAATTTTGGACCCAATAGCTAACGTTCACCTACCTCATCCCAACATAACAGAGGGGTTAAAAAGAAGGAGTAGTGTTAAGGGTTCCAAATAGAACCAATGATATCAATAGAGAAAACAAATATTTTAATATCATTTTATATTTTTTCACTCCCATAAAAAAAATCTCATTTAATATATTTGTAAGTATTAAGGAGATATTTTGTTTTAGGTTTATTTTTAAAAGTAATAAATGTGTTAATTTTGTTATTTGTTGAAAATTATAAATTATTTGTTTAGTAATAATTACTTGATAGGAAAATCGACAATGAACAATTTTAAAATCAAAATTGTTATTTTATATTATTTATTAGTAGAAAATGACTTTTTGTATGAAATATTAAAATTATGAAATATGACATTTTCTTGTAATAGATTGGGTATGATCTAATAATTCAACTTCAACAATGCCTTTTCTTTCAAATTAGGTTGTGACATGGCAAAATATTTTAATATTATGTAATTTCATAATCATTTCATCTAAAATATAAGATCTTTGTTGACTTTTTAACAATTAATATAAGATGCAAGATATATTAGAAGTATACAAATGTCTATCAAAGTCTTGGTAAAAAGTCTATAAAAATTTGTCACTTATTTCATGGAGTCTTTAAAAGTAATTTTAAAATTCTTTAAAAGTCATTAAAATTAACAAACTCTACAAAAGTCATTACTTAAAAAAGTATTTAAAAGTTATTATTGTATACACCTCCTAAGTTGATTTTAAAAAATTCAATAATTATCAAATAATATGGAACGGAGTGAGTACTTATTTTACAATATTATAATAATGGTGTTACACAACCTCAAATTAAATAAAATTTATGTTTACTCATAGTATTGGATGATCTTTCCATCTATAAGTTTAAATTTTAATTAAAAACTTGAGATAAACTCATTTTATAAAATTAAGGTATATAACTTATATGCCTTAGAGGTATCTCTCGTAAACCCTTTATTAAAAGTTATGAAATAATAAATTTTATAATTAATAATACTTTTTAGATAGTTTATAGTATTTGTCATTGTATTGACTAAAATTAATTAGATTTATGTCAATTTTGAGTTTAGAAATATTTTAAATTAAGATAGTAAGGGGGTGTTTGTTTAGAGCTGAATGGCTAAAGGATTGAATCGGTCAATGCGTTTATTTTAGTCTGAATGGCTGAATCGGTAAAATGGACGAGCTGAATGACTAAGTCAGATTTTTTTAGCTGAATGAAGTAAAAAAATTAAAAAATTAAAAAATAAATATTAACTATTATATTAAGTAATATTAAATAAATTTATAATAATTTTGAATTTTTTCAGACGGATAAAATAATAAAGTTTTGTCATTCAGATGTTTCAGACATATCAATTATCAAACATCTTTTTTCATTCAGATTCAGATTCAACTCATTCAGATTCAGATTCAGCTCATTCAGATTCAGATTCAGATTCATTCAATTTTTATCAAACACTCCCTAAGAGACACTATTTTGAAACTGGGGAAGTATTGCATTTTTAAAATATTTTGGTCATTTTGGACTAATTTAAAAATATCAACTTATTTAGAAAACAATTTAAAATGAAGTTTAGATTAAATAAGTAACCTATTAATAATATGTGTATTTAATCTTATATTTGTTGAGTTTTACTATATTTACAAATGTACAAATTTTTAACGATTTTGTCAAAAACTTATTAAATCGTGGTTTCTAGAAATGCTTTCCAAAATAATTTATAAACGGGAGAAAATGAATTACTAGGTTTTATTTTTTATTTTATTAAATAGCTTAAAAGACTGATATAAATTGTTACAAAAATGAAAAGATTACAGTAAACATATATTAGAAATGGTAATCCTTTCAAACAAAATAACAGATAATCTGAAGCTGAACAATCGTAGTAGCAACTAGTTAATACTACAAAAAAACTGAAAAATAGTCGTTTTTCAAAAATAATAATAAAATATGTAAATCTAAGTAGTCATTTAACACAAAAAACAAGTCAGTTAATGTCACACCCAAATCTGAACATCTATATCTAAAACAATATTACAAGCAAAAAAACATAATTATCAAAACGAAGAAAACAAAATCTCACAAGAGATGATAGAAAATCAAGTCCAATTAAAAAGGAAAAATAAATTCCACGAAATGGGAGAATAAATTACTCCTTTGTTATGCACAATATAAAGAAATGCAATTAATGTATTGTTTAATTGACTAAATTGAGTATGAAATTTTAATATTAACCTGCTAAATTTTATTGGAAAGATGAGCGAGAAACAAATTAACCTTTACTCATTAGGGATAATTTGTAAAATTTGTTGTGTTTGGTTGGTGGGAAGGGAACGGAATGAGTTGGGAATGGAATGACTTAAAACATATTTGGTTAGTCAATTGGAATTACCATTCCATTCCTTTAGATATTCTCTTTCAAATCTGAAAATTATTTTTCATTTATTTTTAAATAAGTGGGTTTATTTCATTCCTAGGCCAATCTCATTTCCCTCTTCTCTTCGCTATCTATCATCACTTTTTTTCTTTTCCTACCTTTTTTGTGCTACTTCATTTTTCTTACAAAAACGTTATGTTTATGTTTATTTGAACTATTTTTTTGTATTGTTTTCGACTAATATTTTTTAATTAGTCAAAAAAATATTTATAAAATATTCATATTCTATTTTTATAAAAAAAATACATACTAATTTTTATTTTATGAGTAAAAAATATGTTTGTATTTATAAAATTTTAAAATAAACATGTTAACAGTATTAACGTTTAGTAATATTAAAAAAACATGTTAACAGTATTAAAATTTAGTAATATTAAAACATGTTAACAATATTAAAAAAACATGTTAAAATACATATTGTAAATATTAATGTTTAGTAATATTTTTGTAAAAATATTACATACCGTATTAAAGTTTTTTTGTAATTTTTGTAAATATTGTATTTAGTATTTAATTTTTACTAAATATATACTAAACAATTAACGTTTTTTATGTATTTACAAAATATACATACTGTAAAAAAAGTACAAAAATAGAATATAAATATTAAAAAATTACAAAAATGAATATGAATATTTATACTTATTTACATAATACTCTCTCCGTTCTTAAAAATTAAAAAATGAATAAAGTATAATTTTTACACAAATTAAAAAAAGTAAAAAAAAAAGAGTAAAAGAATTTCAAATTTATACTTAATTACCTCACATGTAGACCCCAATTTTTATGAATAAAAATTAATTTTTCTTTAAATATCATTTTGAATATCATGGTGTGGAATTGATATAATGTTATAGTTGTATGTAATATTTATAAATTTTGCAAAGTAAGCAAGTTGCCATAAAATATTCGTTTGGTCGGGGAATATTCGTACAACGACACACTCATTGGTGGACCCCACAACGGAATTACCGTCGGAGTTAGAAAATGACAGAAATAACTTTTTATAAAAATAAGGCAAAATTTTTACCGTTAGCTGTTGAATTATTCGGTGATAAAAGTACAATAATACGCGTGGTTGTATAGTAGCACACGGTATTATACAGTATCTTTGAGTATTGATGCTTACGTGAGAAGTCACTCAGTTGTACTCAATTATTGTCATAATAATTACTGCATAGTATCTCACATTATTGATTCAATTATTGTCATAGTATCATCTACACAATATTTTATATTTTAAATCAATAATAGAGATGACAAAGTTATTCATATTATTATTTGCATTATTGATGATGTCTATAAAGTTCTGTTGATGAAAGGGGTTTGGTCATCTAATTGGGCGTCAATAGGGAAAAATCCTTATCGGAAAGCCCCCTCTTTCCTGGAAATGATCTGGTTGTTAATATTACGAGTTATAATATTAATGATGAATAAATGTTATTAAAAAATATGTTTTGAGAAGCAAGTGAATTAAGATAAATAGAGGGGATTGTTATGAAGTATTTGTTATAAATTTGGCTTATTATATGGACCTCCACTTACCAATTTTTCAAAATTATCGGTAGAAAGTTATCTCAGTTATATATATATATATATGTATATATATATATTATATTTTTTTTTATATAAAATAGAATATATTATATTTTATTATGCGTAGTGTAAGACCCCAAATTATTAATAAATGAAATTTATTTTTCTCTATTATTATTTTGAAATAGTAAGGGTTGATTTGATTAATGTGGTTAGTTATGGGTAAAATCATAAATATTTCGAATAAGCAGTGGTTATAAAATATTCATTATTGTTAGGGAATATTCGTTTTGGTGCGTGGAATATTCGATCGTATCGGGAATATTAAATGCGACGGCAG
The DNA here is from genome assembly GCA_020205615.1 of Panax quinquefolius. NCBI lineage: Eukaryota > Viridiplantae > Streptophyta > Magnoliopsida > Apiales > Araliaceae > Panax > Panax quinquefolius. The sequence goes on from CM035158.1 coordinate 87,410,129, forward strand.
CGATCTTTGTGGGCCCCATAACGGAAAGCGATTGGATGAAGAAAACGCGACAAATATAAGTTGTTTATAAATAACTTGTAAGTTGTTACCTTTAATCTTTGTTGGAATACCCGTTGGTTAAAACACACTAATACGCGTTGTTGAACAAGTAGACACGGTATTGCATCAATTATTGATTCTTACGTAAGAAGGCACTACTCAATAATTGTTACGGTAATTCTTTATCAATATTTTAGTTTATTGATTCAATAATTCTTTGCATTGATATTTTATATTCTTGTTGTTTCAATAAATTATCATTACACAATATTTTTCTATTATCTGGAGCAATAATTCATATTATCTGAATAATATTATTAGAAAACATTATTGGCAATGTCTAGAAAGTTACATCTAAGGAGAGGTTTGGTCACCTAATTGCTTGCCAAGAAGTGAGAGATCCTTATTGAAAGCCCTCTTTCCTGGAATGGCACAGTTGCCAAATCTCGTGATTCTCAGTAATATTATTTATGAATAATTAATTATTGATTTATATGATGAGAAAAATATTGATTTTATGTGGATATAGATGGAGAAAATTTTTAATGTGACAATTGTTGAAAATTAATATTTTATCTTTTTACGATAAAATAATTCATTTAAATATATTATTTTAATAATATATTAATGGTGATATTTTTACAATGAATATGGGATATATGAATAAATGAGGAGAAAAGAGTATTTTTGTTGGATTAAATGTTTAACACATATTTTTTGTGTTGGTGGACCCATTTCTTGAATCGAAAATTGATTATAGTATCGTAAAATCGATCGTTTGTGGATTTCGGTCAATTTACATTTGGAATTTGGAAAAACTTTCTTACGCAAAGTTGTAGAAATTGAATTTCCTATAAAAATCGTAAGATTGAATTTTCGATAAAAGAGCTATTTATTATGAATTATTGAAGTTTGAGTTCAAATAATTGATTTTTAGGAGTTTTAATTAATTATTTTGAGAAAAACGTTTTTGGTGAGTTTGTGAACCTCATTTAACATGTGCTATGGTGAAATCAGATTTCAAAGGTGGGCTAAGGAATTTTGTTTATAAATAATATTATTATATTCAATTTTCTACTTTGGTGTTCTAAGCGATTTCTATAAATAGGATGCTTAGGTTAGAATTGAAAATCACACCGTTTAAACTCCAAGTTTTCTCTCTATTTCTCTCTAGATATATTGGCGTATTCTTGTGAGTATACTTTGAGTGTTCTTTATCTGATTGTCAAGTTCAAGTCATAGCTTTATATTCTGTGTTTCAACCAAGTCTTCGCTTTAACTAAGCATCTTGACTTTCGAGGTAAGGGATGTTATTTTCTTCTCAAATGATATTATTTCTTCAATATCATTATCTTTGAAATATTGGTTGGAACTTTTTATCAAATTTGAAACTTTTTCATGTCGGGTTACTTATTCATGAGTTACTATTCACGAGTTACTACTCATGAGTTACTATTCACGAGTTACTATTCACGAGTACTATTCATGAAGCGTGAAGATGTTTTTTTATGAAATTTCTATCTTTTGGTGTCGGAGTTACTATTCACGTATACGGCACTATTCACGAATACGACACTATTCACCGAAAAATGAAATTTTTTCTTTTTGTCCAAAATATCTATTATGGATACTAGCTTTGATTGTATCCATGTTTTGATCATTCTTGAATTTTACTCTACTCTGATTACTTATGAAGTATTTTTGAACTTGGATTGTTTAAAATACGAATCCTTAATATTTGTTCTTTTGTTCCACTGGATTCGTTTTCTTTGAAATATTTTTCATCATCCTCGGTCTTTAAATGATGATATTACTTGAATATCTTTGGCTTTGTGGTGCAAAGATGAATGATTTCTTGATGAATATCTTTGGCCCGTAGTGCAAAGATGAGCAGTGTTGAGATGAACATGACCGATCGATTAATATCTTTGGCCGTAGTGCAAAGGTGAGCAGTGTTTAGATGAACATGACACTAACCGATGAATATCTTTGCCTTTGTAGTGAAAAGATGAATATTTGATTCCGGATGTATATTGATTGATGTTACTGAGGATAAAATATCGACGATGAACTTTTAAATTCATATATAGAAGATAGTAGTTTGCATTCTCTACTTAACTCTTCTAATGAATTGTTGTTTCATTAGCAGTTGTTGATTTAAAAGCGGTTTGTCTATTGTATTCTATTAGATTTTTCCCTGTTGGAGACTAACGATAATTTGTTGTATATTATCTTAGTCATAATATTCTTCTTCGGGCTAGTTGAGCTCACCCTTTTCCTTTTTGTTCCATTTTTCTTCTCGGGAGGCGAGAATGTAGCGAGTACTAGTGGGGTATGGAATGAAGGTTCTAGAGAGTTGTTTAGTAGTCCTCACCATTTTGTAAAATAATGTATCAATAATTATGATGGGGATTTATTTGCGTGTGGATATTGTCTAGATGGCAATATCTGTATTTAAACTCACAGTTTATATGTTGTAATAATAAAGTTGTAGTTATTTCTGTACCATGTTTTTGGCGACTCAGAATAGGTGATGTATACCTATTTTGGGGGCGTCACACATAGTGTTTGCATAATGTTGCATAGTAAAATCAAAATTTTTTTAGACGAATTTGTTGCGCCCGTGATTCCTGCACTGTGCGTCCGTGATTTTAGTTTCTAAATAGTATCCTTCCATTCTCCTATAAATAGGATGCTTAGTTTAGAATTGAAAATCACACCAGAATTAGAGAATTTTTCTTCTATAATATTAAGCATATTTCTTTAGAGTTTAAGGAAGCTTTGAGTGTAGAAAACAGTGCAAATTTTCTTTAAGAATATCCCCGTAATACCAGTTAAAATACTCTTTTTTTAAGGTAAGGGGTATTATTTATTTCATATTCTCTTATAATATTATTTTTTGTATTCGTAAGGAATTTTACTTTCGTTCAATATTCGTAAGGAATATTATTTTTGTTCAATATTCGTAAGGAATATTATTTTGGTTCAATATTCGTAAAGAATATTATCTTCGTTCAATATTCGTAAGGAATATTATTTTCGTTCAACAGTTGTAAGGAGTATTATTTATTTCATATTCACTTATGATATTATTTTTTACGTATTCGTAAGGAATTTTATTTTCGCTCAATATTCATAAGGAATATTATTTTTTTAGCTTCAATATTAAGTAAGGAATATTATCTTCGCTCAATATTAAGTAAGGAATATTATTTTCGCTCAACAGATTGTAAGGGGTATTATTTATTTCATATTCGCTTACGATATTATTTTTCATAATCATAAGGAATTTTATTTTCGTTCAATATTCGTAATGAATATTATTTTCGTTCAATATTCGTAAGGAATATTATCTTCGTTCAATATTCGTAAGGAATATTATCTTCGTTCAATATTCATAAAGAATATTATCTTTGTTCAATATTCGTAAGGAATATTATTTTCGTTTAACAGTTGTAAGGGGTATTATTTCATATTCGCTTACGATATTATTTTTTGTATTCGTAAGGAATTTTATGTTCGTTCAATATTCGTAAGGAATATTATTTTCGTTCAATATTCATAAGGAATATTATCTTCGTTCAATATTCGTAAGGAATATTATTTTCGTTCAACAGTTGCAAGGGATAATATTTTTGTTCAATATTCGTAAGAAATAATATTTTCTTCCATACTCTGTAGTATGTAAGTAATATTATTTTGTTTCAGATTCTGAATTCTACACTCGTTTTATTAAAGTATTGCTTCTATACTCCTTGAAATTAGTAGAATATCCTTGAAATTTGCGCTTCATCTAGTATCTTTTCACGGAATTATTATTCTGAACATTCTTGCCAACTTGAATCAAGCAAGATTTATAAATAGTGGATGTAATGAAGGTTTCTCCTAACGGAGTTCAACAGATAAATCAAAGTCTAATTTCTCAGGGGTCAATTTCAAATGTTGAGCACAAGCAGGAGAAATAAAAGAATGGGTAGAACCGGTATCTAATAAGGTATAGATTTCGCAAGAGTTTATGATCAGCTTACCCGTGATAACTTTGTTCGGGTTCCTTGCCTTTTGGGACGTCATGACAAACGCTCTTCCTTAAACCACCGACTTTGTTTTGTTCGTGGCTGCCTTTGGTGTCACCGTCCCAGCTGGACTTGACTTCGCTATAGGAAAAAATCAAGCTATGTGACCGTCTTTTCCATAACTAAAACATACCTTGGAAGGTTGTGAACAGTTTGGACTTATGTGTCTCTCCTCTCCGCATCTGTAACATCTAACTGACGGTCTTTCTCCTCCCCAAGAAATTGTTGTTGTTGCTGGTGCTGCTGTCAATGTCTTTCCGTCATTGTTAAATCTTCTTTTCTTGAAATTTCCACTTGAATCATTTCTTCTATTATCTTTTCCATGATTACCACCGAAGTGGTTACCATTTCTGGCACGTTGACTATCACTGCTTCGATGACTGTTGCCATTGGTATGACTATTATCTTACTGCCAGTTGCTATCTTTTGGTTGAGCTGACTCATAATCCCGCTCCAATAACTGAGCTCTATTCACCACATCTGAATATAAAAAGAGTTTATGAGAGATGAGATGTTGACAAATTTCAAGTTTCAAACCTCTTAGAAATATTTGCGTCATTTGCTCCTCGTTGTCAACGAAATGTGATGCAAACCGAGATAACTCCATAAATTTTGTCTTGTATTGCGATACAATCATATTTTTTTACTCCAGCTTGATGAATTCCACCTCTTTCATGTGACGAATACTTTCTGGAAAGTACTTGTCGTTGAAAAATTCTTGGAACCTCTCCCAAGACATCTTAAGTGCGGACAAATGAGTACGTTTTACGAATTCCCACCAGTAATGTGCCTCTCCGCGCAACATGAAGGTGGCAAAGGGAATTTTTTGCTCTTCAGTGCATCCCAGACATCAAATATCTTGGTAATCTGTTTAATCCATGCCTCTGCCTTAAGTGGCTCTGGCTTTCCCAAAAACTCCAACGGTCCCAACTCCTTGAATTTCTTGGTAGTGACAAGCCGTGAGTTACCATTGTTTCCACCTTCATTTTGAACAAGAGTCTCTCTCGTCTCGTTTTGCATGAATTTTAGGAAGCTCCTAAACATCCCATCGTTCATCGTTTGGTCGGTGTTGTTGTTTACATGAGGATTATTGCCTTTTTGATTCACATTTTCCTGATTGTTGATTGTTGGTGTCTCAATGGTTGCATGTGCTCCATTGCTCATCTTAAAATTTTCAGATGCCATTCTCAAATACTGCCACAAAATAAGGGTTAATTAAAGAAATTAACATGCCACATATTATCCCTATATTTTGACTGACCAATTAAATAACAAATAAGCTGAGGTAGGACACAATAGCAAAGGTTTTACTCGTCTCTCCTCTCCTAGTTCTAATCCCAGATTTCCACTAGAGATCATATCCCTAAGTTCTGATACCAACTGTGACGCCCCCAAAATAGGTCCACACAACCCATTCTGAGACACCAAATACATAGTACAGAATTCAAATACAAACTTCATTAATACAACTGTCATGCAAAATACGACAACATATATGCTGTGAGTTTTAATACAAATATTGTCTTATAGACAATATCCAAACTCAAATAAAGTTCTCATTACAATTATTGATACACTATTTTACAAAATAGCGAGGACTGCTATAATAACCGTCTTGAACCATCACTCCACACCCCGACTAGTCCAAGCTATATTCTCGTCTCCTGAGAAGAATAATGGAACAAAAAGGAAAAGGGTGAGCTCAACTAGCCCAGTAAAAAATATTATGACTAAGATAATATAGAACAAATTATCCTTAGTCCTCAACAGGAAAAATCGATAGAATACAATGAGATGATAAGTTTTAGATCAACAATTGCAGTGAAATAACAATCCATTAGAAGAGTCAAGTAGAGCGTCTGCCATCTACTATCTTATATGATTTAAAAGTTCATCATCAATATTTTATCCCTGTAACACCAATCAATAAATATTTCACATCAACGAATTATCCATGCACTACGGGCCAATGATATTCATTTGTATCACCAGTGGTCATGATCATGCCAAACACCTGTCCATCTTTGCACTACGGGCTAAAGATATCAATCAACAGCTCATCTTTGCACTACGGGCCAAAGATATTTATCAATCAACAGTTCATCTTTGCACTACGGGCCAAAGATAACTTTCAACATAATTTAAGTATGAGAATTATGATAATGACATAAGAATGAATCAAATGAGACCATAACATGGATTCAATTTCAAGAATAAGATTTATAAAAGATAACTTGGACAAAGAAAAGAAATTAAATTTTGTTGTGAACAGTACTCGTGAATAGTACCGTATGAATAATATCGTATGAATAGTACCCAGACATGAAAAAAAAATCAAAATTTAATACGAAATTTTAGACCAATATTCCAGTGAAATGATATTAGATGAAGCGCAATCCTTAAGAGATTTATAATCATTTCAAGAATTATAGAAGTAATATTTACCATAGTAAGTTTAAATTTAGGAATACGAGATAAAATAATATCGCTTGTGTAATATGGAGTATGAAGGAAAATGATATCCCTTACGAATAGGGAAGGAAATAATATCATTTACGAGTATTGAAAGAAAATAACCTCCTTTACGAAAAAAAAAATAATATTCTTTACCTTAGTAGAAACTGGATTTGACTGGAATATCATATATTATTCTGAGAAAATCTTGTACTGCTATCAACACTCAAAAATATTCTTATACTCACAAGAAATACGCTCAATATTATATAGAAGGCATTTTCTGATTCTGGTGTGAGTTTCATTGTTTAACTAAGTAGCCTATTTATAGGAAAGTGGTAGCACACCACTTCTGACAAATTTTGCATACAAAGGATTTTTCTTCCAGCACACATAACTTGAAACCAAGCTTTTCAAAATCAACTTGCTAACCCACCCCTTTTATTACATATTTAAAAAAAATAAATAAAAGAATTCAAATTCAATTTGAAAACTAATTCAAATCCAATTTGATCATCTTCACTCCATTTAATTCACATGCCAAATAATAATAATAATATTACCATTTAAATTATAAAATTATACTATTATATTATCACATTATAATATTATAATGTAATATTATAATAATATATAAATATATTATTGGAGAAGATAATTATGGTTTCATAAAAAAATAACAACTTTCAACAATTGTCTCATTCTAAAATTCCTCCATTTATATCAAAATTTAAAGAAATATTTACTTACCATATTCATCAATTATTTACAATTCTTCAATAATTATTTCTAATTAATATTATAGATCCACAATACTGATAACCAGATTGTTCCCAGGAAAGAGGGGGCTTTTCGATAAGGATTTCTCCTTACTGGCGCCCAATTATATAACCTAACCCCTTTCCTCGACATAACTTTCTAGACATTATCAATAATGCTATCTAATAATATAATTTCGATAATATGATTTACCGTGCCGTGATAATTATTGAATCAATAATACAAAATACTATTCAATTATCACTGTAATAATTATTGCACCAATAATATGAAAGACTGTGCAAATGTTACTATATCAATTATTGAGTGACTTCTTACGTAAGAATCAATAATTAGAGATCTTGTGCAATCTGGTAATAACTCTTGCATCACGCCAGTACATCTTATTTCTTTATCACCGGTATTTCAATAATTTTAATAGTAAAAGTTTTGCGTTATTTTATAAAAGGTTATTTACGTAAGCTTTCTATATCCAAGCGGTTATTCTATTATGTGGTCCACCAATGATTGCATCGTCGTACGGATATTCTCGACAAAAAGAATATCCCCCGACCAAAATGAATATTCCTCGACAAAACGAATATTTTATGACCACTTGCTTACTTTGCAAAATTTACACATTTCACCCTTAACTAAAGCATTATATCAAATAAACACCTTACTGTACTTAATAATAATTAGAGAAATTAGATCTTTATTCATAAAAAGTTGGGGTCTTACACACACCATTTGATTGTGGTGTATAGGGAGCAGAAAAGTTATAGCTTATACTGTGCTTTTCACATAACATAATGAAGTCGGAATTGTCAAATTCTCTTCCAAGATCAGATCAAATATAAAAAATTTATCTTCCCTATTGATTCTTAATTTTCTTTCATAATGCAGAAAAAGAATTTCTCGCTTCATTCTTGAATTTTAGAAAATCAACCCATATGAATCGAGAATAGTCATCAACTATGACTAGAATATAAACATAATTTCCCATGCTGTGTTTAGGAATAAGTTAAACTAGGCCCGTATGCAAGGTCGTAAAGGTCGTAAAGGCCCATATGCATGCATTTGTTTTCTTAATTCACAAGCTTCACATACATGGTCTTTTAGAAATTTCAGCTTTGGAAGACCACAAACATGTGAAAGTAGTATGCATACAAGCCAATCATGTTTGATGATAAAGCATATGCTTTGTAACAATCTTATTCATTTATTAATAAAAAGTATTTATTTATTAAAGGCTTTTAATTATCTACATGATGCTGTTTTATAATATGTGATAAACCCATAGTTTTAAGCAATGCTTTTAGAATAATGATGATGATCATTCTAATGAGATCTAAATTCTTAGAAAGCTTAAAACTAAAATAGTTCCCAATCATTGGATTACTAAATTGGGGATTAGTGAATCCGGATAGATTGGTACATACGTTGCTTGCTTTCATTGGATGAGGATGATTGATCTCATGATCATTTGTGTGGAGACACTAAAGCAAGTATGTAGGTGCTTATTAGAGAATAAGTTCAATTTGAGCGTTGGCTCGCTAAGGAATACCTAATGAAGTTTTACTTGCTGTCGATAGGAATTCTCAGTAGTGATAGTAATCTGAAGTAATCCTTGGACTTGAGATCATCATAGTATCTTGTGTATGATGAGTTATACTTTGACTTATTCCTTAAGACCCTTAGGGTATATCAAAGGGTATGCTTGGGTATAATAAGTTGTATATGGAGATAATGTATGATTAATAAAGAATCTACCACTTCTATTAAAAGAAGAGAATGTCCTATGTGATTCGATAAATGACAACCCAGTAGTCCTTGGCGAAATGTGCATGAAATTAGAAAGGAGTTTCTAATTTGCATTATTTGAGTTGTGCATTTAAGGATCGAAATACATATAATTAAATAAAATAATACTTGACAAGAATTCCATGTCTTATATTTAATTGGGACATTGTATGGTGGAAGGATTGAATTGTCACGGTAACTATTTACTCAAAGGTTCTTTTATGATTAATGTTGAAATCTATATTATCCGGAAAGTCGTTGATCGCTAGAGAACTTATCCCTATTGTAGAATAAATATTATTTATTTAAATAAATTAATTGTTTAATTTATTTATTTAAATAAGATTAAATTGTTCTAATTGATTTATTCACAACCTAGTTTAATATGGAGAACCTAAAGGGTCACACCATAAAAGGAAGAATAATTATTTAAGAAGTTAATGGCATAATCGTAATAATATATTATGTATATTTAATTTAATCTATGGTGATAGAATAAATTAAATAGCTTAATATTTATTATTTAATATTTAGAAATATTAAATATAAATTAATAAGAGGAGTCTTATTAATATTATTACAATTATTATTATTATTTTAATTTTTAAAAGAGTTTAGGAATTAATTTAATATAAGTACTCTCATTTATTCCTAATTAGATTAGGAAGGAAAATTAGTTAAAGGAGTTTAATTAATTATCCTAATAAGATTAGGGAGCTTAATTAATTAAAAGAATTTAATTAATTAAATAAAACCCAATTCCTTAATTGTTAAGGTGGGTTTTACATCTATAAATAAGAGGAGTCTTATTATGGGTGGGGGATTGTTGACTTTTACAACATACGACATAATTCCAATTTGTTGGAAGTACGTTCCTTTCTATAGAGATAGAAAACTAGGGTTTGAGCCAAATACCCCTTCTTCTTGAATCCTTTTTCTTTCTTGGTGGATCACCTCTAGAGACCAAACACTTGGGTGGCTAACGTTGATCAAAGGAAGGAACAAACCCGGTGGATTCAAGTTGAACGCAAAAGGATTGGAGGTGAACTTGTACTGAAGCTCGATCTTCAAGGTATGATTCTTATTCGTTATCTTTTTTGTTTAATTAATAATTGTGCATAAAGGGTGATCCGGGTATATGGTTTGTAAACTTTTTAAACTCTGATTTTTATCTCGCTTCCGCACTTTTATGTAATTTGATTGCGTTCTTGAATATTACAAACCTAACAGTGGTATCAGAGCCAAACCTTTATGCAAATTATTAATTATTTTAATGTATATTGATATGTGTTTAGAACAATTTAATTGGGCTCAATTTTGTTGTATAAAATTTATTAAAAAAAAAATTAAAAATTCGGTAATCCTGAATTTTTTTAATTACCGAATATTGTAATGAATCATGTATATATATATGATTAAGGTGAATTAGTTATTCAAGGGTCATGCGAATTTAATAAGGAATTCGGCAGAAGCTTCTATGTTAACAGGATATGTTTTTTTTTTAAAATGGCCAGGTTATCTCTTGATTTTACGTTATTCACATGATATACCTGAACTTGAAAAGTTTCTTTTAATGGGTCAGCAGGTTAGACATAGAATTTTGATGGAAAAAATGGCAACCACATACTCGGAAACATATAAAAAAAAAAAAAAAAGGTGCACGGAAATCAAGGGGAACATTTGATAGTTAACAGATATATAAAGTTAACAGATATATATAGTTAATAGATTTTATATATATAACGTTAATATATAATAGTTATATATATATATATATATATATATATTATGTATATGTAATATATATTTTAATAATTTTATAATTAAAATAAAATGTTTATTTTAATCTTAAAATAAAAAGTTTATTTTAATATTAAAAATAAAAAGGGTTTATTTTAATTTTAAAATTAGAATTTCATCTTAACTAATTAGAGTTGGAATTGGATTCCATGATAACTAATTGGAGTTGAAATTGGATTATATTTTTCCTTAAATAAAGGAGTTTATTTATATATGAAATAAGATTTCATATTATTCAAAATAAAGGAGTTTATTTGTGAATAGGAAAAGAAAATCCGTGTTTTGCTAAATAAAAGAGTTTATTTTAGATATGAAATAAGATTTCATATTACCCAAAATAAAGGAGTTTATTTTGACATGGAATTTGATTCCATAATTAATTAAAATAAAGGAGTTTATTTTGATTAAAATTTTGATTAAAATAAAATAGTTTATTTTATTCAAAATTAGATAAATTAAAATAAAATAGTTTTATTTTGATTTAAATTTGGATTTAAATAAAGGAGTTTATTTTGATTCAAAATTAGATTTTATACTAACTAAATTTGCCCATTAAATGATATCAATATATATATTGAATGTTTATTATTCATGAGATGAATGTTATTTATTGATGCATATGATGATGTGTATGAAAATAAATGGGATTGATTATGGACTATTGACCAATATGATTGGATTTTATTTTAGTTGGATGCATGAATGTATGGGTTTTTATTAAATGGGTCTCACAGCGTTGTTGTCTTCTCTAATTTTCTTAATGTAAATTCTATCCTCTCTATGTACTTCCCTCGATCACGATCAAGGTTTTTATTTATTTTAAAATAGTTATGTAATAGGAATAGTTAGAATTAAATTTTGAAAAATTGGAGATCAAGGAGCAAGGAGCGCTTGAGACCCGCTTGTAATGGAGCCCTAGTTTAAATGTAATAGTTATATTTAAATATTATTTCTTGCACCCTAGGGTTTGACCTTTTGGTTCACTTGGTGGCTCTAGTGAACCAAACTAGAATAAAAGTCCATAATCAATCCGGGATAGAATATAGTATTCTATATGTGCATGCTTATACTATATATATTATATATTATGCAAACATGCTTCGCATGTTCATTAATATAACGCGTATTTTATATATATATGTATGCTACGCTAAACAAGATGAGACAAATTAATAACAAACCCCTCAATTTTTTTTATATTAAGTCCTAAGCGTTCAAAGATATTTGGAATATCGAACGTCAGCCTTCTAGCATGATAAAATTAATAGAGTATTAAATATTTAATATGAGTTTGTTGTGACACCACAAGGCAAGTATTAAGTATTTAAGATGTTAATTTATCACATTTGATGCTTATAAAGAAAATTGAACAATATTGTTTTGTTGTGTCACCACAGGATAATATTTTTCTTTTTGAATATATGGAGTGCTAGGTCGGACTTAACTTGGATAATTTTGATTCGGATGTGCCACCACTGATCAAAATAATCTAAGAGGCAAAAAGAAAAGGAGTTGCATAGTTGATGTAATTGACAAAAGTTGTCTACCTATTTATTTATATATATTATGTTGTGTCACCACAAGGCTATATACATTTGAAATGGGATCCTTATTCTCACTAGCAAATCTTTAATTAGATTTTGCCCGAACTATATAAGTGAGGGTAATATAGTTTGAAGAAAATAGTGGGAGATACCAATTTAAAACAAGACCTAAATTATTTTGGTAATTAATAAAAGAATGTATGTTAAAATGTTGTTAATTACAAATTCATTTACGAAATTTTACAATGTCTAAAATTTCTATCATCTGCGAAGCATATTAGATGCTAAATTAACTGAGACCAAATTAAACGGATTGGTTAAGGAATTTGAGAATAGTTCTCATAGTTGAAAAGCTATCTTATGTCCTTAATATCGCCTATCCTCGCAATGGTTGCGAATAATGCCTCTGAGGAAGAGATTGCTACTTTTAAAGTGGCGAAGATGATGCACATTAGCTCAATGCATCATGCTCGCATCTATGAGTAACGAGCTTCAGCCACGGCGATGAAACTATGGATGCTTCTACTATATTCCCGCACATCAAGTAGTTGATGGTGAGGAAAGTGGGGCCCGATAGATATCAGATATCTAAGGAGCTCTTCCGATCTAGAATGACCGATGACACTACAGTACAGATAAAAGTCCTTAACATTATCAATTTGATTGATCAATTAGGACAACAGGTTTTGTCATGGATGGAGAGTTAAGCCAAGATTTGATCTTGCACTCACTCCCGAACTCCTTTCACAATTGTTGTGAATTTTTCATATGAACAAGCTAGATATCAGTCTCGCTGATTTGCTTAACATATTGAAAAATGTTGAGAGTCACTTTCCAACCAAGAAAGATCAAGTCTTACTGGTAGGGGCCAAAGGATCTTCTGAAAAGAAGAACGATTCAAAGAACGTAAATAGAAAGGCATAAACAAAGGATAATAAGAACAAAAGCGATCACGGATAGCAAAGGAGCTTGCTTCCCACCGCAATAAGCTTTGACACTTTGGAAAGAAAGCTGCGAGAAGCATCTTGCAAAGGCTAACCAAAGAAGCTTAGTGAAGTTTCTACATATCTACGATTTTGTTCATGATTGAAATAAATTTTCTTTAAGTCAAGGTTCTACTTGGGTATTGGATCTGACTTTTGTTGTCATAAATATAGATTTATGAAGGACCAAGCGAAGTAGAAAGCTAAACAAATATAAGTAATCCTATAATGCGGAAATGTAGCAAAGGTTGCCATATTAGCCATAGAAACTTATAGTTTAGCAAAGCCTACTGAGCAAATCTATTAAGTCAATAAGTTGTTATTGTATTTCAGTTCTTGTTAAAAATATTATTTCATTTTATTGTTGGACAATGAAATCTTTGGTATTATAATTAAGAACAATTGTTGTTCTATTTATAATAATAATGTTTTGTATAGGACTGGAATATCACTTAATGGATTTTGTATACTTGACTTATGTAAAAATTATTTTACAAATTGAACAAATTAGTATAAGAAAAGGAGATGATTATTCAAAGAGTTGAATGTGTGTATTTGCTAAAATACAAGTGTGAATTATTTGAAAGGTTCAAAGAATTCAGAAGTGAAACAAATTGGCAATGTTAAGAACTTTTTGTCTGTACTTTAGTGCCATTGGCCATTCTAGATCGGAAGAGCTCCTTAGATATCTGATATCTATCAGTCCTACTTTCCTCACCATCAACTACTTGATGTGCAGGAATATAGTAGAAGCATCCATAGTTTCATGCCGTCAAGCTCGCTACTACTCATAGATCGAGCATGATGCATTGAGCCAACTGCATCATCATCTGTCACTTTCTAAAAGTAGCAATGTCTTCCTCGTGAGGCATTATGCGCAACCATTGCAGGGATAGGCATATTAAGGATATAAGATAGCTTTCTAGCCGTGAGAACTATTCTCAATTTCCTTAACCAATCCGTTTAATTCGGTTCGATTAATTTATCATCTAATATGCTTCGCGATGATAGTAATTTTAGACATTGTAAAATTTACAGTAAATGAATTTGTAATTAACAACATTTTAACATACATTCTTTTATTAATTACCAAAATAATTTAGGTCTTGTTTTAAATTGGTATCTCCCACTATTTTCTTCAAACTATATTACCCTCACTTATATAGTTCGCAAAAATCTAATTAAAGATTTGCTAGTGAGAATAAGGATCTCATTTCAAATGTATATAGCCTTGTGGTGACACAAACAAACTATATATAAATAAATAGTAGACAACTTTTGTCAATTACATCAACTATGCAACTCCTTTTCTTTTGCCTCTTAGATTATTTTGATCAAGTGGTGGCACATCCAATCAAAATTATCCAAGTTAAGTCCCACTCTAGCACTCTATATATTCAAAAAGAAAAATACCATCCTTGTGGTGATACAACAAAATAATATTGTTCAATTTTTTTATAAGCATCAAATGTGATAATTAACATCTTAAATACTTAATACTTGCCTTGTGGTGACAAACAAACTCATATTAAATATTTAACACTCTATTAATTTTATCATGCTAGAAGGCTTAATGCTCGATATTCCAAATATCTTTGAACGCTTAGGACTTAATATAAAAATTTGAGGATTTGTTATTAATTTGTCTCATCTTATTTAGCGCATACGCACATATATATATAAAATACGCGTTATATTAATGAACATGCGAAGCATGTTTGCATAATATATAATATATATAGTATAAGCATGCACATATAGAATACTATATTCTACTCTTGATTGATTATGGACTTTTATTCTAGTTTGGTTCACTAGAGCCACCAAGTGAACCAAAAGGTCAAACCTAGGGGTGCAAGAAATAATATTTAAATATAACTATTACATTTAAACCCTGCTCCATTACAAACGCTCAAGCGCCTCTCTCCCATTGATCTCTAATTCTTCAAAATTAATTCTAAATATTCCTATTACAAAACTATTTAAAATAAATAGAAACCTTGATCGTGAAATAAGGGAAAGTACATAGGAGGGAGTTAGAATTTACATTAAGAAAAAATTAGAGAAGGCGAGGCATGAAACCCCATTTAATAAAACACATACATTCATGCATCCAACTAAAATAAAATCCAATCGATCGGTCAATAGTCCATAATCAATCCCATTTATTATCATACACATCACCATATGATCAATAAATAACATTCATCTTATGAATAATAAACATTTAATATATATATTGATATCATTTAATGGGCAAATTTAGTTAGATAAAATCTAATTTTTGAATCAAAATAAACTCCTTTATTTTAATCCAAATTTAAATCAAAATAAAACCATTTTATTTTAATTTATCCAATTTTGAATAAAATAAACTATTTTATTTTAATCAAAATCTTTAATCAAAATAAACTTCTTTATTTTAATTAATTATGGAATCTAATTCCAAGTCAAAATAAACTCCTTTATTTTGGGTAATATGAAATCTTATTTCATATCTTAAATAAACTCTTTTATTTTAATCAAATTTTTTTTTAAATCAAAATAAACTCCTTTATTTTAATTAATTATGGAATCCAATTCCATGTAAAAAAAAAATTAAAGGAAACACGGATTATCTTTCCTATTCACAAATAAACTCCTTTATTTTGAATAATATGAAATCTTATTTCATATCTAAATAAACTCCTTTATTTAAGGAAACACGGATTTTGTTTCCTATTCACAAATAAACTCTTTTATTTTGAATAATATGAAATCTTATTTCATATCTAAATAAACTCCTTTATTTAAGGAAATATGGATTTTCTTTCCTATTCACAAATAAACTCCTTTATTTTGAATAATATGAAATCTTATTTCATATCTAAATAAACTCTTTTATTTAAGGAAATTAGGAATCTCTTTCCTATTCACAAATAAACTCTTTTATTTTGAATAATATGAAATCTTATTTCATATCTAAATAAACTCCTTTATTTAAGGAAACATATAATCCAATTTCAACTCCAATTAGTTATCATGGAATCCAATTCCAACTCTAATTAGTTAGCATAAAATTCAATTTTAAAATTAAAATAAACCTTTTATTTTAAGATTAAAATAAACTTTTTATTTTAAAATTAAAATAAACTTTTATTTTAATTATAAAATAATAAGATTAATATATATATAACTATTATATATATATTTAATAACCGTTCCTTGAAAAACCGAACAGATCCCTTGTATTAAAAAAAAAAAAATTAAGGGACTCCAGTTTTTTTTTTTTATTTTTTATTATTACCGAGTTCGTGGATAATATACTCATGGTGAGCACGTGGGTCATGCTTTGATACCATAATATGAAACTCCTGTAACCTTCCATGTCAAGGATAAACAAGATTCTATATTTATATATATATAAAATATAATATATGATACCATATATCATATAATCCCTTAACCACGTGAATGCGTGGCCACCTGACTCACGAAAAAATAAAACAGGTTTCGCGAATTCCCTTTTTTTTTATTATTATTTTTTTTATTAAATTTGTATACAACAAAATTATGCCCAATTAAATTGTTCTAAACACATATCAACATATATATTAAATCTTGAACAATTAATAATTCGCATAAAGGTTTGGCTCTGATGCCACTGTTAGGTTTGTAATATTCATGAACCGCATCAAAATTGAAAAAAATGCGGAAACGTGTAAAATCAGAGTTTAAAAATTTTACAAACCATATACCCGGATCACCCTTTATGCACAATTATTAATTAAACGAAAAGATATGAAGAACAAGAATCATACCTTGAAGATTCGAAAGCTTCCTCGGTCTGAGTTCACCTCCAATCCTTTTCGCGTTCAACTTGAATCCACCGGGTTTGGTTCCTTTCTTTGATCAACGTTAGCCACCCATGTGTTTGGCCTCTAGAGGTGATCCACCAAGGAAGAATAGGAATTCAAGAAGAAGAAGTATTGGCTCAACCCTAGTTTTCTATCTCTATAGAAAATGCGTACTCTCCAACAAATTGGAATTATTACGTAGTTGTTAAAGTCAACAAAACCCCAACACCCATAATGAGACTCCTCTTATTTATAGATGTGGGCCACCCACCTTAACAATTAAGGAATTGAGTTTTATTTAATTAATTAAATTCTTTTAATTAATTAAGCTCCCTAATCTTATTAGGGATAATTAATTAAACTCCTTTAACTAATTTTCCCTCCTAATCCTATTAGGAATAAATGAGAGTAGTTATATTAAATTAATTCCTAAACTCTTTTAGAAATTAAAATAATAATAATTGTAATAATATTAATAAGACTCCTCTTATTAATTTATATTTAATATTTCTAAAATATTAAATAATAAATATTAAGCTATTTAATTTATTCTATCACCATAGATTAAATTAAATATACTTAACATATTATTACGATTATACCATTAACTTCTTAAATAATTATTCTTCCTTTTATGATGTGACCCTTTAGGTTCTCCATATTAAACCGGTTGTGAATAAATCAATTAGAACAATTCTAATCTTATTTAAATAAATAAATTAAACAATTAATTTATTTAAATAAATAATATTTATTCTACAATAGGGATAAGCCTCCTAGCGATCAACGACTTTCAGGATAATATAGATTTCAACATTAATCATTATAGAACCTTTGAGTAAATAGTTACTGCATAATTCAATCCTTCCACCATCTGATGTCCCGATTAAATATAAGACATGAAATTACCATCAAGTCTTATTTTATTTAATTATATGTATTTCAATCCTTAAATGCACACTCAAATAATGCAAATTAGAAACTCCTTTCTAATTTCATTACGCTTTAACCCGAGGACTCTTTGGGTTGTCATTTATCGAATCACATAGGACATTTCTCTTTTTTATTAGAAGTGGTAGATTCTTTATTGATCATACATTATCTCCATATGCAACTTATTATACCCAAGCATACCCTTTGATATACCCTAAGGGTCTTAAGGAATAAGTCAAAGTATAACTCATCATACACAAGATACTATGATGATCTCAAGTCCAAGGATCACTTGTCTTTACTATCACTGAGAATTCCTATTGACAGCAAGTAAAACTCCATTAGGTATTCCTTAGCGAGCCAACGTTCGATTGAACTTATTCTCTAATAAGCACCTACATACTTGCTTTAGTGTCTCCACACAAATGATCATGAGATCAATCATCCTCATCCAATGAGCAAGCAACGTATGTACCAATCTATCCGGATTCACTAATCCCCAATTTAGTAATCCAATGATTGGGAACTATTTTAGTTTTAAGCTTTCTAAGAATTTAGATCTCATTAGAATGATCATCATCATTATTCTAAAAGCATTGCTTAAAACTATGGGTTTATCACATATTATAAAACAGCATCATGTAGATAATTAAAAGCCCTTAATAAATTAATACCTTTTATTAATAAATGAATAAGATTGTTACAAAGTATATGCTTTATCATCAAACATGATTGGCTTGTGTGCATACTACTTTCAGTAAGTGTTGTAGACACTCAGAGAAATGGATTGAAGCAAGTTTCTCAAATATAGAACATTCGTTTTGATGAGGCAATCAAAAGAGTTTGATTTTATCAAAAATAAAAATGAACTTAGTGTGTACAAAAGGGTCAGTGGGAGCATCGTGACATTCCTAGTACTATATGTTGATATACTACGGATAAAGAATGACATACCAATGCTACAATCAGTAAAGATAAAGTTATCTAAACATTCCTCCATGAATGATTTGGAAGAGTATCTTAATTGGGGATATAAATCTATATAGATAGATTTAAGAGGATGCTCGACTTAACCCAAGGAACGTATATTCATTTGATGCTAAAGTCGTTTAGCATGGCAAACTCCAAGAGATGTCTCATGTCGATGAGCTATGGAGTGTATCTCTTTAATAGTCCCCACGACTCTCAAAAAAGAGGTCGCATGAGTGACAATCATGTATGCAATGATAAAATGTACGAGACACGATGTTGATCGGTCATATTATGGAGAAGTTCACTTATGAGTCGGTGAAAAACATCTTAAAGTGCTTAACCTAAGCACTAAGGATGTGATCATATTCATGGTGGGTCTAAATTAAAACTAGAGGGCTTAACAGACTCAAGTTTTTCGATGCACTCAAGATGACGAAAAATCCACTTTAAGGTAAAGCGTTATCTTGAGCAAAGTAGTGCGATTGAATTGGAAAGGTTCCAAACAAAGAAAGAGTTCTTTGGTTTAGTGATAAAGACAAAGTATATAGCTATAAATGAAGTTGCAAAGTTGATTGTTTGGATTAAAAGTTCATTACGAGAACTAGGAATAGTTCCTAAGTCTCATCTTGGATCTAAACATGTGTTGTGGCACTTTCATTTGATTATTAGAATCATTGAAAGATGGGAAATCACTATAAAGATAGTGGACTCTCATGAACAACATTACATATCCATTAACAAAAGCTTATCCAACAACGGGATATAATCGCTCACTTAGAGAAGAAGAGTATGAGATACCATGACGATTGGCTTTAGTGCAAGTGGGAGATTGAAAGTAGTATGCATACAAGCCAATCATGTTTGATGATAAAGCATATATTTTGTAACAAATCTTATTCATTTATTAATAAAAGTATTTATTTATTAAAGGCTTTTAATTATCTACATGATCTTTGTTTTATAATATGTGATAAACCCATAGTTTTAAGTAATGCTTTTAGAATAATGATGATGATCATTCTAATGAGATCTAAATTTTAGAAAGCTTAAAACTAAAATAGTTCCCAATCATTGGATTACTAAATTGGGGATTAGTGAATCCGGGATAGATTGGTACATACGTTCGTTGCTTTTCGTTGGATGAGGATGATTGATCTCATGATCATTTGTGTGGAGACACTAAAGCAGCAGTATGTAGGTGTTTATTAGAGAATAAGTTCATTGAGCGTTGGCTCATTAAGGAATACCTAATGAAGTTTTACTTACTGTCAATAGGAATTCTGTAGTGATAGTAGTCTGACAGTGATCTTTGGACTTGAGATCATCATAGTATCTTGTGTATGATGAGTTATACTTTGACTTATTCCTTAAGACCCTTAGGGTATATCAAAGGGTATGCTTGGGTATAATAAGTTGTACATGGAGATAATGTATGATTAATAAAGAATCTACCACTTATTAAAAGAAGAAATGTCCTATGTGATTCGATAAATGACAACCCAGTAGTCCTTGGCAATGAGAATGAAATTAGAAAGGAGTTTCTAATTTGCATTATTTGAGTTGTGCATTTAAGGATCGAAATACATATAATTAAATAAAATAAGACTTGACATAATTCCATGTCTTATATTTAATTGGGACATTGTATGGTGGAAGGATTGAATTGTCACGGTAACTATTTACTCAAAGGTACTTTAATGATTAATGTTGAAATCTATATTATCCGGAAAGTCGCCGATCACTGTGGGAGGCTTATCCTATTGTAGAAATAAATATTATTTATTTAAATAAATTAATTGTTTAATTTATTTATTTAAATAAGATTAAATTGTTCTAATTGATTTATTCACAACCTGGTTTAATATAGAGAACCTAAAGGGTCACACCATAAAAGGAAGAATAATTATTTAAGAAGTTAATGGTATAATCGTAATAATATAGTTATGTATATTTAATTTAATCTATGGTGATAGAATAAATTAAATAGCTTAATATTTATTATTTAATATTTAGAAATATTAAATATAAATTAATAAGAGAGTCTTATTAATATTATTACAATTATTATTATTATTTTAATTTCTAAAAGAGTTTAGGAATTAATTTAATATAACTACTCTCATTTATTTCTAATTGGATTAGGAAGGAAAATTAGTTAAAGGAGTTTAATTAATTATCCCTAATAAGATTAGGGAGCTTAATTAATTAAAAGAATTTAATTAATTAAATAAAACCCAATTCCTTAATTGTTAAGGTGGGTTGCCCACATCTATAAATAAGAGGAGTCTTATTATGGGTGGGGGTTGTTGACTTTTACAACATACGACATAATTCCAATTTGTTGGAGAGTACGTTCCTTTCTATAGAGATAGAAAACTAGGGTTTGAGCCAAATACCCCTTCTTCTTGAATCCTTTTTATTTCTTGGTGGATCACCTTTAGAGGCCAAACACTTGGGTGGCTAACGTTGATCAAAGGAAAGAACAAACCCGGTGGATTCAAGTTGAACGCGAAAAAGGATTGGAGGTGAACTTGTACCTGAGGAAGCTCGATCTTCAAGGGTATGATTCTTATTCGTTATCTTTTTCGTTTAATTAATAATTGTGCATAAAGGGTGATCCGGGTATATGGTTTGTAAAATTTTTAAACTTTGATTTTTATCTCGCTTCCGCACTTTTATGCAATTTGATTGCGTTCTTGAATATTACAAACCTAACAACATGTTCCTTAGAAGATATGTTATTTATTGGCAAAAAGCACTTTTTCACCACTGTGGTTGTAGTGTTTTAAACAATTAGCCACTGTGCTTTTAAAATATTCAATTAGCTCACTGTACTTTTTAAAAATATTCAATCAGCCCATTCCGTCCAATTTCTTGGACGGACGTTAAAAAATTGCACACGTGGGCATTGAAAAAAAAAATTAAAAAATTATTATTTCCTACGTGGCAACCTAGTCAGCCAAATTCTTAATACTATTGAGCCACTACACTTTAAAAAAAATGCAATTGGCCCACTGTGGTTTTAAAATTTTTTTATATTTTATTTTGTTTCTTTTTCTTTACCTAAATATTTATAATATGTATAATATTAATAAAAATTAATATTATAATATTTATAATATGTATGTTTTATTTTAAAAATAAAAATAAAAGTACTTTTATGTTTTAAAATACTTATAAAATTTTTAAAATAATTTTTTTATATTTTATTTTCTTTCTTTTCTTTTTACCTAAATATTTATAATATGTATAATATTAATAAAATTAATATTATAATATTTATAATATGTATGTTTTATTTTAAAATAAAAATAAAAATACTTTTATGTTTTGAAATACTTATAAAATTTTTAAAAATAAAATTTTTTATATTTTATTTTCTTTTTTTTTCTTTATCTAAATATTTATAATATGTATAATATTAATAAAATGAATAAATAACCCTATTCCTATTGTTCATTTTTCTCACACTCTCTGTACTCACCACACTACAGAGATCTCCCAAAGCGCCATCGTTTTGATGGCGTCCCTCCCTCTCACCACCTCTCTCCGGCTGAACTTCCGATCTGTCCCCAAGCAATCCCCATTGTTAAATCTCCATTCCACCGCCGGCAGATCCAATGACCTACAACGCTCTTTCTCTCTCCAAAACCCCACATTCTCTCCTCTCAAGCTCGCCAAAACCCCCAGAAATGAATTCATCTCCATCAAAGCATCAGCTACGGCTTCAACGATATCTGTCCCAGCAAAACCTGACCCACCAAAATCCCCGATTGCAGGAGCTGCAATCGCCCCGTTGCTCGCCTCAATCGCCACCGGAATCGCCCGAGGGTTTATCAAAACAGGGCTTGGAAATTCCCTCGGTCTTTGCGAGGGCTGGAGGAATTTTCTTGCCTCTGGTGAAATCATTGTGTGTTGCTTGTGGGAGCAATGTGGGTGATGGGACTGAGCATAAGTTGGGTTCATGGTTGATGTTGACTTGTTTTCAGACCTCTGTGATTTCGTCTGCTATGTTTTTGACAGCTATGGCAGCGAATCCGTTAAGCGATGGCGCTTTGGGAGATCGTAGTTGTTCAAGTGTTCTTCGAATGCTTCAATGGCCTGGTGAATGAGTTCGCGGTTGGGGGAGGAGTCCCATTTGAACCAGTAACTGTTATTCATCTCCCAGGGATTTTTATGTATCAAATTATTGTATTATTTTAATATTATAAATATTATAATATTAATTTTATTAATATTATACATATTATAAATATTTAGATAAAGAATAAAAAAAATAAAACATAAAAATATTTTTATTTTTAGAAATTTTATAAGTATTTTAAAACATAAAAGTATTTTTATTTTTATTTTTAAAATAAAACATACATATTATAAATATTATAATATTAATTTTTATTAATATTATACATATTATAAATATTTAAGTAAAGAAAAGAAAGAAAATAAAATATAATTTTTTTTTTTTTTAAAATTTTATAAGTATTTTAAAACATAAAAGTATTTTTATTTTATTTTAAAATAAAACATACATATTATAAATATTATAATATTAATTTTTATTAATATTATACATATTATAAATATTTAGGTAAAGAAAAAGAAAGAAAATAAAATCTAATTTTTTTTTTTAAATCACACTTTGGGCCAATTGCATTTTTTAAAGTGCGTTGGTTTCTCGATAATAATAAATAATTTGGTACTAGATTGCCACGTGAAATAATGATTTTTATTTTTTTTTTCAATGACACGTGTGCAATTTTTTAACGTCCGTCCAAGAAATTGGACGGAATGGGTTGATTGAATATTTTTAAAAAGTACAGTGGACTAATTGAATATTTTAAAAGCATAGTGGCTAATTGCTTTAAACACTACAACCACAGTGGTGGTGAAAAAGTGCTTTTTGCCATTATTTATTAGTTTCATGTTAATGTATCCTAACCTATGATGCCAAAGCCATGGATCATAATTGGCAGATATAAGACACACATTGTGTGACGACCCCAAAATAGCTCCACACAATCCATTCTGAGTCGCCAAATACATGGTACATAAATCAAATACAAACTTCATTAATACAACTGTCGTGCAAAATATGACAACACATACGCTGAGTGTTTTAATAAAATATTGTCTTGTAGACAATATCCAAACTCAAATAAATTTCTCATTACAATTATTGTTACACTATTTTACAAAATAGTGAGGATTGCTATAATAATCGTCTAGAATTCTTAGTCCACTCCCCGACTAGTCCCAACTACATTCTCGCCTCCTGAGAAGAACAATGGAACCAAAAGAAAAAGGGTGAGCTCGACTAGCCTAGTAAAGAATATTATGACTAAGATAATATAGAATAAATTATCCTTAGTCCTCAACAGGGAAAAATCTGATAGAATACAATAGACGACAAGTTTTAGAGTACAACTACAGCGGAAACAACAATCCATTAGAAGAGTCAAGTAGAGCATAATATCTACTATCTTCTATGATTTAAAAGTCCATCATCAATATTTTATCCCTGTAACATTATTCAAAAAATATTTCAAATTAACGAATTATGCATGCACTACGGGCCAAGGATATATCACCAGTGGTCATGATCATGCCAAACACCTGTCCATCTATGCACTACGGGCCAAAGAGGACTTTCACCACAAACCTTATCTATAACATTAAAGGTTATGATTATACTAATACACAATTTCTGGTCATAATCATACCAATCAACAGTCCATCTTTGCACTACGGGCCAAAGATGATTTCCAATATAAGCATGAGGATGATAACAATGATATAAAGATTCAATCAAGTGAGATAAATAACAAATATTAAGAAATTCTAATCCAATTTATCCAGAGTTCAAATATGTCAAAATTGTCAATATGATAACTATTTGTGAAGTAAAATTCAAGAATGATATTTATGTATCAAAAATAATTTGGACAGAAAAGAATATTAAAATTTTGTTATGAATAGTACTCGTGAATAGGACCGTATGTATGAATAGTACCATATGAATAGTGCCCATGAATAGTACTGTATGAATAGTACCCAGACATGAAAATTTTAAAATTTAATTAGAACGTTCAGACCAATATTCCAATGAAATGATATTAGATGAAACACAAAACTTAAGAAATTTTTAATCATTTCACGAATTATAGAAGCAATACTTACCATAGTAAGTTTAAATTTAGGAATATAAAATGAAATAATTTCACTTTCATAATATGGTGTATGAAAGAAAATAATATTTCTTACGAGTATTGAAATAAAATAATATCCTTTACCTTAGTAGAAACTGGAATTGACTGGAATTTCAGATATTATTCTGAGAAAATCTTGCACAAAAAGTTACAC
Source organism: Panax quinquefolius (assembly GCA_020205615.1). Classification (NCBI taxonomy): domain Eukaryota; kingdom Viridiplantae; phylum Streptophyta; class Magnoliopsida; order Apiales; family Araliaceae; genus Panax; species Panax quinquefolius. Next base: position 87,435,688 of record CM035158.1, read on the forward strand.
TCAAAATATCCTTATACTCAAGAAAAATACTCACAATACTATAAAATAAGAATTTCTGATATTGTAATGGTGTGTTGAGGAAGGAGGGTTACTCCCCTATTTATAGTGCAACGGAGGAAGAAAAAAAATAACGTAATATCCACCACATACTAATTATTTATAATTTATATTATAAGTTCGCAATATTAACAACCAGATCATTCCCAGGAAAGAGTGGGCTTTCCAATAAGGATTTATCCTTATTGGCGCGCAATTATATAACCTAACCTTTTTTCTCGATAGAATTTTCTAGACATTGTCAATAATGATAACTAATAATATGAATAATTGTGTCGTGACAATTAATATAAATTATTGTATACTATGACTATAATTGAATCAATTATATGAGATACTCTGAAACAATTACTGTGGCAATTATTAAATAAAACTGAGTGACTTCTTACGTAAGAATCAATAATTAGAAACACTGTGCAATACCGTGTACTACTGTGCAACCACGCGTATTACATTATTTTTATCACCGGGTATTTCAACAGTTAACGGTAAAAGTTTTGCCGTTATTTTTATAAAAAGGTTATTTTTGTCGCTTTCTATTATTGCAGTTATTACATTATGTGGTCCACTGATGATTTAACTTGTTTGTCGTATTGAATATTCCCTGACAAAAAGAATATTCTCCGACCAAACAAATATTTTATGACCACTTGTTTACTTTGTAAAATTTCCACATTTCACCAATAACTAAAGCATTATATCAAATCACACCTTATTATTCAAAATAATAATTAGAGAAATTAAATTTTTATTTATAAAAAGTTGCGGTCTTATAACCTTTCCTTCTTATGAAATTTCATCCTCGAAATTGATGTACGTACCTGGTATGTTGAAAAGGTGAGGATATCTTGTTTTCATATCAGATTCTAACTCCCATGTTATTTCCTCAATATCATGGTTTCTCCATAAAAGTTTGACTTGAGGTATAACCTTTGAGCGTAGAATATTTTCCTTCTTATCCAAGATTTTAACAGGTACCTCTTCATATGTTAAATCTTCTGCTATCTCGTCTGGCTTTAATTTAATAATGTGGTTCGGGTCTTTCACATATTTACGTAGCATGGATATGTGGAAAATGTTATGAACACGAGACATACTTGGCAGTAAAGCGAGTTTATAGGCCACAGTTCCTATTCGATCGAGGATTTCAAATGGACTAATGAATCGAGGGTTGAGCTTTCCTCTCTTTCCAAATCTCGTAACTCCTTTCTATGGAGCAATAAGTAACAATACATGATCTCCAACATTGAACTCCACGTCCTTTCGATGAAGATTAGCATAACTCTTTTATCGATCTTGTGAGGTTTGTATACGTTGCTGGATCATTTAAATCTTTTTCGTAGTTATGCGTACCATTTCTGGTCCCAACAATGTTGCTTCACCCACCTCGGCCCAGCACACTGGAGAATTACACTTTCGTCCATACAACGCCTCGAATGGAGCCATGCCTATATTTGTTTGATAACTGTTGTTGTGGGAGAATTCCACCAATGGAAAGTACTTGTCCCAACTTCCTTTGAAGTCTAGGACACAAAGTCTTAATAGATCCTCAAGAGTTTAAATAGTCCTCTTTGATTGCCCGTCTGTCTGAGGATGATATGTAGAAATGAATAGTAGATCAGTGCCCATAGCTTTCAGCAAGCTAACCCAAAATCGTGAAGTGAATCTTGGGTCTCGATCAGAAACTATGGATACTGGCATACCATGCAATCTCACAATCTCATTTATATACATACGAGCAAGAAATGACCTAAATTGCATCTATGATTTGAGAAACCTTGGGAAGACCAGTAACAAAATTCATGGTGATGTGCTCCCACTTCCATTCTGGAATTTTAAGTGGTTGAAATGGACCTTTTGGTACTTGATGCTCCGCGTTGACAAGTTGACAAGTTAAACACCTTGATATAAACTCTGCAATCTCTCTCTTCATATTGCTCCACCAAAATGTATGTCAAAGATCACGATACATTTTAGTACTTCCAGGATGGATTGTAAACGGTGTGTTGTGTGCCTCCATCATGATTTTTTACTTCAATTCAGAGTCGTTAAGAACACAAAGTCTGGAGTTGACTCAAAGTATTCCTTTTTTGTCGACTCTTTCTTCTGGAATAGCACCTTCTTGTACTTTTTCCTTCATACGCATCAGCTCCGGGTCTGTGGCTTGAGCAGCTTTAACTTTATCGATTAAAGTTGGTTCTACTCATATATTTGACATCATCATGTGGGTACCAGGAGTCTTTAACTCTATCTCCATCCTTTGTAAGTCATACAAAATGGGTCTTTGTGTTAACAACATCGCACTCGTACCCGCATATGATCTTCTACTCAACGTGTCAGGTATCACGTTCGCTTTCTTAGGATGGTATTGAATGGTATGGTCTTAATCTTTCAACAGCTCAAGCCAATGTCATTTCCACATGTTGAGTTCCTTTTGGGTGAAGAATTATTTGAGTCTTTAATGATCTGTATAAATCTTCACTTTCTCCCCATATAGGTAGTGCCTCTAGATCTTTAACGCAAAAATGATTACTGCTAACTCTAGACCATGAGTAGGATAATTCCTCTAATATTTATTTAGTTATCGTGAGGTATAGGCTATGACTTTCCCATGTTGCATGAGAACACATCCTAAACCTCTGCCTGAAGCATCACTGTAGATGATAAATCTCTCTGAACCTGATGGTATTGTAAGAACAGGTGCTGAAATGAGTCTCCTCTTGAGTTCTTGGAAACTCTTCTCACATTCCTCACTCCATCCGAACTTTTTATCTTTTTGAGTCAGCTGAGTTAATGGAGTAGCGATTCGAGAAAATTCTTTAATGAATCTCCGATAATAACCAGCTAAGCTACGTACTTCGGTTACTGACTTAGGTTGCTCCCAACTTTGTATTGCTTCAATCTTTTTCGGGTCCATTGATATTCCATACTTTGATATCACATGCCCAAGGAATGCTACTTCCTCAAGCCAGAACTCGTATTTCTTTAACTTGGCTTATAACTTGTTTTTACGAAGCTTTTGGAGTATTAGCTTCAAGTGTTGCTCGTGATCTTCATGGCTTTTGGAATAGATGAGGATGTCATCAATAAAAACAACCACAAAATGATCCAAATATTCATTGAATACTCGGTTCATCATATCCATGAAAGCAGCAAGAGCATTAGTTAATTCAAAAGACATGACTAGGAATTCTTAATGCCCGTACCGAGTTCTGAAAGCCGTCTTTGGAATGTCATCAGTTTTAATCTTTAACTGATGATATCCGGAACGAAGATTGATCTTTGAGAAGTATTTAGCACCTTGCAACTAGTTAAACATGTCATCAATGCGAGGTAACGGGTACCTATTTTTGACGGTGACATGGTTTAACTCCCGATAGTCAATACAAAGTCGCATACTCCCATCTTTCTTCTTTACGAATAAAATAGGAGCACCCCAAGGAGATGTACTAGGACGAATGAAACCAATGTCTAAAAAATCCTATAGTTGGGTTTTTAACTCTTGAAGTTCAATAGGAGCCATTCGATATGGGGTTTTAGAAATGAGTTTTATACCGGGTTCAAGGTCGATACAAAATTTGATTTCACGCTCTGGGGGTAGGCCAAGAAGTTCTTCAGAAAATACGTCAAGAAATTCATTAACAACATAAATATTATTCAAATCTGACGTATTTTTGTTCAAGTCCATAACATGGGCTAAGAAAGCTTGACATCCATTTTTTAATAAACGAATGTCTTTATGGCTTGATATGACAGTGATTAACTTTAGTGGTTTAGTTGCTTGAATTCGCATAACATGTTGGTTAGGAATATGAAAACTAACAACCTTACGAAAACAATGAATTTTAGCATGATGAGTAGTTAACCAATCAATCCCTAAAATCACATCAAATGCAAGTATCTTTAAAGAGATGAGATCAACAGGTAATGTAATGGTGCCAACTTGAATCAAACAAGATTTATAAACAGTGAATGTAATGAAGGTTTCTCTTAACAGAGTTTTGACAGACAAGTCAAAGTCTAATTTCTCATGGGTCAAGTTCAAACGTTGAGCACAAGAAGGAGAAATAAAAAAATGGGTAGAACTGGCATCTAATAAGGTATAAACTTCGTAAAAGTTTATGATTAGCTTACCCATAATAACTTCATTCGAGTTCCTCGCCTTTTGGGACGTCACGACAAACGCACTCCCTTGAACCACCGACTTTATTTTGTCCATTGCCGCCTTTGGTGCCACCATCCCAGCTGGACTTGACTTCGCTACAGGAAAAAATTGGGCTATGTGACCGTCCTTTCCACAACTAAAACATACCTTGGAAGGCTGTGAACAGTTTGGACTTATGTGTCCCTCCTCTCTGCATCTGTAGCATCTAACTGGCGGTCTTTCTCCTCCACTAGAAACTATTGTTGTTGTTGGTGCTGCTGCCGATGTCTTTCTGTCATTGTTAAATCTTCTCTTCTTGAAATCTCCACTTGAATCATTTCTTCTATTATCTTGGCCATGATTACCACCGAAGTTGTTACCATTTCTGGCACGTTGGTTATCACTGCTTTGATGACTGTTGCCACTGGTATGACTATTATCTTGGTGCCGATTACTGTCTTTTGGTTGAGCTGACTCATAATCCCGCTCCAATATCTGAGCTCTATTTACAACATCTAAATACAAATAGAGTTTATGAGAGATAAGATGTTGACGAATTTTGGGTTTCAAACCTCTTAGAAACATTCGCGTCATTCACTCCTCATTATCTACCAAATGGGATGCAAACCGGGATAACTCCGCAAACTTTACCTCGTATTGCGATATAGTCATATTGTTCTGCTCCAGTTTGATGAATTCCACCTCCTTCACATGACGAATACTTTCTAGAAAGTACTTGTCGTTGAACAATTCTTGGAACCTCTCCCAAGACATCTTAAGTGCGGACAGATGAGTACATTTTACGGATTCCCACCAGTAGTCTGCCTCTCCGCGCAACATAAAGGTGACGAAGGGAACCTTTTGTTCTTCAGTGCATCCCAAGACATCAAATATCTTGGTGATCTGCTTTATCCATACTTCTACCTTGAGTGGTTTTGGCTTTCCCAAGAACTCTGGCGGTCCCAACTCCTTGAATTGCTTAGCAGTGACCAACCGTGAGTTGCCATTGTTTCCACCTGCATTTTGAACATGAGTTTCTCTCGTTTGGTGTTGCATGAATTGTAGAAAGCTCCTAATCATCCCATCATTCATCATTTGGTCGGTGTTGTTGTTTACATGAGGATTATTGCCTTCTTGATGCACAATATCATGGTTATTGATTGGCGGTGTCTCAACGGTCTCATGTGCTCCATTGCTTATCTCAAAATTTTTAGATGCCATTTTCAAACGCTTCCACAAAAAAAGGGTTAATTAAAGAAATTCACATGCCACATATTAACCCTATATTCTGACCGACCAATAACAAATAAGATTAGGTAGGACACACTAGCGAATGATTTACTCGTCTCTCCCTTCCTAGTTCTAATCTCAGATCTCCACCAGAGATCATATCCCTAAGCTCTAATACCAACTGTGATGCCCCCAAAATAGGTCCACACAACCCATTCCGAGTAACCAAATACATGGTACAGAAATAAAATACAAACTTCATTAATACAACTGTCGTGTAAAATACGACAACACATACGCTGAGAGTTTTAATACAAATATTATCTTGTAGATAATATTCAAACTCAAATAAAGTCCTCATTATAATTATTGTTACACTATTTTATGAAATAGTGAGGATTGCGATAATAACCATCTTGAATTCTTAGTCCACTCCCCGACTAGTTCCAGCTATATTCTTGCCTCTTGAGAAGAACAATGGAACCAAAAGGAAAAGGGTGAGCTCAAATATCCCAGTAAAGAATATTATGACTAAGATAATATAGAACAAATTATCCTTAGTCCTCAACAGGGATAAATCTGATAGAATACAATAGACAACAAGTTTTAGAGTACAACTGCAACGAAAACAGTAATTCATTGGAAGAGTCAAGTAGAGCATGATATTTACTATCTTCTATGATTTAAAAGTCCATAATAAATATTTTATCCCTGTAATATTATTCAATAAATATTTCAAATCAACAAATTATCCATGCAGTACAGGCCAAGGATATTTATTAGTATCACCAGTGGTCATGATCATGCCAAACACCTGTCCATCTATGCACTACGGGCCAAAGAAGACTTTCACCACAAACCTTATCTGTTATATTAAAGGTTATGATTATACCAATACACAATTCGTGGTCATAATCATATCAATCATTAGTCCATTTTTGCACTACATGCCAAAGATGACTTCCAGTATAAGCATGAGGATGATAACAATGATATAAAGATTCAATCAAGTGAGATAACAGATAAATATTAGGGAATTCTAATTCAATGTATCCAGAGTTCAAATATGTCAAAATTGTCAACATGATAACTATTTGTGAAGTAAAATTCAAGAATGATATTCATGTATTAAAAATAATTTGGACAGAAAAGAAAATTAAATTCTGTTGTGAATAGTACCGTATGAATAGTGCCCATGAGTAGTACCAAGGCATGAAAAGTTTAAAATTTAATAAGAACGTTCAGACCAATATTCCAGTGAAATGATATTAGATGAAGTGCAAAACTTAAGGATTTTCTAATCATTTCAGGAATTATAGAAGTAATACTTACCATAGTAAGTTTAAATTTAGGAATATGAAATGAAATAATTTCACTTTCATAATATAGAGTATGAAAGAAAATAATATTTCTTACGAGTATTGAAATAAAATAATATTTGACTAGAATATCAGATATTATTCTGAGAAAATCTTGCACAAAAAGCTACACTAAAAATATCCTTATACTCAAGAAAAATACTCACAATACTATAGAATAAGAATTTTTGATATTGTAATGGTGTGTTGAGAAAGGAGGGTTACTCCCCTATTTATAGTGCAATTGAGGAAGAAAAAAAGCAACGCATGCTGCCCAACATTTCTTTTCTTCTGCAGGCCTAACTTCTCATTTTAATGCCTAACTCTCATTTTTCCTTGTTTGAGGGCCCACAAAAATTAGGCAACACCACTTTTGCTGACATTCATTCAAGCCACCAAAAAAGAATGTGTAGAAGAGAAGTGCACAGAAGGTTTTTGAAAAAAAGATAACCTTCATTCCACTTTTATTCACATGCAGAAAATTATATATTATTATAATAATAATATTACCATTTAAATTATAACAATTTATATTATTATATTATCACATTATTATAATGTAATATTATAATAATATATTTGAATGAATATTTCATCGGAGAAAATAATTGCCAAACTTTTAACAAATATTTCATGCTAAATTCCTTCATTTATATCAAAATTGAACCCATATCCACCACATAATAATTATTCATAATTTATATTATAAGTTCGCAATATTAACAACCAGATCATTCCCAGGAAAGAGGGGGCTTTCCGATAAGGATTTATCCTTATTGGCGTGCAATTATATAACCTAATCCCTTTCATCGACAGAATTTTCTAGACATTGCCAATAATGCTAACTAATAATATGAATAATTGTGTCGTGTCAATTAATATAAGTTATTGTATACTGTGACAATAATTGAATCAATTATATGAGATACTGTGTAACAATTATTGTGGTAATTATTGAATGAAACTGAGTGACTTCTTACGTAAGAAAAAATAATCAGAAATACTGTGCAATATCATGTGCTACTGTGCAACCACGCTTATTACTGTATTTTTATTACAAGGTATTTCAATAATTAACAGTAAAAGTTTTACCGTTATTTTTATAAAAATGTTATTTATGTCATTTTTTATATCCGGCAGTTATTCTGTTATGTTATCCACCAATGATTGTGCAGTCGTACAGTTCCTCGACCAAAAGAATATTCCCCGACCAAACGAATATTTTATGACCACTTGTTTACTTTGCAAAATTTTCACATTTCACCCATAACTAAAGCATTATATCAAATCATACCTTATTATTCAAAATAATAATTAGAGAAATTAAATATTTATTCATAAAAAGTTGGGGTCTTACACATTGTCTAGGTGAGAAAATGCATCTAGGTCACACATGTATACATTTTGATTTCTAGGACATAATAGTTTCTTATCGGATTGATCAAATATTGAACATTTATGATGACTAAAGGATATTTCAAAACCCCTATCACATAATTGATTAATAGATAGAAGATTGTACCCAAGTCTTGTGACTAGTTATACATTGGAAATTTTTATATGTTTATTACCAATACTTTCAATTTCAATTACTTTACCTTTGTTGTTATCTCCAAAAGTTACTTCACCATAGTCTGTAGCTTGTAAATTATTTAATTTTGATTTGTCTCATGTCATATATATTGAAAAACCGTTATCAAGATATCATTTATTTTTGCTAGACTCGGCTGCAAGACATACCTGCAATATATAATGGTTTCACAAACTGGTACCCTTTAATAAGAAGGGTCCTTTTGGTCAGTTTTCCATTTTGTATATGGATTATTTGTATTTTCTTTACAAAAGTGGGTACATGATAATAAGTCTTAGTAGACACAAATGTTCTATAAGTAGCATGTCTATAAGATGTATGATTGTATCATGAGAAGTTTTGATGAATGTTTCTAGAAGATCTTTCATTTTTCTGACAATGAAATTCTTTTTTGATAATAATAGGTGCAATGTAAGTTTCGTTTGTACCCAAATCATTTTCCCTTTATAGTATCCAATTTTAGCACTGCATGTATGAATAGAATGACCATTTCTATTACAGTAAAAGCATTTATTAAAGGGAAATGTATGACCTTTTTCTTTGCTTTTAACATGATAGAGTTCTTTATCTTTTGTTTTACTATATTCTCCAATATATCCTAATCATTTCTTATTAAACCCACATCTTTTTTGATTAAGCATAACATCAAGGTTTTCTTTTCCTTTTGTGAATTTAATTACCGTTGAGTTTAAATCATCACGTTTTATAGTCAACATTTTAATTTAATCTAATAAAGAGGATTCTTCACCTTATTTTTTTAATTCTATCTTTAGAGACGAATTCTCAATCTTAAGTGTTTTGATTTCTTCACTTAACTCTTGATTTAGTGTTTAAGAAAATCTTCGATAAAAACAGTGATTGTTGAATTTTCAATTTTAAGATTTTCAATTGAAATAATAAGTGTTGAATTTTCTATTTCAAGATCTTTGTTTATTTTTCTTTTATTTTTCTAATTCTTCTTTTAATATAATATTTTCTCAAGAATCATTATCTAGTTTCTCATTTTCTTCTTTTAAGTTTTCATTAATTATAATTAAATTTGTGTTTTCTATTTCAAGATTTCTATTAGTCTTAATTAATTTTTCTAATGAAAATTTTAGTTTAATAAAGTATTTTTTAATAATTTCATTATCTTCATATAAACTGTTGGGAAATTGCATATTTAAATTTGATGTTGAAAGTAAATATTCATGTTTATATATAAAGTCCTTCAAGGAATACATGTTCAAGGACTTAGTTTTAGATCAAACTTGTTAAGTTGATCTGAGCTTTAATGTTTATCATCTTGTAAATGAATGTATAGAAGAAAATATCAAAGATGTTAGGTTGATCTATCCCTTGAGATGTAATAGATAGACTTCAACAGAATCGTAGTCTATCGAGCTAGTCAAGAGATTGCAAAAGCCAAGGCAGAATCATAGAGCATCGAGAATTGTAGTCTGTCTGCTTAAGAGAGCCTCTCGCAGAATCGTAGAGCGGTCTAGACGCCTGCCGAGCCAACTCAAAAATCGTAGAGTGCTCTCGGAAGCGTAGAGTCTGCAAGTTAAGCAAGCAAAGATCGTAGTCTACCAGTGCTTAAGAGAAATCGTAGTGTTCTCTTCTATCAATACCGAAACAAGAACCAATGTGGCAAGAGGATCATGATCGTAGTGCATCACCTGTCTGCATCAGAAGCATCAAGCTCTGCCCATTTGTTAAAGAATAAAATACAACAAATATAGAATGAATTATAGACGTTGAGACTCTCAGGAATCCCAATGACCCAACACTCATCCTTAGTATATAACAAAGAAACGTATTAAAGAAGCTAAGGAAAGTACTATAGGTCAGCTGAAGACACCTTTTCAGGTGTTAGGTGAGACAACAGTCTGCTGTGTCAGTGGGGTCAGACGGCTAATCAGAAGATTTACAGAAAGTCTCCATAAGTGCTTAGAAATGTCAAATACAATTAATGCTTCAACAGATGCCTTCAAACTGATACATTTCGAAGGCAACTTATATATACAAATCAGATGCAGATGCAAGAACTAAGCAAGCAATAGAACAAAAAGCTAAAGAACACTTAACATTTAACTCTACGATCTGAAAAGGAAGCTTGCTCAACTACTTAGTTCTTGTGAACAAAAGCTTAACGACAACTGAGTAACATCATTCAAGAACTCAACCATCCTTATAGTAAAGAAAGAAGTTCCAAGTCTACTGGACTTGAAGATTTTTGATTGAACTAAGAAGTTCTGAGACTGCTGGTCTTGAAGGAATTATGAGATTCAAAGATTGTAAAGATATCCTTAGTGGATTTCCTACTCAAGGAGTAGAAGAGTGGACTAGGAGCCTTGAGTGCTTTGAACTACTTAAAAACACCGCGTCTCTTATATTCTTGCTATAACTGCTATATCTGTCATAATTTCTTATCTTCCATTAACTCGTTTTATCTTAAAGGGAGAACAAACAAAATCTAAATTCCGCTGTGATTAGTTCATTAACAAATCTGATAAGTATTTTGTAAAAGAAAAATTTAAAATATCTATTCACCCCCCCTTTTAGATAACTATTGTACCTCTGGGAACTAACAATTAGTATCAGAGCAGTTTCTCTCCATTAGCCTATAAAGCTTGAGTAGATCCAATGGCATAGTTGATAAGCGAATCAAAGACTGGAGGAGGCAGCAAGCCACCAATGTGCAACAAAGATAATTTCGCCAACTGGAAAGTTCGTATGAAGCTTACATGGATTTAATAGATGAAAATATATTTTAAATTGTTTTGAATGGGCCTTACATTCCAACAAAGCTTTTACCAACTCCAGATGAACTAAACAGAGTTCAAATCAAGGTCAAAGTAGAATGGACTGACAACGAAAAGAAAGTTGTCCAAATCGACAAAAAGACCAAGAACATTTTGTTCCAATCTTTAGAAGATGATCTGTTTGAAAATGTGATCAATAGCAAAACTGTAGAGGAAGTGTGGGAAGCACTGCTCATTATGCACGAAGGAAATGAAGAAGTCAGAGAAAACAAACAATCTCTTCTGACTCAACAATACGAAATGTTTGCTCATATTCTAGGTGAAAATGTCACTTCCACTTATGAGAGATTCAACGTTCTGCTCAATTCTCTTCGAGCTTTTGGAAAGATCTATCCAAATAAAGATCTGATCATAAAGTTCATGAGAGCTTTACCTAGCAAGTGGGATGCCAAAACCACTGCCATCAGAGAATCAAAGAATCTCCATGAAATGACTGTTCAACAATTATATGGCAACCTTCTCACCTATGAACTGGAGCTAACTCAGTGAGAAGAGACTCTATCTGAAGGAAGAAAGAAGGATAAAGGAGTTGCTCTCAAAGCAATAGATAACATTTCCAAAGCTAACACTGAAAATAACTCTAACTCTGAGGAAGATGATGATGAGGATATTGCAATGCTAGTAAGAAGACTCAAGAGGTTCATGTGTAAAGGCATAAGTAGCAAACCTAAGAGATTCAACAATAATTACAACCAGGAGAAGATAAATGACTTTTGCTACAATTACAAGAAGCCTGGCCATTTCATTGCAAATTGCAACAAACCTCTTAGAGAAGAACTAAAGAGGAAATCAAATTCAAAATTCAAAGGCAACAATAGGCTCCAGAAGAATGAGAAAGGTCTTGTGGCTGGAGAATCATAGAGTGACTCTGACAATGACACAACTCCTGAGTCCAGAGATAATGAAGATCCTCAAGTAGCAAACCTATGTCTAATGGCCAAACATGCAAAGGATAAGAAAAGCCCTGACAATCATGAAGTAAGTATAGATGAGGTATTTGACTTTAACTCTCCTGATGTAGATATTGATGATTTAATAACTGCACTACATGACATAACATCTGATCTGCATTAATACATGAAGTGGTTCAAAGTTCTGTCTAGAGATTATTCTCTTCTTCAAAAAGAGAAAGAGAAAGTTCAGGAAGAACTAGAAATAGCTCTTCTAAGCACTAACTCTCTCTCTCTAAATTTGAAGCTGAGAATAAACTCTTAAAATAGAGCAATGAACTTAATATAAAAAGAGAGTCAAATCTAACCTCCATGATTGAGGAACTAGAAAAGACAATCTCAATGTGGAATAAATCCTCTTCATCCACAGAATCCTTGATCTCCAGTCAGAGAAGTGCATCTGACAGAACATATTTAGGTTTTGGAGAATCCACCTCAGAACCATATGTGGAAAAGGTAAAGGAAACTAACTCTAGTGATGTTTCAAATTTTAATAGAAGTATTACATTTGTGAAATCCTCATAGAAGGAAGAACCAGTTCATCCCTACTCTTCTGATCTAATCCATGTTCCAAGGCATAACGGATCCCATGCTGGCCTAGGATTCAGAAAAGAGAAGAGTAACTTATTCACTACTCTCCAACCTCGAAGGGTCGTAGAGTCGAGTAAAATTAACTCCACGAATCAACTGGGTAGGAGCAGTAGAGTTAAGCTTCACTCTTCACAAATCATGAATCACAAGGATACATGGAAAGAGAAGAACCAATATAAATGAAAGATTGCCAAGAACCCACATAAGTTCAAATGGAGAAAGAATCCACACACACACAAGCATGCATCATGATAGATGTTTTGTATGTAATAAAATTGGTCATAAAGCTGTAGTATGCTTTAATAATTCTCTGCATATTAGACCCAAAGTCAAGAAAATTTGGGTTCCCAAGGGTACTAACAAGGTAGGACCCATGCAAGTATGGGTACCAAAATGAGAGTTTAATCTTACCACAGGAACAGAGCTCCACGATCACAACTTGGTATCTGGACAGTGGATGCTCAAGGCACATGACCGGGAAAAAAGCCCTCATGTCTAATTTCATAGAAAAGGATGGTCCAACAGTTATCTTTGGAGATAATGGCTCTGGCAAGACAAAAGAATATGGCTCAGCTGGGAATGGTGTAGTGTCCTTTAGTAAAGTAGCCTATGTGGAAGGACTAAACATAATCTTCTGAGCATAAGCCAACTCTACGACAACGTGAAAGCAGTATGCACACAAGCCAATCATGTTTGATGATAAAGCATATACTTTGTAACAATCTTATTCATTTATTAATAAAAAGTATTAATTTATTAAAGGCTTTTAATTATCTACATGATGTTGTTTTATAATATGTGATAAACCCATAGTTTTAAGCAATGCTTTTAGAATAATGATGATGATCATTCTAATGAGATCTAAATTCTTAGAAAGCTTAAAACTAAAATAGTTCCCAATCATTGGATTACTAAATTAGGGATTAGTGAATCCGGATAGATTGGTACATACGTTAACTTGCTTTCATTGGATGAGGATGATTGATCTCATGATCATTTGTGTGGAGACACTAAAGCAAGTATGTAGGTGCTTATTAGAGAATAAGTTCACTTTGAGCGTGGTTCGCTAAGGAATACCTAATGGAGTTTTACTTGCTCGTCATAGGAATTCCTGTAGTGATAGTAGTACAAGTGATCCTTGGACTTGAGATCATCATAGTATCTCAGTGTATGATGAGTTATACTTTGACTTATTCCTTAAGACCCTTAGGGTATATCAAAGGGTATGCTTGGGTATAATAAGTTGTACATGGAGATAATGTATGATCAATAAAGAATCTACCACTTCTAATAAAAGAAGAGAAATGTCCTATGTGATTCGATAAATGACAACCCAAAGAGTCCTTGGCCAAAGAATGAAAGTAGAAAGGAGTTTCTAATTTGCATTATTTGGAGTTGTGCATTTAAGGATCGAAATACATATAATTAAATAAAATAAGACTTGTGATGATTCCATGTCTTATATTTAATTGGGACATTGTATGGTGAAAGGATTGAATTATGCATTAACTATTTACTCAAAGGTTCTTTAATGATTAATGTTGAAATCTATATTATCTGGGAAAGTCGTTGATTCTTTAGGGAGGCTTATCCCTATTGTAGAATAAATATTATTTATTTAAATAAATTAATTGTTTAATTTATTTATTTAAATAAGATTAGAATTGTTCTAATTGATTTATTCACAACCTAGCTTAATATGGAGAACCTAAAGGGTCACACCATAAAAGGAAGAATAATTATTTAAGAAGTTAATGGCATAATCGTAATAATATGTTAAGTATATTTGATTTAATCTATGGTAATAGAATAAATTAAATAGCTTAATATTTATTATTTAATATTTTAGAAATATTAAAATATAAATTAATAAGAGGAGTCTTATTAATATTATTACAATTATTATTATTTTAATTTCTAAAAGAGTTTAGGAATTAATTTAATATAAGTACTCTCATTTATTCCTAATAGGATTAGGAGAGAAAATTAGTTAAAGGAGTTTAATTAATTATCCCTAATAAGATTAGGGAGCCCATTTAATTAAAAGAGTTTAATTAAATAATACCTTATTTTTATTAAATAAGGTTACCTGATATCTTTATAAGAGGAGTCTTATATCAGATATCAGACGTACGTAATAATTCTAATTTTGGAGAGTACGCTCTTTCTATAGAGATAGAAAACTAGGGTTGAGCCAATATCCCTTCTTCTTGAATCATTATTATTCCTTGGTGGATCACCTCTAGAGGCCAAACATATGGGTGGCTAACGTTGATCAAAGGAAGGAACCAAACCCGGTGGATTCAGGTTAAACGCAAAGGGATTTGGAGGTGAACTTGTACCCGAGGAAGCTCGATCTTCAAGGGTATGATTTTATTCTTTATCTTTTCGTTTAATTAATAATTATGCATAAAGGGTGATACGGGTATATGGTTTGTAAATATTTTTTAAACTCTGATTTTATCTCACTTCCGCTAAATTTATGCAATTTGATTGCGTTCTTGAATATTACAAACCTAACACAAGGGTCATCAAGTCACCTTCCTCAACAATCAATGTCAAGTCAGAGATCTAAAGACCTACTCTATAAAGCTGACTGGAACAAGAGAAGGGAACGTCTACACTATTAATCTTGGTCAACTGAGTTCTAATGAGACAATATACTTTTTGGCTAAAGCTTCTGAAGAAATGAGCTGGCTATGGCATAGAAGACTGTCTCATCTCAACTTCAAAAGCATGTCAAAATTGGCCTCCAAGGATTTAGTAGTAGGTCTACCCAAGCTCAGCTTTGTTAAAGAAAGGCCATGCAATGCCTGTCAGCTTGGAAAACAGACTAAAAGCTCATTCAAAAATAAAATTGTCAACTCAATTGATAAGCCTCTACAATCACATGGATCTCTTTGGGCCTATTCCAACAACAAGCCTTGGAGGGAAGAGATACTCATTGGTCATAGTGGATGACTATACCAGATTTACATGGGTATTCTTTCTAAACTCAAAAGATAAAACAAGCTCCCAACTCATCAAGATGTTCAGGCTGGTGATGAACGAGAAAGGAGAGAAAATCAAGGCTATAAGAAGTGATCATGGTAGAGAATTCGACTTCTCTGAGATGGACCAGTTCTGTACAGACAATGGCATCAGTTACAACTTCTCAGCTCCACAAACTCCACATCAAAATGGAGTAGCTGAGAGAAAGAATATGACATTGATTGAGGCTGAAAGAACTCTTCTAGCATCAACCCGTCTGCCTGAATACTTTTGGGTAGAAGCTATCAACACTGCATGCTACACTCAGAACAGATCTCTCGTACACTCCACATTAAAGAAGACTCTATACGAGCTATGTAGAGGAAGAAATCCAAGTGTCAGCCACTTTCATGTATTTGGTTGTGTATGCTATATTATCAACAATGGAAAATAATATCTGACTAAGTTTCAACCCAAGTCAGATGAAGGAATCTTTCTCGGATATGCCACAGATAGTAACGCTTATAGAGTGTTGAACAAAAAGACACTAAGTGTAGAAGTCTCGATTCACATCATCTTCAATGAAACAGACTTGGACAAAATTGTGTCTCAAGACACTACGAACGACAACTCAGATACTATGAACATGGCAGTCGAGCCCAACACCACGATCATAGTCCCAGAAAATGAAATCGTCGAGCCTAAAGAGGAGATCGTAGGAAGAACTATGCCAGATAACGAACCTCCACATCAAGAAGCAGAGGTTGATCTTGAAGAATTTAAACAAGAAGGGATCAGGTCAGATGTTCCAACAGGAAATAGATGGGCAAGAGATCACACTAAAGACCTGATCATTGGAGATCTGCCACCCAGAATGAGTGTTTCTATCTAACATTTCTGTCACAAATGGAACCTAAGAAGATAGAAGATGCTATGGAAGACTCAAGTTGGATAAAAGCTATGAAAGAGGAACTAAATCAGTTTGAGAGAAGCAGAGTATGGAGATTAGTTCCAAGACCAAGAAACCACCCAGTCATTGGCACCAAGTGGGTCTTCAGAAATAAGATGGATGAAGATGTGGTGATAACAAGGAACAAGACAAGACTAGTAGCCAAAGGTTACTCTCAAGAAGAAGGCATCGACTACGATGAGACCTTCACACCTATTGCCAGATTAGAAACCATCATGATATTCCTTGTCTTTGTTGCATACATGAAGTTCAAAGTCTTTTAAATGGATGTCAAAAGTGCATTCCTGAACGGTGAACTTCAAGAAGAAGTATATGTGGAGCAACCTCCAGGTTTCATCAATCCAACTCTCTCTAATTATGTCTATAGATTAGACAAAGCCTTATATAGTCTTAAACAAGCATTTAGAGCATGGTATGAAACATTAACTAACTTTCTTATTGAAAATGGTTTCACTAGAGGTAGAGTAGATACCATATTATTCCTTAGATAGCACAAAACCAAAATCCTATTAGTTCAAATATATGTTGATGACATTATCTTTGGCTCCACTGATAAAAAACTGTGCAAGAGATTTGCCAAGCTTACGCAGAGCAAGTTCGAAATGAGTATGATGGGTGAGCTGAATTTCTTCCTTGTATTACAAGTAAAGCAGACTGATGAAGGTATTTTCATAAACCAAGCCAAGTACATTAAAGACTTACTTAAAAAGTATGGCATGGAATCAGCCTCTCCCATGATAACACCAATTGCTCCAGCAACCAAGCTTGACAAAGATGATAAAGGTAAAAGTATTGACATAACTCAATACAGAGGTATGATAGGCTCTCTTCTATATCTAGCTGCCAGTAGACCAGACATAATATTTACAACTTGCATATGGTCTAGATTTCAAGCTAATCCTAAGGAATCACACTTAACTACTGTAAAAAGAATTTTTAGGTATCTCAAAGGCACACCTCACTTGGGACTTTGGTATCCCAAGGAGTCCTCCTTTTAACTAATCGGATATACAGATGCTAATTTTGCAAGCTGCAAGATCGATAGAAAAAGTACCAGTGGCATATGTCAGTTGCTAGGAAACAGACTTGTGTCCTAGTTTAGCAAGAAGAAAAACTCAGTATCTACCTCAATAGCAGAAGTTGAATACATTGCTGCTTGCAGCTGCTGTGCTCAAATCTTATGGATGAAAAATCAGCTAGCAGATTATGGGTTTGATCTCAAATCTATACATGTTCATTGTGATAACACAAGTGTCATAGCCATAATACATAATCCTATCATACATTCTTGGACTAATCCTATAGAAATAAGATATCATTTTATTAGGGACCATGTTCAAAATGGAACTATATCTCTACAATATATCCCTACTGAAAATCAACTTAATGATGTCTTTACAAAGCTTCTAGATGAATCCAGATTTAATAAATTGATAAGTGAGTTAGGTATGCTAAATTTGTAACCATAAACTCTATGCTCTAGTTTGTGCTAACCATGCAGATAAAAAGGCTATGTTTAAAATCGTAGAAATGACTAAAGAGGAACCACGAGCGTAGACCAACCTCGACATAACAAAGAAGCATCCTGTGATGACATCACTCCTATAAAATTCAAGCAACTCCTCTGATAAGCGCCTCAGGGATAAACCTGGTCCTTAGTTCAATCTAAGAGGTTGGCCCTTCCTGAGCTACCTTAACCCAGAAAGAATGCTAAGTCAGAGTTCATCACAAGGACCAGGAAAGACAATGATCGTAGATTAGATTCAGAAATGAACTCTACCAGCGTAATGCAACCTCAACGAATGTAGTCCTCCCAAAGGATACACTAGCTCAGGGAGAGCTA
This sequence comes from Panax quinquefolius, assembly GCA_020205615.1. Classification (NCBI taxonomy): domain Eukaryota; kingdom Viridiplantae; phylum Streptophyta; class Magnoliopsida; order Apiales; family Araliaceae; genus Panax; species Panax quinquefolius. The sequence goes on from CM035158.1 coordinate 87,454,196, forward strand.
AGGGCAAATCAGTATTTTCAACATCATTTAAAATTGTGGAGCTCGGTTAAACTCGACACATGCCCCACTATGCAGAACGAGTGGAGGGAAGTTATAAGTACAGGATGAAAAGGTTTTTGAAAATTCTTCTCAAAATTTCAAAGAGCTCATTTCTCTCTCTATCTCTCTACCAGTAGAAACCCTAGCTTTTAGAATGGACGCTCAATCAACCTCATTTCAAGGAAGTCAATGGTTGTTTCCAATGTTATCTCTGGTTACCAACTTTGCTTCGAAGAGTTCAAGACGGTTGACCCTCAATTTCACAAGATTTTGTCTCTTCTAAAGAAAGCTGGTCTTGAAGAAGCTCTGAGTACTAGCACATGGATCTATCGAAGCTGGTGAAAGAGTTCAACAACAATGGAGTCTTTGAGAATGACATCATCACCACAAGGGTCAAGGGGGTAAAAATTAAACTCAAGGATGAAGATATAAACTTAGCACTAGGTTTCAAATCAAAGGGACTTGCATCTATAGAGGTCATCGACTTTCATGAAGGACTGAAGCAGATGCGTCACACAAAGTTTCAGAACGTCAAGGGATACAAGAAGAAAGAGTTTCCCCAGAAGTATGAGTTTTTGGCTGACATTGTTAGGAAGTGCATATTCTATAAAAGCTCTGGCCATAACTCTGTGAATGAAGTTCAACTGAAGATCATGACAGCAATCTGCTTCAGGACTCAACTCAACTATGGGGCCCTACTTATTGATTGGATTGGGAAGTGGATACTCAGTTCAAAGAAATCAAAGAGCTCTGGAAAGATGCTCTATTGGCGGTTCATAAGCATGATTCAACAATCGGCTCTAGATGACAAAATTAGGGACAATTAAGGAGAATCTATCAACCCCAATAGAAAAATGACCCAACAACTATTTCAAAACTGGAAGAGAAATCCTGCAAAAAATGTCAAAATAATGTTTGAATCCAGTGGAAATACTGGTGAAGCAAAGGAATCTGGACTACCAGGAAACATGTCAGTTGTGAAGGAAACTGATGAAGAAGAAGAAATTAACAAAGAGGAACCCATCGCTTTAATCAAAAAAAGCAAGGGTAAGAGAAAAATGTAGGCACAAACTATAGAAAAGCCTCAAGGCTCAACTACTGATGCACCCCAAGAGAGTTTAGGCACTGAAACTCAGAAGGAAAGAAAGAGGAAAGAACAACAGTCTGAGGAAGAAGAAGAAAGAGCCACCATCTCTCAGCTGCTTAAGAAGGGAAAACGCAGCTTCAAAACAAAAAAGTCTTCGCTCTCTTTGATCGTAGAGTCACTACTGATCATCGAGTCCAGACTTGACATCACTCCAGAAGAGGATGATACAACAGTATCAATCATCAGAGCTGTAGGTGATGAAAACACCAAGGCTGACACTCAACCTAGAAAGGCAAGGAGAAAACTTGTCAAGACATATGTACTTGAAAATGTAAAAGCCTTTAAGGAATAAGAAAAGAAAACAGCTGCATAAAAGAAGCTTCCTGAAGTTGCTACACTAGAGAATGCTCCAGCTGAGGGGGAGCTGCCTGAAGTTCAAATAGATGATCAGATTGAGGGGGAGCCTGGCGAAGTCCATGTGTCAAAAAAGGCAACAGCTGAGGAGGAGCTGCAAAGAGATTATCATGAACCTCCCTCAGTTCCTCAAGAGATCTTAGCTTCTGAAATTGTAGAAATGGAGAGGGTTGAAGCTATGGAGGTGGATAGAGTAGAAGAACAGAGAAGAAAAGTGGAGATGATTGATGTGGTGGAAATTTCAAATGAAGAAAATGAAAACCGGGAAGAAGATGAGGATGACGAAGTTGAGATCGTTGCAGTAGGCTGTGATGGATATAGAAGAGATAACTACAATCAGTTATTCTCCTACTTGCCAATGATGCCCTTTCATAGAGCCCAAATTCTGAACTCCTGGGATCACATGTTCTGGACCTTCAAAGCTTATCCAATAATCTCAGTGCTAGCTCATGGATTCCCAGGCAACCTCACGTTTTCTCAAAAACTGATCACTAACTGTCCCTCTTTAGAAAATGGGCATGAGGTACAATCTATTCCCATCTTTTTCAGGGTTAATCACTATCCTCCATCAACTTTCAACCAATTCTACGAATTAACAAGATGGTTGGAAGTAATACTTCATCAACTAAACCAATTTCCAGTTACATAATCCCAATATTTTGTAACTGAGGAACCAAATTTCTCTAATTTTATATTGATCCAATCTCCTACTATCTCTGACTCTAAAAATATTGATCCTACTCCAAACGTAGAGACACCCACTCAGCAAGCACAAATATCACCTCCCCCTGAAGCTCAACCTCACACACCTGCCCCTCCTTCAGATATTCCATCATCATCAACCAATAATTATTTTGATTTTGAACTTTCTCTCTACAATATACAAGATCAAAATACTAGAACATTTCCTCCAAATACTCAACAACTCCTTGAGCTTATCTTAGATATTCCTACCAAAAAAGAGCTATCTAATGCATATCAGAAGGTGACCAAGGATATTCAAGAAGATCTTGAAATACACTCCGAGCTTATTCATATGAGGCTAACTCATTTGATCGATGCTGCCAACACCCTCCCCAACAATCTGAGTAGTGAGATTACAAAGAAGCTTAGAGAGATTATCAAGAAAATGATCCAAAGTATCAATGAAAGGGATCAAATTCATTTTCAGGCTGCCAAAAAGCACAAAGAAGTAGTTCTCCTCATGCAGAAGACTCAAGAATCTCAAAATAAACTTATGATGGAAAGTCTCTCAAGTCTACGAACTTCAATAAAAGAATTCCAAGCATTTTCCATGGGTCAAATGCAACAAACAGAAACTATCTTGGCCATTCTACAAAAGAGCACATCTCGAACTGATTCTCTGGTTCAAGAAAATCGTGAAGACATTGCTCAATCCAAGAATCAGCTCTAGGAGCTCGTCCAAGGTATGAATTGTCTGTCTGAAGACATTCGAACCCTTGATGCTAACATAAAGGGGGAGAATACAGGGGAAGGAGAGAAAGGCAAAAGAAGAAAAAAACAAATTGCTCAATCTTCAAGGAGTCCTCCTATAAGACAACCTCGCCATCAGACTCCACGATCCAAACAGCAGTAGCACCAACCAATTCTAATGGCGCAACCACTAAGGAGTTAAGGGTCATCTCCGAGCTTGGAAGGAGTAACCACTACTGGCCTAAACATGACAATTACAGATCATGCATTCATGAACAAACACGATCATGGAGAAAGGCTGAGTCAAAGCGAGCTGGAAGATATAGCATGGAGAGGCGAAGCCATCAGGAGAAGGAGAGCTGCATAGCATGCAAATCTTCCAAGGAGCAAAAGGCAGAAGAAATAGAGATAAGTTGAAATTTATTTCTTATTGATGTAACTAAGAGTTATTGTAATATATATCATTACAAACATCAATAAATTCATGCTTATTCTCTAGAGATTTCAGTTGCTTACTAAAACACTAGGTCATATTTACTTTCTAACAACTGCATCTAGAAATTAATAATCATGATATAAATCTCCTTGGTTATGTCAACATCAAATAGGGGGAGATTGTTGAGAAATTACATATTTAAATTTGATGTTGAAAGTATAAATTCATATTTATATGTAAAGTCCTTCATTAAATACATGTTCAAGGACTTAGTGGTAGATCAAACTTGTTAGGTTGATCTGAGGTTTAATTTTTATCATCTTGTAAATGAATGTATAGAAGAAAAAATCAAAGATGTTAGGTTGATCTATCCCTTGAGATGTAATAGATAGGCTTTAACAGAATTATAGTCTATCAAGCTAGTCAAGAGATTGCAGAAGCCAAGGCAGAATTGTAGAGCATCAAGAATCATAGTCTGTCTACTTTGGAGGGCCTCGAGAATCGTAGCTTATGATTTCAAAGAATTGTAGAGTGGTCCAGATGCCTGCCAAGCTAACTCAAAAATCGTAGTGTGCTCTCGAAAGCGTAGAGTTTGCAAGTCAAGCAAGCAAAGATCTTAGTCTACCAGTGCTTAAGAGTAATCATAGTGCTCTCTTTTATCAGTACCGAAACAAGCACCAATGTGGCAAGACACCATGATCATGATCGTAGTGCATCATCTGTCTGCATCAGAAGTATCGAGCTCTGTCCATTTGTTAAATAATAAAATATAACAAATATGGAATGGATTATACACGTTGAGACTCTCGAAAATCCCAATGAGCCAACACTCATCCTTAGTGTATAACAAAGAAACGTATTGAAGAAGCTAAGGAAAGTACTATAGGTCAGCTGAAGACACCTTTTCAGGTGTTAGGTGAGACAACAGTCTACTGTGTCAGTGGGGCAAGACGGCTAATCAGAAGATTTACAGAAAGTCTCCATCAGTGCTCAGAATGTCAAATACAATTAATGCTTTAACAGATGCCTACAAAGGGATACATTTCAAAGGCACCTTATATACAAATCAGATGCAGATGCAAGAACTAAGCAAGTAATAGAACAAAAAGCTGAAGAACACTCAACGCTCAACTCTATGATCTGAAAAGGAAGCTTGCTCAGCTACTCAGTTCTTGTGAACAAAAGCTTAACGGCAACTGAGTAGCATCATTCAAGAACTCAACAATCCTTAAAGTAAAGAAAGAAGTTCCAAGTCTACTGGACTTGAAGAGTTCTGAGTGAAGTAAGAAGTTTTGAGACTGCTGGTCTTGAAGGAATCTATGAGATTCAAATATTGTAAAGATATCCTTAGTGGATTTCCTACTCAATGAGTAGAAGAGTGGACTATGAGCCTTGAGTGCTCTAAACCACTTAAAAAACACTGTATCTCTTATATTCTTGCTATAACTGCTATATCTGTTATAACTGCTTATGTGACGCCCCCAAAATAGGTATACATCACCCATTCTGAGTTGTCAAATACATGGTACAGAAATAACTACAACTTTATTATTATAATTGTTGTGCTAAATATGACAACACTTAAACTGTGAGTTTAAATACAAATATTGTCTTCTAGACAATATCCACATCCAAATAAGTCCTCATTACAATTATTGATACATTATTTTAGAAAAATGGTGAGGACTACTAAAACAACTTATAGAACCATAATTCCATACCCCGAATAGTACTCGCTACATTCTCGCCTCCTGAGAAGAAAAATAGAACAAAAAGGAAAAGGGTGAGCTCAACTAGCCCAGTAAAGAATATTATGACTAAGATAATATAGAATAAATTATCGTTAGTCTTCAACAGGGAAAAATAGAATATAATAGACAACAAGTTTCAGATCAATATTCACAGCGGAAATAATAATTCATAGAAGAGTTACGTAGAGAATGAAATCTACTATTATCTATGAATTTAAAAGTCCATCGTCAATATTTTATCCCTGTAACATCAATCAATATTCATCTTGAATCAAATTTTCATCTTTGCACTACAGGCCAAAGATATTCATCAGTCGGTCATGTTCATCTCAACACTGCTTATCTTTTGCACTACGGGCCAAAGATATTCATTATAAAATCATTTATCTTTTACTACTAAAGCCAAATATATTCAATAATATCATCATTTAGGACTGAGGATGATGAAAAATATTTTAAAGGAAATGAATCCAGTGAAACAAAAGATTAAATATCAAGGATTCGTATTTCAACTATTTCATGTCCAAAAATACCTCATAAATAATCATAGTGAAGTAAAATTCAAGAATGATCAATACATGGATACAATCAAAGCTAGTATCCATAATAGATATTTTGGACGAAAAGGAAAAAATTTCATTTTTCGATAAATAGTCTTCGATATTCGTGAATAGTCTTGATATCGTGAATAATCTTTGACATCGTGAATAGTAACCCCGACACAAAAAGTTCCAAATTTGATTAAAAGTTCAAACCAATATTTCGGCATAATGATATTGAAGAAAATAATATCATTTAAAAAGAAAATAACATCCCTTACCTCGAAAAGATAGTACTTCTAGTTGAAACACCGGATATAGGCTATGACTTGAACTTGCACCGTATAGCAACACTCAAAGTATTAAAATACTCACAAGAATACGCTCAATATATCGAGAGAGAAAGAGAGAGAAGATTTCAGTTTCTGGTGTGATTTTCAATTCTAACCTAAGCACCCTATTTATAGGAAAATGCTTAGAACACCAAAACAGAAAATTTAATATAATATTATTATATTTACAAAATTGTCAAGCCCACCTCTTGAATCTGAATTCAGCCACCTTGCACATGTTTAATGCAGCCCACCAAGCAAAAAAAACATTTTTGTAATTAAAAATAATTAAAACTTTCAAAAATCAATTATTTCGGAACTACGGAACTTCAATAATTCATAATAAATAGCTCTTTTATCAAAAAATTCAAACCACATGTCCTTTCCATAGGAAATTTCATTCTCAACAACTTTGCAGAAGAAAGTTTTCCAAATTGCAAATGTAAATTGACCAAAAATCCACAAATCCAAGCGATTTTACAGGCTATAATCAAATTTTGGTCAAGAATTGGGGTCTACCGACACACAAAACATGTGTTAATCATTTAATGCCACAAAAATACTCTTCCTCCTCATATACTCATATATCCCACATTCATTATAAAAATATCACCATTAATATATTATTAAAATAATATATTTAAATGAATTATTTTATGAGAAAAAGATAAAATATTAATTTTCAACAATTGTCACATTAAAATTTTTTTCTCCATCTATATCCGCATAAAATCAATATTTTCCTCATCATATAAATCAATAATTAATTATTCACAAATAATATTACAGAATCACATTACTAACAACCAGGCAGTTCCCAAGAAAGAGGGTGCTTTCCAATAAGGATCTTTCCTTCTTCTGGCCGCAATTAGATGACCAAACCTCTCCTTGAATGTAACTTTCTAGACATTGCCAATAATGTTATCTAATAATATTATTCAGGATAATATGAACTATTACTCAGATAATAGAAAATACCGTGCGAATGACAATTATTAAAACAACGATAATATAAAATATCAACGCAAACAATTATTGAATCAATAAAATAAAATAATCTTGAGCGATTAATTACAGAACTATTATTGAGTAGTGCCTTCTTACGTAAGAATCAATAATTGGTGTAATACTGTGTGCTACTGTATTTTAACCACCGGGTATTCCAACAGTATTAACGGTAACAACTACGTCGTTATTTATAACCAACTTATTCTTGTCGTTTTCTTCATCCAATCGCTTTCCATTATGGGGCCCACAAGGCTGCGCCGTCGTACGAATATTCCCCGTCAACAATGAATATTTTAAAACCACTTGCTTGTTTGAAATAATTGGCATTTTACTCATAACTTACCACATTAATCAAATCAACCATTACTATTTCAAGATAATAAATAGAGGAAATTTAATTTCATTAAATAATAAGTTGGGGTCTTACAACCTCCCCTCCTTATGAAATTTCATCCTCGAAATTGACGTACATACCTAGTGTTTCGAAAAGGTGAGGATACCTCACTTTCATTTCCATTTCCAACTCCCAGGTCATTTCCTCTATAGCATGGTTCCTCCACAAAACTTTAACTTGTGGTATGACCTTTGTGCGTATGACATGCTCCTTCCTATCCAAGATCTTGACAGGTACCTCTTCGTACGTTAAGTCTTCGGCTATCTCGTTTAGTTCTAACTCAATAACGTGGTTTGGGTCTTTCATATATTTACGAAGTACAGATATGTGAAACACATTATAAACATGAGACATACTCGGAGGTAACGCGAGTTTATAGGCTACATTACCTACTCGGTCAAGAATTTGAAATGGACCAATAAATCGTGGATTGAGCTTTCCTCTCTTCCCGAATCTTGTAACTCCCTTCCATGGGGAAACACGCAACAATACATGATCCCCAATACTAAATTACACGTCCTTTCGATGAAGATCCACATAACTCTTTTGTCGATCTTGTGCCGTTTGTATACGTTGTCGAATCATTTGGATCTTTTTTCGTAGTCATACGTACCAACTTGGGTCCCAACAATGTTGCTTCACCCACCTCGTCCCAACATACTGGAGAGTGACACTTTCGTCCATACAATGCTTCAAATGGGGCCACACCAATGCTTGTCTGATAACTGTTGTTATAGGAGAATTCCACCAATGGTAAATACTTATCCCAACTCCCTTTGAAGTCTAGGACACAGAGTCTTAATAAATATTCAAGAGTTTGAATAGTCCTCTTTGATTGTCCTTCCGTTTGAGGATGGTATGCCGAACTAAATCATAAATCTGTGCCTATAGCTTTTTGCAAGCTAACCCAAAATCTTGAAGTAAATCTTGGGTCACGATCCAAAACTATGGATACTGGCATGCCATGCAATCTCACAATCTCATTTACATACATATGAGCAAGACATTCAAGGGAATAAGTCTCCTGTATCGGTAAGAAATGAGCAGACTTGGTTAATCTATCAACAATAACCCAAATAGCATCGTGCCTTGAGAAACCGTAGGAATACCCGTAACAAAATCCATGGTAATGTGTTCCCACTTCCATTTCGGAATCTCAAGTGGTTGCAATGGACCCTTAGGTACTTGATGCTCCGCCTTTACAAGTTGACAAGTTAAACACGTCGAGATACAATATCTCTCTTCATATTGTTCCACCAAAATGTATGTCGAAGATCACGATACATTTTGGTACTTCCAGGATGGATCGCAAATGGTGTATTGTGTGCCTCCATCATAATCTTATACTTCAAATTAGAGTCTTTAGGAACACAAAGTCTGGAGTGAACTCGAAGTATTCCTTCTTCATCGATTCTCGCTTCCGGAATAGCACCTTCTTGTACTTTATTCTTCATATGCATCAGCTCCGGGTCGGTGGCTTGAGCAACCTTAACTTTTTCTATTAAAGTTGGCTCTATGCATATACATGACATCATCGCACTCATTCCTGCATATGATCTTCTACTCAACGCGTCAGCTACAACGTTCACTTTTCCAGGATGGTATTGAATAGTGTGGTCGTAATCTTTCAACAACTCGAGCCAACGTCGTTGCCGAATGTTGAGTTCCTTTTGAGTGAAGAAATATTTGAGGCTTTTATGGTCTGAATATATCTCCACTTTCTCCCCATATAGATAGTGCCTCCAGATCTTTAAGCCTTGACACGATTGCTTGAACTCTAGATCATGAGTAGGATAATTCCTCTCATATTCTTTAAGTTGTCGCGAGGCATAGGCTGTGACTTTCCCATGTTGCATGAGACCACATCCTAACCCTTTTCCAGAAGCATCGCTGTAGATAACAAATCCATCCGAACCAGATGGTATTGTTAGAACAGGTGCCGAAATAAGTCTCCTCTTAAGTTCTTGGAAACTCTTCTCGCATTCCTCGCTCCAAATGAATTTTGTATCCTTCCGAGTTAGCTGAGTTAATGGAGTAGCGATTCGAGAAAACCCTTCCACGAATCTTCGATAATAACCAGCTAGGCCCAGAGAGCTACGTACTTCGGTCACCGACTTCGGTTGCTCCCAACTTTGTATTGCTTCAATCTTTGTCGGGTCGACAGATACTCCATGTTTAGACACCACATGCCCAAGGAATGCTACTTCCTCAAGCCAGAACTTGCATTTCTTCAACTTGGCATATAGCTTGTTTTCACGAAGCCTTTGGAGTACCGACTTGAATGGTGCTCATGATCATCACGGCTTTTGGAATATATGAGAATGTCATCAATAAAGACAACAACGAACCGATCTAAATAGTCCTTGAATACTCGGTTCATCATATCCATGAAAGCCACAGGAGCATTAGTCAATCTAAAAGACATGACTAAGAATTCGTAATGCCCGTATCGAGTTCTGAAGGTAGTCTTTGGAATATCCTCGCTTATAATCTTCACCGATGATATCCGAATCGAAGATCGATCTTTGAAAAAGAATTGTGCCCTTAACTCGGTCAAACAGTCATCATCAATACGAGGTAGTGGATACCTATTCTTGATGGTGACATGGTTCAATTCCCGATAGTCAATACAAAGTCGCATACACCCTTCTTTCTTCTTTACAAATAAAATAGGAGCACCCCAAGGAGATGTACTAGGACGAATGAAACCGATGTCCAACAACTCCTATAGTTGGACCTTTAACTCCTGAAGTTCAATAGGAGCCATTCGATATGAGGTTTTAGAAATGGGCTTTGTACCAGGTTCAAGATCAATAAAGAATTCAACTTCACGTTCTGGGGGTAGACCGTGAAGTTCTTCATGAAATACGTCAGGAAAATCAATAATAACAAGAATATTATTCAAATCTGACGTGTCTTTATTCAAATCCATAACATGGGTTAAGAAAGCTTGACATCCGTTTTTTAATAAACGAATAGCTTTATGACTTGATATGACAGCGATTGATTTTAGTGGCTTAGTTGCTTGAATTCGTACAACAGGTTGGTTAGGAATATGAAAACTAACAACCTTACGAAAACAATCAATTTTGGCATGATGAGTAGTTAACCAATCAATCCCTAAAATCACATCAAAAGCAAGTATCTTTAAAGAGATAGGGTCAACAGGTAAGGTGATGGTGCCAACTTGAATCAAACAAGATTTATAAACAGTGGATGTGATGAAATTTTCTCCTAACGGAGTCTCCACAGATAAATCAAAGTCTAATTTCTCCTGAGTCAAGTTTAAATGTTGAGCACAAGCAGGATAGATAAATGAATGGGTAGCACCGGTATCAAGTAAGGTATAAACTTCGCAAGAATTAATGATTAGCTTACTCGTGATCACCTCATTTGGGTTCCTTGCATTTTGACCAGTCACGACTAACGCTCTTCAAGGAACCGTTGACTTTGACTTTTCTGGGACAGCCTTTTGAGTCACCGTCCCCCCTGAACTTGGTTTTGCTATAGTACAATCTCGAGTGATATATCCTTCCTTTCCATAATTATAACATACCTTGAATTGTTGTGAGTAGTTTGGACTGATATGTCCTTCTTTCCCGCACTTATAGCATATGACCGGTGGTCGTTCTCCTCCCTTGGAACCAATTGCTGCTGGTGTTGACGTCTTCATATGGTCATTGTTAAATCTCCTCTTTTTAAAATCTCCTCCTGACTCGCTTCTTCTATTTTCATGGCCATGACTACCACCAGAGTGGTTACCATTTTTTTCTGTCTTTTTCTTTCTCCGCTGGTTATCGTTATTCTATTGACTGCTATCTCCTAGATGATCCTCGTTCTCATCCCTCGGTTGAACGTACTCGTTATCTCGCTCTAATAATTGAGCCACATTGACAACATCCTAATAGAGAGAAAATTTATGAGAAATGAGATCTTGGCGTATGCTCGGGTTTCAAACCTCTCAGAAACATCTGCGTCATACGTTCCTCATTCTCCACTAAATGAGGTGCAAACCTAGATAATTCTACAAACTTTGCCTCATACTGGGACACCGTCATGTTATTTTGTTCCATTCTAATAAACTCCACTTCCTTCATATGACGAATACTTTTAGGAAAGTACTTTTCGTTGAATGTTTAAAAAGCGTCTCCCAAGACATGCCGAGTGCGGTGGATGGAGTACGCTTCCGCAATTCCCACCGATGTCCGCCTCATTACTGAACATAAAAGTAGCGAATGGAGCCTTCTGTTCTTTCGTGCATCCCAAGACATCGAATATCTTGGTAATTTGTTTAACCCACGTCTCCGCCTTAATTGGATCCGGCTTTCCCTAGAATTTTGGTGGTCCCAACTCTTTGAACTGCTTGGCCATGACAAATCGTGCGTTGTTATCATTTCCACCTGTATTTTTTTTGACGAGTCTCCTCGTCGATGCGATTTTGCATGAACTGCAAAAAACTTCTAAACATCCCGTCGTTCATCATCTGCTCAGTGGCGTTGTTCACAGGAGGAACATTGCCAGCCTGCTGCACGTTCTCCTCATTGGTGAGTACAGGCGTCTCCATGGTCTCATTTACTCCACTATTAACATTCTCAGTCGACATTCTCAAATACTGCCATAAAACAAGGGTTAATTAAGGAAATCAACATATCACATAATATCCCTATATATTGACCAACTAACAAATAAGCTTAGTTAGGACACACTAGCGAAGGATTTACTCGTTTCTCCCCTCCTAGTTTTATTCCCCGATCTCCGCCAGAGATCATATCCCTAAGCTACGATACCAATCATGGCGCCCCCAAAATAGGTATACATCACCCATTTTAGGTCAATCAATAACATGGCATGTAAACAACTACAACTTTATTAATACATCATAAAAACTGTGAGTTTAAATACAAATATTGTCTTCTAGACAATATCCATACCCAAATAAATCTTCATCACAATTATTGATACATTATTTTACAAAAATGGTGAGGACTACTAAACAACTTCTAGAATCATCATTCCATACCCCGACTAGTACTCGCTACATTCTCGCCTCCTGAGAAGAAAAATAGAACAAAAAGGAAAAGGGTGAGCTCAACTAGCCTAGTAAATTAAGAATATTATGACTAAGATAATATAGAACAAATTATCGTTAGTCTTCAACAGGGAAAAAAATCTGATAAAATACAATAGACAACAAGTTTCAGATCAATATTCGCAGCGAAAATAATAATTCATAGAAGAGTTACGTAGAGAATGAAATCTACTATTATCTATGAATTTAAAAGCCCATCATCAATATTTTATCCCTGTAACATCAATCAATATACATCATAAATCAAATATTCTTCTTTGCACTACAGGCCAAAGATATTCATCTGTTGGTCATGTTCATCTCAACACATGTTCATCTTCGCACTACGGGCCAAAGATATTCATCATAAAATCATTAATCTTTGCACTACAGGCTAAAGATATTCAATAATATCATCATTTAGGACTGAGGATGATGAAAAATATTTTAAAGAAAACGAATCCAGTGAAACAAAAGAACAAATATTAAGGATTCAGATTTCGGTTTTCCATGTCTAAAAATACCTCATAAATAATCATAGTGGAGTAAAATTCAAGAATGATCAAAACATGGATACAATCAAAGCTAGTATCCATAATAGATATTTTTGACGAAAAAGAAAAATTTCATTTTGGATGAATAGTTAATATGATTCGTGAATAATTGTCGATATCGTGAATAGTCAAGATATCGTGAATAGTCTTGTATCGTGAATGGTAACTCCGACACAAAAAGTTCCAAATTTGATTAAAAGTTCAAACCAATATTTCGGCATAATGATATTGAAGAAAATAATATCATTTAAGAAGAAAATAACATTCCTTACCTCGAAAGAATAGTACTTCTGGCTGGAATACTAGGTATAGTGCTGAAGGGAACTTGCACCGTAGAGAAATACTCAAAGTATCAAAATACTCACAAGAATACGCTCAATATATCGATAGAGAAAGAGAGAGAAAACTTCAGTTTTTGGTGTGATTTTCAATTCTAACCTAAGCACCCTATTTATAGGAAATTGCTTAGAACACCAAAGCAGAAAATTTAATAAATTAATAATATTTATTAACCAAATTCCTACGCACACCATTGCAAACTGAATTCAGTCACCTTTCACATGTTAAAGATGCCCACAAAATAAAAAAAATGTTTTTCTTTAAAAAAATATTTAAAACTTTAAAAATCAATTATTTCGGAACTACGGAACTTCAATAATTCATAATAAATAGCCTTTTTATCAGAAAAATTCGGACCACATGTCCTTTTATCTTTGCACTACAGGCCAAAGATATTCAATAATATCATCATTTAGGACTGAGGATGATGAAAAATATTTTAAAGGAAACGAATCCAGTGAAACAAAAGAATAAATATTAAGGATTCGTATTTCATCTATTTCATGTCCAAAAATACCTCATAAATAATCATAGTGAAGTAAAATTTAAGAATGATCAAAACATGGATACAATCAAAGCTAGTATCCATAATAGATATTTTGGACGAAAAGGAAAAAATTTCATTTTTCAATGAATAGTGCCGTATTCGTGAATAGGGCCCGTATACGTGAATAGTAACCCCGACATAAAAAGTTCCAAATTTGATTAAAAGTTCAAACCAATATTTCGGCATAATGATATTGAAGAAAATAATATCATTTAAAAAGAAAATAACATCCCTTACCTCGAAAAGATAGTACTTCTAGTTGAAACACCGGATATAGGATATGACTTGAACTTGCACCGTACAACAACACTCAAAGTATTAAAATACTCACAAGAATACGCTCAATATATCGAGAGAGAAAGAGAGAGAAGATTTCAGTTTCTGGTGTGATTTTCAATTCTAACCTAAGCACCCTATTTATAGGAAAATGCTTAGAACACCAAAGTAGAAAATTTAATATAATATTATTATATTTACAAAATTGTCAAGCCCACATCTTGAATCTAAATTCAGCCACCTTGCACATGTTTAATGCAGCCCACTAAGCAAAAAAAATGTTTTTGTATTTAAAAATAATTAAAACTTTCAAAAATCAATTATTTCGGAACTACGGAACTTCAATAATTCATAATAAATAGATCTTTTATCAGAAAAATTCAATCCACGTGTCTTTTCCATAGAAAATTTCATTCTCTACAACTTTACAGAAGAAAGTTTTTCCAAATTCCAAACAAAAATTGACCGAAATCCACAAACCAGCGATTTTACAAGCTATAATCAAATTTCGATCAATAATTGGGGTCTACCGACACACAAAACATGTGTTAATCATTTAATGCCACAAAAATACTCTTCCTCCTCATATACTCATATATCCCACATTCATTGTAAAAATATCACCATTAATATATTATTAAAATAATATATTTAAATGAATTATTTTATTAGAAAAAGATAAAATATTAATTTTCAACAATTGTCACATTAAAAAAAAAATTCTCCATCTATATCCGCATAAAATCAATATTTTCCTCATCATATAAATCAATAATTAATTATTCACAAATAATATTACGAAATCACATTCTTGACAAATCCGAATAATTCCCGTGAAAGAGGGGCTTTCTAATAAGGATCTCTCCTTATCGGTAGCGATTAGATGACCAAACCTCTCCTTAGATGTAACTTTCTAGACATTGCCAATAATGTTATCTAATAATATTATTAAAATAATATGAATTATTGCTCCGATAATAGAAAATACTGTGCAATGATAATTATTAAAATAATAGTAATATAAAATATCAACGCAAAGAATTATTGAATCAATAAAATAAAATAATTTGAATAATAGAATTATGTAACAATTATTGAGTAGTGCCTTCTTATGTAAGAATCAATAATTGGTGTAATACCGTAATACTTCTTGTATTTTAACCACCGGCATTCCAACAAGATAATCTGTAATAACTACGCCGTTATTTATAACCAACTTATTCTTGTGCTTTTCTTCATCCAATCGCTTTCCATTATGGGGCCCACAAGGCTGCGCCGTCGTACGAATATTCCCTGACAGTAAAAATATTCCACGACCAAACGAATATTCCCCGTCAACAATGAATATTTTAAAACCACTTGCTTGTTTGAAATAATTGCGCATTTTACCCATAACTTACCACATTAATCAAATCAACCATTACTATTTCAAGATAATAAATAGAGGAAATTTAATTTCATTAAATAATAAGTTGGGGTCTTACAGACACTTTCGTCTATACAATGCTTCGAATGGGGCCACACCTATACTTGCCTGATAACTTTTGTTGTAGGAGAATTCCACCAAATGGTAAATACTTATCCCAACTCCCTTTGAAGTTTAGGACACATAGTCTTAATAAATCTTCAAGAGTTTGAATAGTCCTCTCTGATTGTCCGTCCGTTTGAGGATGGTATCTTTGAATCGAATCAGAAAATCCGTCCCCATAGCTTTTTGCAAGCTAACCCAAAATCTTGAAGTGAATCTTGGGTCACGATCCAAAACTATGGATACTAGCATGCCATGCAATCTCACAATCTCATTTACGTACATACGAACAAGATGTTCAAGGGAATAAGTCTCCCGTATCGGCAAGAAATGAGCAGACTTGGTTAATCTATCAATAATAACCCAAATAACATTTATGCCGTGAGAAACCGTGGGAAGACCCGTAACAAAATTCATGGTAATATGTTCATACTTCTATTTCGGAATCTCAAGTGGTTGCAATGGACCCTTAGGCACTTGATGCTCTGCCTTTACACGTTGACAAGTTAAACACGTCGAGATAAACTTTGCAATCTCTCTCTTCATATTGTTCCACCAAAATGTATGTCGAAGATCACGATACATTTTGGTACTTCCAGGATGGATTATAAATGGTGTATTGTGTGCCTCCATCATGATCTTGTACTTCAAATCAGAATCGTTAGGAACACAAAGTCTGGAGTGGACTCCAAGTATTCCTTCTTCATCAATTCTTGCTTCTGGAATAACACCTTCTTGTACTTTCTTCTTCATAATCATCAGCTCCGGATCTGTAGCTTGAGCAACTTTAACTTTTTCGATTAAAGTTGGTTCTATACATATACTTGACATCATTGCATGGGTCCCCGGAGTCTTGAATTTTATCTTCATCTTTTGTAAATCACACAAAATGGGCCTTTGTGTTGACAACATCGCACTCGTTCACACGTATGATCTTCTACTCAATGCGTCGGCTACCACGTTCGCTTTTCCAGGATGGTATTGAATGGTATGGTCGTAGTCTTTCAACAGCTCGAGCCAACATCGTTGCTGCATGTTTTGTTCTTTTTGGGTGAAGAAATATTTGAGGCTTTTATGGTCTGAATATATCTCCACTTTCTCCCCATGTAGATAGTGCCTCCAGATCTTTAGCATTTAACACGATCATCGCGCTAACTCTAGATCATGAGTAGGATAATTCCTCTCATATTCTTTAAGTTGTCACGAGGCATAGGTTATGACTTTCCCACATTGCATGAGAACAGATCCTAACCCTTTGCCTGAAGCATCGCTGTAGATAACAAATCCATCCGAACCAGATGGTATTGTCAAAACAGGTGCCAAAATGAGTCTCCTCTTAAGCTCTTGGAAACTCTTCTTGCATTCCTCGCTCCATACAAATTTGATATCTTTTCGAGTCAGCTGAGTTAATGGAGTAGCAATTCGAGAAAATCCTTTCACGAATCTCCGATAATAACCAAATAAGCCCGAAAGCTACGTGACTTGATCCACCGACTTCGGTTGCTCCCAACTTTGTATTGCTTTAATCTTCGCCGGATCAACAGATACTCCATGTTTTGACACTACGTGCCCAAGGAATGCTACTTCCTCAAGCCAGAACTCACATTTCTTCAACTTGGCATAAAGCTTGTTTTCACGAAGCCTTTGGAGTACCAGCTTCAATTGGTGCTCATGATCTTCATGGCTTTTGGAATATATGAGGATGTCATCAATAAAGACAACAACGAAATGATCCAAATAGTCCTTGAATACTCGGTTCATCATATCCATGAAAACCGCAGGAGCATTAGTCAATCCAAAAGACATGACTAAAAATTCATAATGCCCGATGAGTTACAAGGCGCCTTTGGAATATCCTCACTTCTAATCTTCACCGATGATATCCGAATCGAAGATCGATCTTTGAAAAGAATTGTGCTCCTTGCAACTAGTCAAACAAAAGTCATCAATACGAGGTAATGTGATACCTATTCTTGATGGTGACATGGTTCAATTCTTGATAGTCAATACAAAGTCGCATACTCCCCTCTTTCTTCTTTACAAATAAAATAGGAGCACCCCAAGGAGATGTACTAGGACGAATGAAACCGATGTCCAACAACTCTTGTAGTTGGACCTTTAACTCCTGAAGTTCAATAGGAGCCATTCGATATGGGGTTTTAGAAATAGGCTTTGTACCAGGTTCGAGATCAATAAAGAATTCAACTTCACGTTCCGGGGGTAGACCGGGAAGTTCTTCAGGAAACACGTCAGGAAATTTATTAGCAATAGGAATATTATTCAAATCTGACGTGTCTTTATTCAAATCCATAACATGGGCTAAGAAAGCTTGACATCCATTTTTCAATAAATGAATAGCTTTATTAGAAATAGGTTTAGTTGATTGAATTCGTACAACAGGTTGGTTAGGAATATGAAAACTAACAACCTTACGAAAATAATTAATTTTGGCATGATGAGTAGTTAACCAATTAATCCCTAAAATCACATCAAAAGCAAGTATCTTTAAAGAGATATGATCAACAGGTAATGTGATGGTGCCAACTTGGATCAAACAAGATTTATAAATAGTGGATGTGATGAAAGTTTCTCCTAATGGAGTTTCCACAGATAAATCAAATTTTAATTTCTCCGGAGTCAAGTTTAAACGTTGAGCACAAGCAGGAGAGATAAATGAATGGGTAGCACCGGTATCTAGTAAGGTATAAACTTCGCAAGAATTGATGATTAGCTTACCCGTGATCACCTCGTTTGGGTTCCTCACATTTTGACCAGTCACGACAAACGCTCTTTCAGGAACCGTTGACTTTGACTTTTTTGGGACAACCTTTTGAGTCACCATCCCCGCTGAACTTGGTTTCGCTACCGTACAATCTCGAGCGATATGTCCTTTCTTTCCATAATTATAGCATACCTTGAACTGTTGTGGGCAGTTTGGACTTATATGTCCTTCTTTCTCGCATTTATAGCATATGACCGGCAGTCGTTCTCCTCCATTGGAACCAATTGCTGCTGGTGCTGACGTCTTTGCATTGTCATTGTTGAATCTCCTTTTTTTAAAATCTCCTCCCGACTCGCTTCTTCTATTCTCATGGCCATGATTACCACCAGAGTGGTTCTGCCTCTTTGTCCGTATTCTTCTTTCTCCGCCGGTTATCGTTGTTCATGATGACACACCGCAGTATGATCCTGGTTGTGGTCCTTCTACCGACCAGTACTCATTATCTCGCTCTAATATTTGAGCCCCATTGACAACATCCCGAATAGAGAAAATTTATGAGAAATGAGATATTGACGTATCTTGGGTTCAAACCACTCGAAACATCCGCGTCATCGTTCCTCATTCTCCACCAAATGAGGTACAAACGTGATAACTCCGTGAACTTCGCCTCATCTTTGGGACACCGTTATGTTATTTTGTTCCAATCTAATAAACTCTACCTCCTTCATATGACGAACACTTTCAGGAAAGTATTTGTCATTAAACAGTTTCTGAAATGTCTCCCAAGACATGCTGAGCGCGGCTGGATGGGTAAGCTTCACAGATTCCCACCAGTAATCTGCCTCATTACGGAACATAAAAGTGGCGAATGGAACCTTCTTTTCCTCCGTGCATCCCAAGACATCGAATATCTTGGTAATTTTCTTAACCCATGTCTTTGCCTTAATCGGATCCGGCTTTCCCCAGAATTCTGGTGGTCCCAACTCTTTGAACTGCTTGGTTGTGACCAGTTGTACGTTGCCATTGTTTCTACCTGTATTTTGAACAAGAATCTTCTTCGTCTGGTTTTGCATGAACCGCAAAAAGCTTCTAAACATCTCATCGTTCATCGTCTGCTCAGTGGTGTTGTTTACAGGAGGAACATTGCCCTGTTGTACGTTCTCCTCGTTGGTGAGTACAGGCGTCTCCACGGTCTCATTTACTCCACTGTTTACATTCTCAATTTCCATTCTTAAATACTGCCATACAACAAAGGTTAATTAAACAAATTAACATATCACATAATATCCCTATATTATGACCGACCAATCAAATAAGCTTAGGTAGGACACACTAACGAAGGATTTACTCGTCTCTCCCCTCCTAGTTCTATTCCCCGATCTCCGCCAGAGATCATATCCCTAAGCTCTGATACCAACTGTGATGCCCCCAAAATAGGTATACATCACCCATTCTGAGTTGTCAAATACATGGTACATAAATAACTACAACTTTATTATTATAATTGTCGTGCAAAATACGACAACACTTAAAATGTGAGTTTAAATACAAATATTGTCTTCTAGACAATATCCACACCCAAATAAGTCCTCATTACAATTATTGATACATTATTTTACAAAAATGGTGAGGACTACTAAAACAACTTCTAGAACCATCATTCCATACCCCGAGTAGTACTCGCTACATTCTCGTCTCTAGAGAAGAAAAATGGAACAAAAAGGAAAAGGGTGAGCTCAACTGGCCAGTAAAGAATATTATGACTAAGATAATATAGAACAAATTATCGTTAGTCTTCAACAGGGAAAAATAGAATATAATAGACAACAAGTTTTAGATCAATATTAGCAGCGGAAATAATAATTCATAGAAGAGCTACGTAGAGAATGAAATCTACTATTATCTATGAATTTAAAAGTCCATCATCAATATTTTATCCCTGTAACATCAATCAATATACATCATAAATCAAATATTCATCTTTGCACTACAGGCCAAAGATATTCATAGTTGGTCATGTTCATCTCAACACCTGTTCATCTTCTCACTACGGGCCAAAGATATTCATCATAAAATCATTAATCTTTGCACTACAGGCCAAAGATATTCAATAATATCATCATTTAGGACTGAGGATGATGAAAAATATTTTAAAAAAAATGAATCCAGTGAAACAAAAGAATAAATATTAAGGATTCGTATTTCGGTTTATCCATGTCTAAAAATACCTCATAAATAATCACAGTGGAGTAAAATTTAAGAATGATCGAAACATGGATACAATCAAAGCTAGTATCCATAATAGATATTTTAGACGAAAAGGAAAAATTTCATTTTTTGATGAATAGTGCCGTATTCGTGAATAGTGTCGTATACGTGAATAGTGCTGTATACGTGAATAGTAACCCCGACACAAAAAGTTCCAAATTTGATTAAAAGTTCAAACCAATATTTCAGCATATTGATATTGAAGAAAATAATATCATTTAAGAAGAAAATAACATCCCTTACTTCGAAAGAATAAGATTACATTTGGAATACTAGGTATAGTCTTTGAAGGAACTTGCATCATATAACAACTCTCAAAGTATCAAAATACTCACAAGAATACGCTCAATATATCGATAGAGAAAGAGAGAGAAAACATCAGTTTCTGGTGTGATTTTTAATTCTAACCTAAGTACCGTATTTATAGGAAATTGCTTAGAACACCAAAGCAGAAAATTTAATAAATTAATAATATTTATTAACCAAATTCCTACGCACACCATTGCCAACTGAATTCAGCCACCCTTCACATGTTAAAGATGCCCACAAAATAAAAAAAAAACATTTTTCTTTAAAAAAATATTTAAAACTTCAAAAATCAATTATTTCGGAATTACGGAACTTCAATAATTCCTAATAAATAGCCCATTTATCAGAAAAATTCGGACAACATGTCCTTTCCATAGGAAAAATTCCATTATCTACAACTTTACAGAAGAAAATTTTTCCAAATTCCAAACAGAAATTGACCGAAATCCACAAATGGGCGATTTTACAGGCTATAATTAAATTTCAGTCAAGAAATGGGGTCCACCGACACACAAAATATGTGTTTATCATTTAATGCAATAAAAATACTCTTCCTCCTCATATATCCCACATTTGTTGTAAAAACATAACCATTATTATATTATTAAAATATAACAATATATTTAAATGAATTATTTTATCAGAAAAAGATAAAATACCAATTTTCAACATTTGTCACATTAAAAATTTTCTCCATCTATATCCACATAAAATGAATATTTTCCTTATCATATAAATCAATAATTAATTATTCACAAATAATATTACAGAATCACAATCATCGACAACCAGTAGCGGTTCAGGAAAGAGGGGCTTTTCAATAAGGATTTCTCCTTCTTGGCGTAATTAGATGACCAAACCTCTCCTTGTATGTAACTTTCTGAGACATTGCCAATAATGTTATCTAATAATATTATTCGGATAATATGAATTATTGCTTCGATAATGGAAAATCTTGTGTAGTGACAATTATTGAAACAACAATAATATAAAATATCAACGCAAAGAATTATTGAATCAATAAAATAAAATCTATGAATAAGATTATCGTAACAATTATTGAGTAATGCCTTCCTACGTAAGAATCAATAATTGGTACAATACCGTGTCTTCTTGTGTTTTAACCACCGAGTATTTCAACGAAGGTTAATTCAGTATAACTTACGCTGTAGATTATTTATAAATAACTTATACTTGTCATTTTTTCATCCAATCGCTTTCATGGGGCCCACACAAAATTTCTTGTCGTCGAATATTCCCAAAATAAGAATATTCCGACGACCAAACGAATATTCCCCAACAACAATGAATATTTTATAACCACTTGCTTATTTAAAATATTTGCGCATTTTACCCATAACTATCCACATTAATCAAATCGACCATTACTATTTCAAAATAATAAATAGAGGAAAATTAATTTTATTTATAATAAGTTGGGGTCTTACATCTTATCTTCCATTAACTCAATTTATCTTAAAGGGAGAACAAACAAAATCTAAATTCCGCTGTGATTAGTTCATTAACAAATCTGATAAGTATTTTGTAAAAGAAAATTTTAAAATATCTATTCAAATCCCCCTTCTAGATAACTATTGTACCTCTGGGAACTAACATAAACAATTATATGTTTCTTATAATTCATGATGTTCTTCATTTATATTATCTAAACTATGTGTGACATATGAAGATGTTCAGGCTGATTGCACTCAAAATATGTGATTGATTTCTCATTTGGGCTAGCATTTCTGAAATTGTTGTTGTTTACTTTAAAGTTTGCTCCTTGTGCTTGTGGCTTGAAAACTTGCTTGCCTTTGAAGTTGTCAATGCTTCAGCACTAAAATATTTAGGAAGATGATATTCATTTAGCATAATATTAGTCATTTCTAGTAAAGTTCTATTTTTCCTTTCAAGCACACCATTTGATTGTGGTGTATAGGGAGCAGAAAAGTTATAGCTTATACTGTACTTTTCACATAGCATAATGAAGTCAGAATTGTCAAATTCTCTTCCATGATCAGATCAAATATAAAAAATTGATCTTCCCTATTGATTCTTAATTTTCTTGCATAATGTAGAGAAAGAATTTCTCGCTTCATTCATGAATTTTAGAAAATCAACCCATGTGAATCGAGAATAGTAATCAACTAGGACTAGAATATAAATATCATTTCCCATGCTATGTTTAGGAATAAGTTCTACTAGGCCCATATGCAAGGTTCTAAAGTTCGAAAGATTAACACTGTGAGTTTAGGTTTATGAGATGTATGTATTTGTTTTCCTAATTCACAAGCTTCACATACATGGTCTTTTAGAAATTTTAGCTTTGGAAAACCACAAACATGTTCCTTAGAAGATATGTTATTTATTAGTTTCATGTTAATGTATCCTAACCTACGATGCCAAAGCCATGGATCATAATTGGTAGATATAAGACACACATTATCTAAGTGAAAGAATGCATCTAGGTCACACGTGTATACATTCTGATTTCTAGGACATAATAAAACTAACTTATCAGATTGATCAAATATTGAAATTTACGAGGACTAAAGGATATTTTAAAACCCCTATCACATAATTGATTAATAGATAGAAGATTTTACCTAAGTCTTGTGACTAGATGTATATTGGAAATTGTTATGTGTTTATTACCAACACTTCTAATTCCAATTATTTTACCTTTGTTGCTATCTCCAAAAGTTACTTCACTAAAGTCTGTAGCTTGTAAATTATTCAATTTTGATTTGTCTCATGTCATATGTATTAAAAAATCGTTATCAAGATACCATTTATTTTTGCTAGACTCGGTTGCAAGACATATCTGTCATAACAAACTGGCACCCTTTAATAAAAAGGGTTATTTGGGTCATTTTTCCATTTTTTATATGGATCATTTGTATTTTCCTTTAAAAAAGTGGGTACATGATAATAAGTCTTAGTAGACACAAATGTTCTATAAGTAGCAGGTCTACAAGATGTATAATTGTATCCTGAGAAGAGCTTTCATTTTTTTGATAATGAAATTCTTTTTTGATAATAATAGGTGCGGTGTAAGTTCCTTTTGGTACCCAAATAATTTTCCCTTTATAATTTCTAATTTTAGCATTGCATGTGTGAATAGAATGACCATTTATATTACAGTAAAAACATTTAGTAAAGGGAGATGTATAACCTTCTTTTTCTTTGCTTTCAACATGATATAGTCCTTTATCTTTTGTTTTACTAGATTCTCCAATATATCCTAGTCATTTTTTATTAAATCCACATCTTTGTTGATTAAACATAACATTAAGGTTTTCTTTCTCTTTTGTGAATTTAATTATCGTTGATTTTAAATTATCACGTTCTATAGTTAACATTTTAATTTGATCTAAGAAAGAGGATTCTTCACCTTATTTTTCTAATTCTACCTTTAGAGATGATTTCTCAATCTTGAGTGTTTTAATTTCTTTACTTAACTTTTGATTTAGTGGTTGAGAATCTTCGATAATAACAGTGAGTGTTAAAATTTTAATTTCAAGATTTTCAATAGAAATACTAAGCGTTGAATTTTCTATTTCAAGATCTTTGTTTATTTTTCTTAATTTTTCTAATTCTTCTTTTAATATAATATTTTATGAAGAATTATTCTCTAGTTTCTCATTTTCTTCTTTTAAGTTTTCATTAATTATAATTAAATTTGAGTTTTCTATTTCAAGATTTCTGTTAGTCTTAATTAATTTTTCTAATAAAAATTTTAGTTTGACAAAGCCTTATTTAATAATTTCATTATCTTCATATAAATAATTATATACTTCTTGTAATTCATGATTTTCTTTATTTATATTATCTAAATTATGTGTGACAAATGAAGTAATGGGTAATTAAGGTTCCGAATTTACTTCAGATTTTGGTGATGACTCATTATTTGCCATTAAAAATAGATTTTTGATTTCCTTGGTTTGTTCGACAGTTCCTTCTTTATCACTTAGATCCCAGCCTTCTTCAGGTACTAGTACTTTGTTGTTGACTAGTTTTGGATTGTCCTTATTAAAATGTCCAGGCTTATTGCATTCAAAATATGTGTTTGAATTCTCATTTGAGCTAGCATTTCTGAAATTGTTATTGTTTACTTTGAATTTTGCTCCTTGTGCCTGTGGCTTGAAAACTTGCTTGCCTTTGAAGTTGTTGTTTGTCTTCAAAAAGTCTTTGCCATATCTTCTGGCATTACTTTGGATTACTCTCCTGAGTTATCTTGATTATAGAGAAACTTCGTTATTATCTAAACTTATGAGTTTTCATGTAACTCGTCATCATCACTTTATTGATCTACTAGTAAAATTTTGAAAGCGATCCCTTTCTTTTTGAGATCTGTATCTGATATTGCTTTTTTGATTAATATGTCGACTTCGTGGGCACAAAGATTTCAAATAAGGCTATCAAGAGAATATGCAGTTAGATCTTGCATTTCCTTAATGGCTATAACCTTCATTTTTTACACGGATGGAAGGGCTTTGAGATTTCTTCAATTTTTCTCATTGGTTGCGTAAGCTTTTCCTAGTTGATCCATCTCATCAATGATTCTGGAGAAATGTGTTTCCATATCAATGATTTTTTGACTAACATGTTGACTTCGTGGGCACAAAGATTTCAAAAAAGGCTATTAAAAGAATATGCAGTTAGATCTTGCATTTGCTTAATGAATGTAACCTTTATTTTCCACATGGATGGAAGGGTTTTGAGAATTTTTCTATTTTTCTCATTGATTGTGTAAGCTTTTTCCAGTTGATCCAGCTCATCAATGATTCTGGAGAAACGTGTTTCCATATCATTGATTTTTTCACCTTCTTCCAACTTGAAACTCTCATACCCTTAAATTAAAGCGTCTTTTCTATTTTCTTTGATATAATTGCTTCCTTCATAGGTTACAATATATTTTTCCCATATTTCTTTAGCGTTCTTGCATTTGTTAATTCTTTTGTATTCTTTTTCTGTATGAGCACTAGTCAGCACTTGTTCGACTCTGGAGGCTATATTCATAGTCTTTTCATCTTCAGTGGTGAAATTATCAGTATCTTTCTCAAAGATTTTTTCACCTTCAATTTTTGTGGGAATTTTTACACCTCGCTCTATTGTTAGCCAAACTTTGATTCCTTGTGACTTGACATTGATTTTGAATCTATTCTTCCAGGTGGAAAAGTTTGTGCCATCAAATAGTGGGGGTCTGGACATTAATAGTCCTTCTCCGCAACCAATATCATTGTAAGCCATAGATGGATCTACTATTAGATATGCCTGTATTCACTTAACAAACAAATTAAAGAGCACCGCTTTGATACCAATTGAAAGTCCAATAGTAATCTAGATAAAAGGTTGAATAGATTACCACCATTTAAAAAATTTTCTTTGGCAGTTTTGAATATTTAGTAGATTAATTTACAGTGTCAAAAATTAATAAGCAAGTTAGTAAAATTCAATCATACAATGCACATAGATTTATCTGGTTCACAACATACAGTTCGGGTATGTTGCTATGTCCAGTCTCAAGCTCCTCTCAAGGACTTGAGATCATATTACTTCCAGTAATAAAAACCCCTTTTGTGACGCCCCCAAATTCGGACCTCCACTTGGTCACTCGAATTCGGTTCATCACGTTCTCATGGCATTACCATAACAACTAAAATAACACGTTCACAACGGAAAATCTAATTTACAATAATATACAATGATTTATTATAATTATTCCTGTGAGACCCCAGATTTTATCAATAAAGATTTAAATTTTGTCAAAATAATTTTTTAATATTATGGTGTGAATTTGAGATAATATTATAGTTGTGGGTAGTATTTATAAATTTTGCAAAAGTATGCAAGTGGTTATATTATATTCGATTGGTGGGGAATATTCGGTTTAGCGAGGAATATTCGTATGAAAGGCTCAATCATTGGTGGACCTCATTAATGTAATTATTGTCGGATTGAGAAAACGACAAAAATATTTTATTGAAATAACGGCGGAAGTTTTACATGGTAGTTCTTGTTGAACTACTCTTAGTAAAAATACGATGTCGTGTGGTTGCATAAGTAGCACCACGGTATTGATTATCGATGCTTATGTGAGAAGTCACTCGGTTTGATTCCATTATCACGATTAATAATATGAATTATTATAGCGATAATGACATTTTGTTTTATTCATTATTATTAACGTAATAAAACGAAACATCTTTTATATAAAATAGAATACTTTATTAAAGTTATTCTATAAATAGAATATATTATATTTTATTATGCATAGTGTTGCATAGTGTTTTGCATAGTGTTTTTGCATAGTATTGCATAGTGTTTGCATAGTAAAATGTTTTATATAAATAGAATATATTATATTTTATTTAAAAGATTTTTCTTTAAATATGGACCGTCGATTAAAGTAAATCAATCTGGACCGTTCATGGATTAGTTACTATGCATTCCATTTTCCTATAAATAAAGCTCATTCCTTTATTATTTTCTTAATTAATTCATTGAAACTCTAGAGAGAGAAATTATAGAGAGAAGCTATAGAGAAAATTATAGAAAGAAGAAGAGTATTCGCTACTTCACTACTTCTATATTCAGGTTCTTTTTACGGTAAGGGTGTTATTCTTTTTTTCTTGAAGAGAACTTCATTATTCCATTCATTATTATTACATTGAATAACTTTTGTAAAAAGTGGTATACCCTATACATAACCTTTGATATGCGGCATATCCTATACTTGGTGAAATCTTTATGTTATTCCATTCTTATTTATTTCATTGGAATAACTTTTGATACGCCATTTACCCTATACTTGGTGACATTCTTCTATTATTCATTGGACATCCCATCATGTGTTTTTACACCTTGACCGTTTAGCTTTTTATTATTCTCGCTGGAACATCCTCATGCATGTGTTTTACACCTGACCGGTTCCGCTTTATCATTCTCGCTGGAATATCCTATCTCGTGTGTTTTACACCTGATCCGGTTCCATCTTTATTATTCTGTTGGAACATCCTGTTTGTGTGAATTTCACCGACCGGTTCCGTTATTATTATTACATTGGAATAACTTTTATACATCTAAGTACCGCATGCATGGTGATTTCTTTTGTTATTCCATTCTTTATTATACCCAATTGGTTAAAACTTTGACTTCTATACTCCATGAAATTAGTAGAATATCCTTGATATTTGCGTTTCATCCAGTATCTTTTCATGGAAATATTCTTCCGATCATTCTTGAATTTTACTCTCGTAAATGTATTCATGTTGACAATTTGGGCGTTAATAATTCATGGATTAAATAATTCTTGAACTTGTTTTATTGAATTATTATGTCATTGTCATCATCCTCATGTTATATTATGTTATCTTTGGCTTACGTGCATAGATGAACTTAGTATGATTATGACCAGGGATCATTCGGTATAATCATGACTTGATATAAATGATGTGACAAAAGTCCTCGGTGGCACAGAATGCGATGATGGATAGTTTTTGGTATGATTATGACCAGGGAGATTCGGTATAGTCATGACCATTGATAATTTGATAAAATCCTTGGCCAGTAGCACGTGGATGATTAGATGTGGTGGTTTATTTATTAAAATTTGAGTCTCGTGATAAAAAAAAATTGATGAAAACCTTTTAAAACCTAAAAGATAGTAGATTTTATTCTCTACTTGACTCTTTTAATGGATTGCATATTCACGCCGCAGCTTAAACCGGTTTGTCTATTGTATTTTATCGGTTTAACACTCATTGAAGGCTAATGATAATTTATTCGCATTATCTTAGTCATAATATTTCTTCTTGGGCTAGTTGAGCTCACCCTTTCTTTCACCTTTTTTCTTCGGAAATGAGAACATAGTAAGACGAGTCGGGGAACCAGTAATGGTCCGAGAGGATAGCATTAGTAGTCCTCACTATTCGCGTGAAATAGTGTGATAATAGTTGTAATGAGGACTCCTTTTGAGTTTGTATAATATCTAGTAGACAATATTTGTATTCAAACTCACGATTTATGTCGTATTGTACACGACAGTTAGGTTAGTAAGTTGTATTTGAATTTATGTACCATGTAAGTGGCGACCCAAGATGGGTGACGTATACCTAATTTTGGGGGCGTTACAATTCCCCCAAGTCTCGCAACCTACAATACTTAATAGATTACATAATAGTATTGAATAAAGACCTATTACATAATCCTACTTAAGTTTAAACATAGTCTGAAAATAGTCTTAGTACAATATATTAATCTTAAATATAAAAGGAACAAGCTATTCGATAGCTTTGCCCTTGCCCTTGTTTGTTCCAGAAACACCTCCCTGTTCCTCTTTAACTGAAAGGTTTTAAATAAGCAAGAATGAGCACAAATTGCCCAGCAAGTAATATACAACAAGGTAAAGAGTTTCATAACACGAGTTTGAAATATCGAAGTATCATCTCTAAGATAGTTCAGAGTTTCAGAATAATATCATGAATAGTGAATATCAATAATTCTTGGAATAAGAACGATAATTCAATATTAATCAACAAATATATATGAATTCAAAGACTATTAATGTATCCAACTGGATAACCAATTTATACTGAGCAGTCACTCAGGACTATTGAACATCTATTAGAATTACCAATATTAAATCGATAACCCAAAAATATCAAGTACTATAGATGATCAGCCTACAATACTTTAAGGTATGCATAACACCACAATAATATCCAATCATGTGTTGGGGTTTCCAACGACATACACTCCCCTTACCATAAGGGTTGTCCAACTCAGTTTTCAGGATTTCCGCACCAATCAATTGGTTTGGACAACTTTTATAAACATGCATGTAGTCTAGCCGAATCAAATGGCATCGACTCTTTCATAATATTCAAGATCAATACCAAGTTCAACATGAATAATAACTTTCACAAGGGTTTAAACATACTAGCTCATGCGAACGAGAAAGTAATATAACTTGTATTCAAAGAGATATGCTTACGGTATTCGTCGAATAAAGTAATGCAATGATACTTGCACAATAAGAGTAGGGTTCGGATACTTGCCTTAGGCGTAGTTTATCCACTTTAAGAAATCAACACTTTCGAGTCCTATTTATAACGTATTATATGTTCAAGATGTTCATTAGCTAACACAGTCTTTAATCAAGCTTGACATGATATGGTATAAAAAATTAGATTATAAATTTATCATCAATCAAATACGTAGTTACTTCATAAACAAATCAAGAATGCTCAAGGTTAAGACCTCCTTACTCATGGACTTTCCATTACAAGGCAATCACCAACTTATCATCTAAGCATCACACACACACACACACACACAAACACACACACACACACACACACACACACACACACACATATATATATATATATATATATATACATCAGTGGATTTTAAACTCCTTTTAGCAACATAGGTATCATATAAGTTAACTGTCCAAGATCAGAATTCATTATCTCGGGACTCGATCAAGCGCAATTGCGTCATGGCTAAGTTTAGGACCCACAAGAACTATGTAGCCCTCTCGGCTATGCCAAGACTCAAATTGCTTCCTTCTGTGGTTTCTGCTTTAAACTTGACCAAAACAATCACACATAATATATTTGTCATGTTAAAGGTCTTTTCATGCTCCTTAAGTCAATCTAGGTTCCTTCTTTCATAATAGAATTCTAAATTGATCATTTCTACCATTTAAGGTCATTCGAGGTCATGAACTCATAAAGTCTATCATGCTTACTCTGTAAACATACAAGATAGTTATAAAACTCATAGTAGGCATGCTTGTGAGTATTCATAACACATATGTGAAACTAACACCGTTTTAGTTGAAAATATGCTTCGTTCATGCTTTATTTGAAATATGACACACAAGCATGGTATGTATATATTTATACTACATGAGTGAGTTTAATAGTGACATCAAACATGATCACAAGTGTCAAATTCTAACCTTCAAGGTAGTGTGTTAACATTCACTTTAAAAGTCATATTTTCTTTTATAAAGTTTACAAATTAGCCCAACATTTTCATGCTTGCTTACTAATCACATAAACACAATATAAAGGTTTATTCATGCATTTCTAAGTCATACTAACATGCTTGCAAAGTCAGTATACATACATGACATACATACATGTCAAGTTCATTTTTAAAGTTCTAATTTCATTCCAACTACATACTCTCATTATTCATGAATACTAATCTATTAACACATGCTCACATCAAGTCAATATACTGGTATATGCCCCTTACACATGCTTGTAAGCTAGTACATATCATAATGAGTGACTAACATTGATCAGATTTACAAACAGAACACCCAACTAAAAATAAATGACCAAGGTAGCGTATTACCAAGCTGCAAGGCTTCTTGATGTTAATCATCAGGCGTATGGCAGATACCTAGTTCGAGCCGAGAACAAAGAAACCTCAAGAATCGCTTCAAATTTAAACACGTAAATTACTCATGAATTCATTCCTAAACACTCATGTATCAATTGCAACATGCTTATATGATCATATAACATCTATATAACCCATACCTAACCTCATTAACATCTATTTTCCTGAAATCAAAAAATTAGAATTTCAATACTTATTAACTCTGTTAACAGAAATTGAAAATGGAAAGCAAGGGATGGGATTATACCTCTGTAAAATGAACGAACTTGCTACTAATTGGACTCCCAATGTCCTAGAATGCTCTCACTCTACTACTTAGCAATTTATCAGACAATTCAAGTAACACAGTAAATGAAGGGAAGTGTTCTTTTTATAGGAAATTCATTGACCATGTCAAGCCATTATCCAAGAAATCAAACTAATGGACGGAAGAATTGCATGAAGGCTAACAAGGAGTTAGTAATTGGTTGTTGGTTTGCATCATGAACACCACTCCCCCATGATCATTAGCTAGGAAGCTTGGAAGAAGAAATAGGCTTAGCCTTTTTGGTTTATACGTGACTGAGAAATGAGGCAATTGGACACTCATTTTGGGACAAACAAATTACCTCAGTATGCTTGCAACACTTAGCCCATACACTTGTACACATTTCTAATCTTATGCTATATCAACCATACATTAGCTACAACTTAATATCACAATTTAATAATTAATGTTCCAAAGTAGTAAATGTAATATGGAAATGTAACATACATATAATCCATGTACATTTTATCACACTAGTACACTTTATTAAAATAATAGTTTACAATATGTTCATGGTATATTATTTTATTGTATACCCACATACATATTGTCACATAGATAATGTATTTATAACATATAGTTACAATATGTTTAATCACATTGCCTTATACAATATAGTTTTATAAGACTTAATATATAGTCAAATAAATGTCACAATCGCACTATATATAGTATAGTTGTATATACACATATCTGCTAATCTAATATTATCATATAAATAAATAAATAAATTATTCACTTCCTTAATTAATTAACACCAATATTAATTAATCCAATCATCATTGATTAATGTATTTATGTATTTTCATAATCATTATTTATCTATGTAATTCTTATTATATTGTATATAATAGTAATCACACACGATTAGTTAATTACTAAGTAATCAATACAATCGATTAATATTAATGGCTTACTTAATAATTCCTTCGTTAAACATAACGTATTTATTTTATGGTTTATCAATATCACACATATCACATAATTTTTTTAATAATCAAAGTGAAATAAATTAGTTTTCTCCATTCATCCATTGGCCTTGCAATTGCTTGATTTTATCTTCTTTGGAGACGGTAAATTTGTACCAGTTCTCAACAATCTTAAGATTGATTTAGCTTCAGCCCGTGCCGATTTTCATCGCTTAACTCACTTTAGACGACATGAATTAATGTCACAAGAGTGTTACTACAAGTCTATGGGCGCATTGATTACTTATATGAAATCACCTGATCAACACGATTAATCTTGTTAATTCCCGTTTTAATTTACTTAGTGAATTTTATCGTTTCACATTATGCCACACAAGGCATTTCACAATTCTCATTGTCCATTCACACATCTTAATACGCATCGATCAAATACGAATCAATCGATTTAAGCGACTCACAACATAATAACACTTATATTCACAGAAATTTTATTTCCATTAATATATTCATTTAATAATACATTTAAATTCTCGGGTATTACACATTCAATAGGCAGAGAAGCTTTTACGAATTTTTAAAGATAAACTTACAAATATCCACAACCACAAGCTCCTTCCTCAAGCTTAGTTGTACCTTCCCTTTGAGTTCAGAATTATTTTATGATCTGGTTTTGAAACAATAGTTTTTTTCTTACCTCACAAGTACACTAGAGACCTAACTCCCAGCTGATCTCTCTAAGACTCTAATCTTGGTCAAAGAATTACTTGTATTTCTCACCAGTACAAAAAATAAACTAATTTAACATTTTCCTTTTTACAATAGATTGGTTTGACTTTACTTCTAAAGTAAGCAAATAAAGTTTAGTACAAATTTATAAAAGTTTAAATAACTTTAATATTTGATATTTCTCAAATAAGTAGATATACAGTTTAAGATCAAATATTTAAGTAAAAGTCCAAGACTTTTATGTGATATGCTTTTGTGTAAGCAGATATGTAGATTGCTGCAATTTTATAAAGATTCTTCTTTTCTTTAATAAATAAAGATTATGTTTCTATGGTTAAACAGAGTAGAAATTATTATTTTTTAAATAAAGAGTGTGTTTCTATGTTAAACAGATATAACTTTAAGTTCAGATAAAAGTGTACATAACTTTTATATAATGCAACAAGTAGTTTATGAATGACTAGGTTTATGTGCAAAATACTTATGATGACAGTTATCAAGTTTAACAGTTTAATCAATTAAATAATACTTGATAGATCAAATAAATTTGTTTCACTCAAAGATATATATTTTTGTATATTTGATCTACGTTGTAAAAATTTGGCCACTTAAAATTTCAAAGACCGTCCAGATAATATTCTTTGTTAAGAAATATCTCCAAATCGGTATCTAAGTACTGACTAAATTTTTGTTTCACAATCTGATAATTATATAAATATTTTATAATATTTATATAAGTTATCTATATCAATAAAATGCCACTTAGGATTTTAAAAACCGTTCAGAAGATTTCAGAGAAAAACTTTTGAATTGATTTGGTATCTAAGTACTGACTTTTTATATGATATTGATAGATGAAATATAGATATATATGGAGGTATATAACAATTTATATTTGAATATCTATATATATAAACACGTATGATATAATATAAGCAATAATAAATAATTAACTTATCTCAAATACTTTGACCAATTTTTCTCTTCTTTAGAGAATTAGAACTTTGTTTAGAAGAGAGATTGAAAGCTTATTGAGAGAATGTAGGCAATGAGAGTAACCTTTTCTTGATTTGTAAATTGGTAAAGAAAAATGAATGAAAAGTCTTCTTATTTATATGAATGAAGGGCTTGGATCATTTTTAAATCACACGAATTGGGCGAAATTTGGCCCTTTCAAACATGCATGCATAGTCGATCAGGTGAGGGGCTTTTAGCCTTTCACTTTCCATTTCTCACTTTCACAACACACACACACACACACATGCACATTTAATTAGCCCACTTGCACACACATGACATAACATACACATGAACATATGTAATGACCCCAAAATTCATACAATCTAATTCTCGACTTCGGTCGTTAATAATACATTCAAACTCTAATTTTACATCATTAAACGATAATACAACCATTGAAATTTGCAAAATAAATAAAATTTTCTATTACAAACTATCCTCATTCCCAAAACCTTCAACCTTTACATCTAAATATCTCAGAATCATTTTAATACTACAATAGTTTACATCGCAAAACGATATTACAATTCAACATTAATACATTATTCGGAACCTTAAACATGGTTCAAATAATAATAACACAACCAAAGTGTAAAGATCTTCAAGTATCACATGTATCTATCTCATTTACATAGATATAGCATAGTTCATACTTTTAAAACGTGCTTAAATAACTTATGTCATGCTTGACTAGTTGAATGCACATATCATTCATGTTCAAAGGCATAAATAACTTTATCATGCTTGCTTATAAGGTCACAATGCAAGTAACAATGCTCATCAAAGTTAGTTCCTAAAACTTTTAAATTTCTCTATGAAAACACATATTATCTAAGCTATACAAGTTATCTTATACGAGGTAACTTAAGATCACATTTTATGCTCGCATTGTTAGATTTGTAATATTCATGGGTGCAATCAAATTGCATAAAAGTGCGGAAGCGTGTAAAATCAGAGTTTAAAAATTTTTACAAACCATATACCCGGATCACCCTTTATGCATAATTATTAATTAAACGAAAAGATAAAGAATAAAATCATACCCTTGAAGATCGAGCTTCCTCAGGTACAAGTTCACCTCCAAATCCTTTCGCGTTCAACTTGAATCCACCGGGTTTGATTCCTTCCTTTGATCAACGTTAGCCACCCATATGTTTGGCCTCTAGAGGTGATCCACCAAGGAAAATAAAGATTCAAGAAGAAGGGGTATTGGCTCAACCCTAGTTTTCTATCTCTATAGAAAGGGCGTACTCTCCAACAAATTGGAATTATGTCGTAGTTCTAAAAGTCAACAACTCCCTACACCCATAATAAGACTCCTCTTATTTATAGATGTGGGCAACCCACCTTAACAATTAAGGAATTATGTTTTATTTAATTAATTAAATTCTTTTAATTAATTAAGCTCCTTAAACTTATTAGGGATAATTAATTAAACTCCTTTAACTAATTTTCCCTCCTAATCCTATTAGGAATAAATGAGAGTACTTATATTAAATTAATTCCTAAACTCTTTTAGAAATTAAAATAATAATAATTGT
Organism: Panax quinquefolius; assembly: GCA_020205615.1. Lineage (NCBI taxonomy): Eukaryota > Viridiplantae > Streptophyta > Magnoliopsida > Apiales > Araliaceae > Panax > Panax quinquefolius. The sequence goes on from CM035158.1 coordinate 87,490,189, forward strand.
AATAATATTAATAAGACTCCTCTTATTAATTTATATTTAATATTTCTAAAATATTAAATAATAAATATTAAGCTATTTAATTTATTCTATCACCATAGATTAAATTAAATATACATAACATATTATTACGATTATGCCATTAACTTCTTAAATAATTATTCTTCCTTTTATGGTGTGACCCTTTAGGTTCTCCATATTAAACCGGTTGTGAATAAATCAATTAGAACAATTCTAATCTTATTTAAATAAATAATATTTATTCTACAATAGGGATAAGCCTCCCTAGCGATCAACGACTTTCCAGATAATATAGATTTCAACATTAATCATAAAAGAACCTTTGAGTAAATAGTTACTGTACAATTCAATCCTTCCACCATACAATGTCCCAATTAAATATAAGACATGGAATTACTGTCAAGTCTTATTTTATTTAATTATATGTATTTCGATCCTTAAATGCACAACTCCAAATAATGCAAATTAGAAACTCCTTTCTAATTTCATTCGCCTTTATGCCAAGGACTCACTGGGTTGTCATTTATCGAATCACATAGGACATTTCTCTTCTTTTATTAGAAGTGGTAGATTCTTTATTGATCATACATTATCTCCATGTACAACTTATTATACCCAAGCATACCCTTTGATATACCCCGAGGGTCTTAAGGAATAAGTCAAAGTATAACTCATCATACACAAGATACTATGATGATCTCAAGTCCAAGGATTACTTGTACTACTATCACTCTACAGAATTCCTATTGACAGCAAATAAAACTCCATTAGGTATTCCTTAGTGAGCCACGCGTCAAATGAACTTATTCTCTAATAAGCACCTACATACTTGCTTTAGTGTCTCCACACAAATGATCATGAGATCAATCATCCTCATCCAATGAGCAAGAACGTATGTACCAATCTATCCGGATTCACTAATCCCCAATTTAGTAATCCAATGATTGGGAACTATTTTAGTTTTAAGCTTTCTAAGAATTTAGATCTCATTAGAATGATCATCATCATTATTCTAAAAGCATTGCTTAAAACTATGGGTTTATCACATATTATAAAACAAAGATCATGTAGATAATTAAAAGCCTTTAATAAATTAATACTTTTTATTAATAAATGAATAAGATTGTTACAAAAAGTATATGCTTTATCATCAAACATGATTGGCTTGTGTGCATACTACTTTCAATCTCCCACTTGCACTAAAGCCAATCGTCATGGTAACTCATACTCTTCTTCTCTAAGTGACGATTATCCTAACATTGGATAAGCTTTAGTTAATGGATATGTAATGTTGTTCATGAGAGTCCACTATCTCTATAGTGATTTCCCATCTTTCAAAGATTCTAATAATCAAATGAAAGTGCCACAACACATGTTTAGATCCAAGATGAGACTTAGAACTATTCCTAGTTCGTAGAATGAACTTTTATCCAAACAATCAACTTGTAGCTTCATTTATAGCTATATACTTTGTCTTTATCACTAAACCAACAACTCTTTCTTTGTTTGGAACCTTTCCAATTCATCGCACCAATTGCTCAAGGTAACCCTTTACCTTAAAGTGGATTTTTCTATCGTCTTGAGTCCGTCTCGAAAACTTGAGTCCTGTTAAGCCCTCTAGTTTTAATTAAGACCCACCATGAATATGATCACATCCTTAGTGTCGGTTAAGCACTTTAAGATGTTTTTCACTGACTCATAGTGAACTTCTCCATAATATGACTGATCAACATCAGGTCTCGTATATTTCATTGCATACATGATTGTCACTCATGCGACCTCTCTTTTCAGGAGTCTGTGGGGACTATTAAGAGAGATACACTCCATAGCTCATCGACATGAGACATCTCTTGGAGTTTTCCATGCTAAACGACTTTAGCATCAAATGAATATACGTTCCTTGGGTTAAGTTGAGCATCCTTTTGTATCTATCTATATAGATTTTATCCCCAATTAAGATACTCTTCCCAAACGATTCATGGAGGAATGTTTAGACAACTTTATTTTTTTTTTTTTTTTGATTGTAGCATTGATAAGTTATTCCTCATCCGTAGTATATCAACATATAATACTAGAAATGTCACGACGCTCCCACTGACCCTTTTGTACACACTAGAAATCTTACCTCATCGTATGTAACTCTGGATCATCATCTTCTATGATGCGTACCTCATCATCATCATCCATGATGAATCCATACCTCCTAGGTATCTTCAGTACTATTTCAGATTTACGATTCAGTTGTGGTACAATAGGTCTATCTACAGGTTCCTCTTATTTGACTTATAGTGTTTTGTGGTTCTTGAACTCTTCAAGATCTATTATCCTCCCACTAGCCCCTTTTAATGATAAACACTTTTATCTTAGAAGGAAGCATGTTTCACAACAAACACCTTTTGCTAAGTAGAATTATAGAACATATACCCTAAACTTACTTTAGGATGTCCCACAAATCTGTACATGTCAAATCTTATCCCAAGCTTATCCTTTGAAACCTTTTCACATAAGTTGGACAACCCCTTATCTTAACATACTTAAGATTAGGAATCCTCCCCATCCATAACTTTTATGAAGTCTTGAAATGGATTTCGAGGTTACCTTTTCCAGAGATATCGCACCTTTTCTAGATACGACCCTGAAGAATAATTGGAATGTCGGTAAAATCATTATAGACCGCACCATGTCCAACAAGGTATGATTTTTCCATTCAAATACATCAATCAATTATTGCATATCAGGAGGCGTCCATTATGAGAAAACCATTTAAGATGATCTAGAAACTTATTTCACAAGTATTTATTCCTTAATCTAATCAAAGAATCTTAATACTTTGCCAATTTATTTCACTTCTGAATTCTTTGAACCTTTCAAATAATTCACACTTGTATTTCAACAAATACATACATTCAACTCTTTGAATGATCATCTCCTTTTCTTATACTAGTTTGTTCAATTTGCAAAATTATTTTTCACGTAAGTCAAGTATACAAAATTCATTAAGTAATCTTTCAGTTCTATACGAAACATTATTATTATAAATAGAACAACAATTGTTCTTAATTATAATACCAAAGATTTCATTGTCCAACAATAAAATGGAAATAATATTTTAACAAGAACTGGAATACAATAACAACTTATTGACTTAATAGATTTGCCCGTAGGCATTGCTAAACTATAATATTCTATGGCTAATATGGCAACCTTTGTTACATTTTCCGCACATAGGATTACTTATATTTGTTTAGCTTTCTACTTCTGCTTGGTCCCTTCATAAATCTATATTTATGATAACCAAAGCTCAGATCTAATACCCAAGTAGAACATTGACTTAAAGAAAAATTTATTTCAACCATGAACAAAATTGTATTGTAATCGAAACTTCACTAAGCTTCTTTGGTTATCCTCTGCAAGATGCTTCTCGCAGTTTTTTTTTTCAGTGTCTAGGCTTATTGCAGTGGAAGCAAACTCCTTTGCTATACGTATCAGTTTTGTTCTTATTATCCTTTGTTTACGCCTTTCTATTTACCTTCTTTGAATCGTTCTTCTTTTCAGAAGATCCTTTGGCCCCTACTAGTAAGACTTGATCTTTCTTGGTTGGAAAGTGACTCTCATCATTTTTCAACATGTTAAGCAAATCAACGAAGCTGATATCTAGCTTGTTTATATGAAAAATTCACAACAATTGTGAAAGGAGTCCGGGAGTGAGTGCAAGATCAAATCTTGGCTCAACTCTCCATCCATGACAAAACCAGGTTGTCCTAATTGATCAATCAAATTGATTATGTTAAGAACTTTTTCTGCATACTATAGTGTCATTGGCCATTCTAGATCGGAAGAGCTCCTTAGATATCTCGATATCTATCGGTCCTACTTTCCTCACCATCAACTACTTGATGTGCGGAAATATAGTAGGAGCATCCATAGTTTCATCTTGTGGCTGAAGCTCGTTACTCATGGATGCGAGCATGATGCATTGAGCTAATCAGGCATCATCTTGCCACTTTCTAAAAGTAGCAATCTCTTCCTCGGAGGCATTATGCGCAACCATTGCGGGGATAGGCGATATGACATAAGATAGCTTTTTCAAATGCATGAGAACTATTCTCAAATTCCTTAACTTATCCGCTTAATTTGGCCTTACAGTTAATTTAGCATCTAATATGCTTCGCAGTGATAGTAATTTTAGACATTGTAAAAATCTGTAAATGAATATGTAATTAACAACATTTTAACATACATTCTTTTATTAATTACCAAAATAATTTAGGTCTTGTTTTAAATTGGTATCTCCCACTATTTTCTTCAAACTATATTACCCTCACTTATATAGTTCTAAGCAAAATCTAATTAAAGATTTGCTAGTGAGAATAAGGATCCCATTTCAAATGTATATAGCCTTGTGGTGACACAACAAACTATATATAAATAAATAGGTAGACAACTTTTGTCAATTACATCAACTATGCAACTCCTTTTCTTTTGCCTCTTAGATTATTTTGATCAAGTGGTGGCACATCCGAATCAAAATTATCCAAGTTAAGTCCGACCTAGCACTCCATATATTCAAAAAAGAAAAATACCATCCTTGTGGTGACACAACAAAACAATGTTGTTCAATTTTCTTTATAAGCATCAAATGTGATAAATTAACATCTTAAATACTTAATACTTGCCTTGTGGTGACACAACAAACTCATATTAAATATTTAATACTCTATTAATTTTATCATGCTAGAAGGTGACGTTCGATATTCCAAATATCTTTGAACGCTTAGGACTTAATATAAAAATTGAGGGTTTGTTATTAATTTGTCTCATCTTGTTTAGCGCATACATTATATATATATATAATATACGTCGTATATTAATTAACATGCGAAGCATGTTTGCATAATATATAATATATATATAGTATAAGCATGCACATATAGAATGCTATATTCTACCCTTGATTGATTATGGACTTTTATTCTAGTTTGGTTCACTTGTAGCCACCAAGTGAACCAAAAGGTCAAACCCTAGGGGTGCAAGAAATAATATTTAAATATAACTATTACATTTAAACCCTGCTCCATTACAAAACGGGTCTTCAAGTGCTCCTTGCTTTTTTGATCTCTAATTCTTCAAAATTAATTCTAACTATTCCTATTACAAAACTATTTAAAATAAATAGAAACCTCGATCGCTAATCGAGGGAAGTACATGGGAGGAGATAGAATTTACATTAAGAAAAATTAGAGAAGGCGATTTATGTGTTAGAATCCCATTTAATAAAACCCATACATTCATGCATCCAACTAAAATAAAATCCAATCACATTGGTCAATATAAATCATAATCAATCCCATTTATTATCATACACATCACCATATGCATCAATAAATAATATTCATCTTATGAATAATAAACATTTAATATATATATTGATATCATTTAATGGGCAAATTTAGTTAGTATAAAATCTATTTTTGAATCAAAATAAAATCCTTTATTTTAATCCAAATTTAAATCAAAATAAAACTATTTTATTTTAATTTATCCAATTTTGAATAAAATAAACTATTTTATTTTAATCAAAATATTTAATCAAAATAAACTCCTTTATTTTAATTAATTATGGAATCCAATTCCACGTAATAAAAAATCTTTAATTAAAATAAACTCTTTATTTTAATTAATTATGAAATCCAATTCCATGTAAAAAAAAAAAATCTTTTATTAAAGGAAACACTTATTATTCTTTCCTATTCACAAATAAACTCCTTTATTTTGAATAATATGAAATCTTATTCCATATTTAAATAAACTCCTTTATTTATTTAAAAGCATGATTCTCTTTCCTATTCACAAATAAACTCTTTTTATTTTGAATAATATGAAATCCTATTTCATATCTAAATAAACTCCTTTATTTAAGGAAATTAAAAGCAATCCAATTTCAACTCCAATTAGTTAGCATGGAATCCAATTCCAACTCTAATTAGTTAGCATGAAATTCTAATTTTAAAATTAAAATAAATCTTTTATTTTAATATTAAAATAAACCTTTTATTTTAATATTAAAATAAACCTTTTATTTTAAGATTAAAATAAACCTTTTATTTTAATTATAAAATTATTTAAAATTAAAATAAAACTTTATATTTTAATATTAAAATAAACCTTTTATTTTAAAATTAAAATAAACTTTTATTTTAATTATATAATAATTAAGAATATATATATGTATATATATATTCGTAATATATTATATATATATATATATATATAACCGTTCCCTTTTTTTTTTAAGTTTTTAAACCGTGTACATGTACTTTTTCAACAAAAAAAAACATGACTTTTGAATCCATGAAATCCTGTATTTCCGTTAATATATTTAAGGTGGGTTGGCTATTTTTTATATGATCATGATTTTCTTTGTTCCCAAGATACTGAAGCACTGTTAAAAGACTTTATTTGTCACGAAAAACAAATCAATTCATAAAAGATTTGAGCCTGGGCTAGTAGGCTTCGCCACGGCGACCTAAACCTATTCTTTCAAATTTTATTTTATTTTATTTTTATTAAATTTTATACAATAAAATTATGCCCAATTAAATTGTTCTAAACACATATCAATATAGATATTAAATTAAAACAATTAATAATTCGCGATAAAGGTTTGGCTCACGCCATCATTAGATTTGTAATATTCATGGGTGCAATCAAATTGTATAAAAGTGCGAGCGTGTAAAATCGAGTTTAAAAATTTTACAAACCATATACCCGGATCACCCTTTACGATATATTATTAATTAAACGAAAAGATAAAGAATAAAATCATACCCTTGAAGATCGAGCTTCCGGTCTGAAGTTCACCTCCAAATCCTTTCAAGCGTTCAACTTGAATCCACCGGGTTTGATTCTCGCTTTTGAAATAACAACTTCTTGCACCTCCTTCTTCAAATTCATCAACTCGGTTGTGTAGCTTGAATGAAATTTTAACTTTATCGATTAAAATCGATTATACTCATATATCATCACGTACTCAGATATCATCACGTGGGTACCTAGAGTTTTCATCTCCATCTCTATTATTTGTATATTATACTGAAATGAGTCTTTGACAATATCGTATCTTTCGTCTTGTATCACGATCTTCTACTCAACACGTCACCTACCACGCTCGCTTTTCGGTGATGGCATGGTCGTAACATATCTTTGAAATGAGTCTCCTCTCGAGTTCTTCAAGCTCTTACCACATTCCTTGCTCCATTTGAATTTTGTATCTCTATGAGTCATTTACGTTAATGGAATAGCGATTCGAGAATATCCTTCAACGAATCTCCGATAATAACCAACTAAGCCTGAGAGCTACGTATTTCGATTACTGACTTAGGTTGTTCTCAACCTGTGACTCATATCCCAACCTTGGATAACACGTTACAATGACACCTATCGCCTTTACTATCACACGAATATGGTGTCCCCTACGAGAGTCCGGCTTCATGCATTCCACAAAGGAAGTCACAAAATAAAGGCTCAGTACCAAATTTATAATTGAATTTTTAACTCCCGAAGTTCAATAGAGCCATTCGATATGAGATTTTAGAAATGAGTTTTTATACCGGGTTCAAAGTCGATACAAAATTTAATATCGCTTTTGGGAGTAAGAAATTCTTCGAAAATACGTCGGAAAAATCAATAACAACAAGAATATTATTCAAATCGACGTGTCTTTATTCAAATCCATAACACGGACTAAGAAAACTTGACATCCGTAATAAACGAATGACTTCATGGCTTAATATGAAAATGTTTGATTACAATGGTTTGATTGCACGAATTCAATAATAGGTTGCTTAGGAATATGAAAACTAACAACCTTACGAAAAGCAATCAATTTTGGCATGATGAGTAGTTAACCTTAAAATCACATCAAAAGCAAATATCTCTATAGAAATAAGGTTAACAGGTAATGTGATAGTGCCAACCTGAATCAAACAAGATTTCTAAACAACAGATGTAATGAAAGTTTCTCCTAACGGATTCTCCATAAATAGGTCAAAGTCTAATTTCTCCGTAGTCAAGTTCAAACGTTGAGCGCAAGCAAGAGAGATAAAAGAATGGGTAGAACCCAGATTCTAGTAAGGTATAAACTTCGCAAGAATTTATAATTAACTAACCCGTGCTAACTTCGTTCGAGTTCCTCGCATTTTGACCGGTCACGACAAACGCTCTTCTAGAAATCGTTGACTTTAACTTTTCTTGGACATCCTTTTGAGTCACCATTCCCGCTGGACTGGGTTTCGATATCGTACAATCTCGAGCGATATATCCTTCCTTTCCACAATTATAGCATACCTTAAACTGTTGTGGACAGTTTGGACTGATATGTCCCTCTTTCTCGCATTTATAACATATGACCAGTGGTCGTTCTCCTCCCTTAGAACTAGTTGCTACTGGCGCTTACGTCTTCACATGGTCGTTGTTGAATCTCCTCTTTTTAAAATCTCCTCCCGACTCGCTTCTTCTATTTTCATGGCCACGATTACCACCAGTGAATTCTACCTTTGTCCGTATTCTTCTTTCTCCGCCGGTTATCGTTATTACATTGAATGCTATCTTCTAGATGATCCTCGGTTATGGTCCCTCGGTTGAACGTATCGTTATCTCTCGCTCTAAAAACGAGCCCGCACGACAACATCCGAATAGAGAAAATTTATGAGAATGAGATACCGACGTATGCCGGTTTCAAACCTCTCGAAACATCCGCTACATATCGTTCCTCATTCTCCACCAAATGAGGTGCAAACTCGGATAACTCCGCCGAACTTCGCCTCGTCTTTGGGACACCGCCATGTTATTCGCTTCTAGTCTAATAAACTCCACTTCCTTCATACGACGAATACTTTCGTGGAAGTACTTGTCATTGAACTGCTTCAAATGTCTCCCATGACATCTTTGAGTGCGGTGGATGGTACGCTTCACGAGACTCCCACCAGTGAGTCCGCTTTCGCCACGGAACATAAAAAGTAGCGAATGGAACCTTCGTTCCTCCGTACATCCCAAGACATCGAATATCTTGGTAATTTGCTTGACCCATGTTTCCGCCACGATCGGATCCGGCTTTCCTTAAATTCGTGTGGTCCCAACTCTTTGAATCGCTTGCATTGTGACAACCCGTGAATTGCTATCATTTCCTCCTCAGATTTTGAACACGAGTCTCCTCGTCGATTTTTTGCATGAACTGCAAAAAGCTTCTAAACATCCCTCGTTCATCATCTCGCTTTCGGTGGTGTTGTTCACAGAGGTACATTGTCACTGTTGCACGTTCTCCTCGTTGGCAATCTGAGCATCTCCACGGTCTCATTTACTCCAATCATTAATATTCTCATTCGACATTCTCAAATCACCGCTATAAAACAAGGGTTAATTAAGGAAATCAATATATCACATAATATCCCTATATACTCGACTAACTAACAAATAAGCTTAGGTAGGACACACTAGCGAAGGATTTACTCTCTCCCTCCTAGTTCTATTCCCCGATCTCCGCCAGAGATCATATCCCTAAGCTCGATACCAACCGTGACGCCCCCAAAATAGGTCCATTCCATCCAACCCATTCTCGAGTCGCCAAATACATGGTACGAAAACAACTACAACTTTATTATTACAACAAGAAAACTGTGAGTTTGAATACAAATATTATCTTCTGCATAATATCTATACTCAAATAAATCCTCATCACATTTATTGATACATTAAAAAATGGTGAGGACTACTAAACAATCCTTTTAAAACCTTCATTCCATACCCAGACTACACTCGCACTCGCTATATTCTCGCCTCCCCGAGAAAATGGAACAAAAAGGAAAAGGGTGAGCTCAACTAGCCCAAGAAAGAATGTTATGACTAAGATAATATAGAACAAATTATCGTTAGTCTTCAACAGGAAAAATCGATAGAATACAATGCATAACAAATTTTAAATCAATATTCGCAATGAAGTAATAATTCATTAGAAGAGTTAAGTAGAGAATGTAAACTACTATCTTCTATGTATGAATTTAAAAGTTCATCGCCTATCTTTTATCCCTCAGAACATCAATCAATATACATCTGAATCAAATATTCATCTTTGCACTACAGCCAAAGATATTCATCATCGGTCCATGTTCATCTCAACACTGCTCATCTTTGCACTAAAGGCCAAAGATATTCATCACCGATCATGTTTCATTTAAACACTGCTCATCTCGCACACTTTCAGCCAAAAAGATATTCTTCAGAATCATTCATCTTTGCACTACATGCCAAAGATATTCAATAATATCATCATTTAAGACCGAGGATGATGAAAATATTTTTAAAGAAACGAATCCAAAGAAACAAAATGACAAGGATTAAGGATTCGTACTTGGTTTTATCCACGTCCAAAAATACCTCAAAAATAATCATAGTGGTGTAAAATTCAAGAATGATCAAAACATGGATACAATCAAAGCTAGTATCCGTAATAGATATTTTAGACGAAAAAGAAAAATTTTCATTTTTCTATGAATAGTCTTAGTATTCGTGAATAAAGGTCAGATATCGTGAATAGTCTTGAGTATACGTGAATAGTAACTCAAACACCAAAAGATAGAAATTCCACAAAAAAACATCTTCACGCTTCATGAATAGTACTCGTGAATAGTAACTCATGAATAGTAACTCATGAATAAGTAACTCCGACATGAAAAAGTTCCAAATTTGATAAAAAGTTCCAACCAATATTTCAACATAATGATATTGAAGAAATAATATCATCTCGAGAAGAAAATAACATCCCTTACCTCGAAAAGACAAAAGATTTCTAGTTGAAACACCTGGATATAGTCTTTGAAGGGAACTTGCACCGTCTAACAATACTCAAAGTATACTCAAAATACTCACAAGAATACGCTCGATAATATAGAGAGAGAAAGAGAGAAAACGTGTTTCTGGTGTGATTTTCAATTCTAACTTAGCCCCATATTTATAGGAAAATGTTAAGACGCCAAAGCGAGACTTAACTCAAACTCGATGGCTTTACCTCGCTACTATTCCCACCCACCACATTTGAAATAAAATTCAGCACATTTCTTCACCAACCACAAGTGGGGCCCACTCAATTCTAGAATTTTCCACCAAAATTAATTATAAACCTAATTTCCGAATCAGTCACCTCTTAAAATTCATAACAAATCATTCGTTCATTTTAACGGTTCAAAATTTGTGGACATATACTCAACTTATGTATGTATAACATATCCAAAATTACAACGATCCAACTATTTGGATTAAAATTATAACACACGCAATATATCGTAAAAATACTTGATTTGATTTTTAATACCTCCATCCGATAAAATAATTGATAAAACACCTCAACATTAAATCATTCAATTATAACCACATAAAACAAATAAATCCATCATTTATAAATATTTTCTTATCATATAAATCAATAATTAATTATTCACAAATAATATTACGTAATCACAATTATGACAACCAGCCCGCTCCTCAGAAAGAGGGGCTTTTCAGATAAGGATTTCTCTCCTTCTTGGCGCCGCAATTAGGTGACCAAACCTCTCCTCGATGTAACTTTCTAGACATTGCCAATAATGCTATCTAATAATATTATTTAAATAATATGAATTATTGATCCGATAATGGAGATAATGTGCAAATGACAATTATTGAATAACAATAATATAAAATATCAACGCAGCAATTATTATTGAATCAATAAAATAAAATATCGAAGCAAGAATTCATCGTGAAAATTATTGAGTAGTGCCTTCACGTAAGGATCAATAATTCAACAATACTGCAAATACCGTGTCATCTTTGTGCAACCACGCCAGACATCAGATTTTTTTAACACCACCGCATTCCAATGATCTTAATTGTAATAACTACGCCAAGTATTTTTAACCAACTTATATTTGTCATTTTTTTCATCCAATCGCTTTCACATGGGGCCCACACATACGGTCGCTACTGGTCGCATTTAATATTCCCCGACGATTTAATATTCCACGACACCAAACGAATATTCCCCACAAACAATAAATATTTTATAACCACTTGCTTATTTTGAAATATTTATGTATTTAACCCCTAACTATCCACATTAATCAAATCAACCCTTACTATTTCAAAATAATAAATAAAGGAAATTCCTTTTATTTAAAAAAAATTTTCTGGTCTTACAATTATGTTTTATTTAATTAATTAAATTCTTTTAATTAATTAAGCTCCTTAAACTTATTAGGGATAATTAATTAAACTCCTTTAACTAATTTTCCTCCTAATCTTATTAGGAATAAATGAGAGTACTTATATTAAATTAATTCCTAAACTCTTTTAGAAATTAAAATAATAATAATTGTAATAATATTAATAAGACTCCTCTTATTAATTTATATTTAATATTTCTAAAATATTAAATAATAAATATTAAGCTATTTAATTTATTCTATCACCATAGATTAAATTAAATATACATAACATATTATTACGATTATGCCATTAACTTCTTAAATAATTATTCTTCCTTTTATGGTGTGACCCTTTAGGTTCTCCATATTAAACCTACCATGAATAAATCAATTAGAATAATTCTAATCTTATTTAAATAAATAAATTAAACAATTAATTTATTTAAATAAATAATATTTATTCTACAATAGGGATAAGCCTCCTAGCGATCAATGACTTTCCGATAATATAGATTTCAACATTAATCATAAAAGAACCTTTGAGTAAATAGTTACTGCATAATTCAATCCTTCCACCATACAATGTCCCAATTAAATATAAGACATGGAATTACCACAAGTCTTATTTTATTTAATTATATATATTTCGATCCTTAAATGCATGAACTCCAAATAATGCAAATTAGAAACTCCTTTCTAATTTCATTCTCGCTTGCCAAGGACTACCGGGTTGTCATTTATCGAATCACATAGACATTTCTCTTTTTATTAGAAGTGGTAGATTCTTTATCGATCATACATTATCTCCATGTATACTTATTATACCCAAGCATACCCTTTGATATACCCCGAGGGTCTTAAGGAATAAGTCAAAGTATAACTCATCATACACAAGATACTACGATGATCTCAAGTCCAAGGATTACTTGTACTACTATCACTACAGAATTCCTATCGACAGCAAATAAAACTCCATTAGGTATTCCTTAGCGAGCCACGCTCAAAGAACTTATTCTCTAATAAGCACCTACATACTTGCTTTAATGTTCCACACAAATGATCATGAGATCAATCATCCTCATCCAACGAGCAAGCAACGTATGTACCAATCTATCCGGATTCACTAATCCCCAATTTAGTAATCCAATGATTGGGAACTATTTTAGTTTTAAGCTTTCTAAGAATTTAGATCTCATTAGAATGATCATCATCATTATTCTAAAAGCATTGCTTAAAACTATGGGTTTATCACATATTATAAAACAAAGATCACGTAGATAATTAAAAGCCTTTAATAAATTAATACTTTTTATTAATAAATGAATAAGATTGTTACAAAGTATATGCTTTATCATCAAACATGATTGGCTTGTGTGCATACTACTTTCACGCATAACTCCACCATATGCTACTACAAAGTCAGAACTCAAGTGACTTAAAGTTTGTCAAGGTTTGATTTCGAAATCTTCAAGTTTCTTTTTAAAACACATACTAAGGGGTTGTTTGTTTAGAACTGAATGGAGCTGAATAGAGCTGAATCTGAATGGCTGAATCGGTTAGTGCGTTTGTTTTGGTCTGAATGGTTGAATCGGTAAGATGGACGAGCTGAATGGCTAAGTCAGATTTTTTGAGCTGAATGGCTGAATGAGCAGCTGAATGAAGTAAAAAAAATTTAAAGAATTTAAAAAAAATATTAACTATTATATTAAGTAATATTAAATAAATTTAAAATAATTTTGAATTTTTTCAGAAGGGTAAAATAATAAAGTTTTGTCATTCAGATGTTTCAGACATGTCAATTATCAAATAGCTTTTTCATTCAGATTCAATTCATTCATATTCAGATTCAGATTCATTCAATTTTTATCAAACACCCCCTAAGTCATGCTTAAGCATCCCATTATGAGTAAAGTAATCTTAGCCATATAACATGTCTATTATCATACATATTCATATTTTATTACTTAGAATAACATAATCCATTGTCCGGAGCACTATACTTGCGTATGTGCTCGTTCGACGCCCTCTGATGGCCTCCTATTACATAATAGTTGCAAAGATGACTGTTTTGACCCTTCCTAATGACCTCCAATTGAAAAACTTAAAGAACAAAAGTTGTAGGTCTATATTTCCTCGTTCCGAATCATCTTGAATCACCTCAATCGGAGTTCGTATGAAAATGTTATGACCGTTTTACAAAAATAGATAAAAGAAGTCACAACAAGACATTACATGCGCTACGCTTACTTTTCTCTGCCTACACGCGACATCTAGCAAATACTGGGCAACGACTTACCAAGCGCTTATCTTCACCCAAATTACAAAGTTGTTTTATGATTTTTTTGACCATTTTCTCCTACTAATCTTCATAACTTGAGTTATACACATCCAAATTAGTCCGTTTTTGATTCTATGGATTCGTAATTCATAGAACTACAACATACTAGAATTCTAACAATTTATAAAAATATTAACCAACCTAAAATTTGACCCAAAACACATGTTCATACTTTATTTTCATGTTTTAAACACATTTAGCGAATTCATTCACCATGAATTTGTTACTTTACCGATTAACATGATTTAAACTACGCCGCTTTCGTTTCTTCACATATTAACATAATCCAACCTCAATTTACAGATTATAACACATATAGGGCATAAAAATTTGTACTTTCTAAAGCTATAACATATGAATACACACTAATATTCACTTCTCTTCTTCAAACCCATTTTTCATGAACTCTCTTACTACAATCATGTATAAATAACAACCAATTGATTACATAAACTAATTTTAACAATTATAATATCGAATTCACACAATCCAATATTAGAAATTTTGAACATAAACTTAGGTTTTCATACATTCAATGCTTGATTTCTTTACAAGATGGTCACAAGCTTTAGCAATCCTTTTTCCTCTTTTTGATAATCTCAGAAAACCCTCTCCCAAACCACTGTATTTTATCTCTTCCTCATCAAGCTCTCTCTCTCTCTCTCTCTGATATTTAGCCTTAGAAATAAGACACGAAGAATAACTGATATGGCTTTCACTCATGTATCCTTCCGTTAGCAAAATAATACGTCTACTACAGTTACAATAATTCAAAGGCCACAAGGCCTTGTTTGGCCACATAGCAATTCCCCCAAACTGAATTATTTTAATAATATTATATTATATAGTTTTTATTTGTTACACCTGTAACCAATTTTCATAACTTTCAATAATAACTAAAATAATTATAATTTTATTATAATTATTTTGATGATTAATAAATAATTATATATCTAATTTAATTAATAAATTAGATTTAAACATTACTTTATTTAATATACTTATTTTCTTTCATATTAAACAACTCATTTAATTTAATTAATTCATTAAATTAAATCTTCAAAGAACAAAATTTACCTTTGGTTTAATTTAATTATCATACACACATAACTAAATTATTATACCACAATTTCATAAATTATTTATTTTTCTCAATAAATAAACTATTTAAAATATTTATTCAATTTAATAAATATTTAAGATTAATTACAAAATTCATTTAATTCTTTACTAGTTAACTCAACTATTAAACCCCACTTTCCCAATATATGAATATATATTTCTCTTCACACCAGATCACATATTTCAAAATATATAGCACGTATATATACATACTAAAACTCAAAACATCTCATAATAAAAATATTAATTATTAAATTCCTATTTTAATAACTTATAAAAATTCAGGTTGTCACATCCTTCCCTCCTTATAAGGATTCCGTCCTCGGAATCACCGAAATCCTACCTTACTAAGGTTTTCACAAAATCTCCTTCACAATTATCGTTGAATAACTTCAACACATTAACTTAACAAAAAGTTTTACATATATATATATACTTCATTCATATTCTTCAACAACTTTTAGGTTTTATTACATAACCTTCAATTAAACACAGTCATATATCAAATATTATATATATTTTTAACCCATTCATTTCCTTTTCTAAGGATCATTAACATAAACCCTCGAGATATTACATTCACCCTTTCTTCTAAGAATTTCGTCCTCGAAATTTTATTTATTTATCTTTATTCATTCAATCTATCAAAATAGATTTTTCCGTTAATACTTTATTCATTCCTTGGGTTCTATAACCATTTTCTTTCCACAACGATCTTTCTACAGTTATTAAACTGTTCTATTAAAAGTCTTACATTATTCTTTGATAACTCATCTCCTCCTCATTTCAAAATTTCTTTTCTCACTTATTCAGTATATTAATCATTCATTGTCGCATTCTACGACTTACTACTTTCTAAGGAATACTCTTCTTTTCACTTCCATCTTGCAGAATAACAAGAATCTTCCACAATTATTCATTAATTAGGAAGTAGTATGAATAACTCAGGAATTTAAAAGATTCCAAATCATGTTGAGTGGTCACAAGACCTTGAACTACGTCCACAGTCATAAGTACTCTTTCAACTAAAACCTTAACAGTCATTAGACTATAAGGACTCCCGTACTTAGGGTGTTAAGCCCTTCGTACGATGTATTGTGCACAAACATTAAACGTTATGCGTGTGTCCATAGTATTAAGTAATCTTTCAACTTAAACTTTAACAGTCATAAGACTATAGGGACTCCTCGTACTTAGGGGGATCAGTCCTTCGTACAATGTATTGTGCACAAACATCTAAACTCCTCCGCGTAATCCCCTATAAAAGGGTTGTTCATCTCAAATTTTTCAAATCCGAATCCGCACTAAAACAATTTAGTTTGGCATAACTTTGCAAGAAACGCTTGAATTTCATGAACATCTTTCAATATTCGCCTAAATTTGAATCAAATAACATGTACTTCTACAACAATTCTGGATATCAATCGAAATATACATATATATATATATATATATATATATATATATATATACTCATATCTTAAAGAAATCTCAAAATCCTTTTTATGACGTCACGATACCGCATCTTTGTATTTACAAATCCGCTTGAGGATTCCGCTCATTTGGTGATTTTATCATACTACATCATACCATAGTGGGCTGACGATCCTTAGATCACATCTAACACTAAGTAATACTGCATTGATGACTCTATCGTTTTTATCATCTCTGCACCAGGTTACATGATGCATTGATGATATAAAAAAAATACATTTTGATATATTTCAAATCATTTTTGTCTAGCCAAAGCAATTAGCATAGACATACGAATAATGTAAAACCCCAAAATTTACGAATAAAGATTTAATTTCTCGAAATATTTTTTTATATTATGGTGTGGATTTGAGATAATGTTGCAGTTGTGGGTAGTATTTATAAATTTTGCAAAGTATGCAAGTTGTTGTATTATATTCGATTGGTCGGAGAATATTCTTTTTTGTCGGGGAATATCCATACGATGGTACAATCATTGGTAGACCCCACAACGGAATTATTATCAGATTGAGAAAATGACAAAAATATTTTTATGAAAATAACGGCAAAACTTTTACCGTTAAAACTGTTGAAACACCCGGTGTTAAAAGTACAGTAATACGCGTGGTTGCATAGTAGTACACGGTATTGATTATTGATGCTTACGTGAGAAGTCACTCAGTTTTGTTTAATTATTGCTATAGTAATTGTTGCATAGTATCTCACGTTATTTGATTCAATTATTGTCGATATTTTATATATTATTAAATCAATAATTGAGATGACAGAGTTATTAATATTATTATTTGCAATATTAACGATGTCTCAGAAGTTCTCGCCAAGGAGAGGTTTGGTCACCTAATCACGCGCCAATAGGGAGAAATCCTTATTGAAAGCCCCTCTTTCTCGGGAACGACTTGATTGATTAATATTGTGAATTATAATAATGATAATAAATGTTGTTAAATATATTGAGGTATCTTTTTATGAAGTCACGGAGGTTTATATATATATATATATATATATATATATATATATGTATAAATTTTATTTTATTAGTATTATTAATGTAATAAAATGTAAAAAGTTTTTATATAAAACAAAATACTTTTATAAAGTTATTTGTTTTATTAGACTATAAATAAATTTATTATATTCTATTATGCATGGTGTTGCATAGTGTCTGCATAGTATTTTGCATAGTAAAATCTTTTATATAAAAATGTAATACTTTTATAAAGTTATTTGTTTTATTATATTTAAATAATATATATATATATATATATATATATATTTAGAATATATTATATTTTATCGCATAGTATCCTTTCCATTTTCCTATAAATAGGATACTTAGTTAGAATTAATTCACACCGTAAATTCGTATAATTCTCTTATATAATCTTGGCGTATTTTTTAGAGTTTTAAGAAGCTTTGAGCGTAGTGCAAGTTTTCTTAAAGAATATCCTCGCCCTACCAGTCGGAATACTCTTCTTTTACGATAAGGGATATTATTATTATAGTAAGGGGTATTATTTCTTTCGTATTCATGAAGAGAACTTCTGTTATTCCATTCTTTATTATTCTCGCTGATATAACTCAGATAATGCCAAGCTACCCTATACTTGGTGAAATTCTTCTGTTATTCCATTCTTTATCATTATGTTGGAATAACCTGTCTATGCGAAGTACCGCATACACGGTGAAATTATTCTGTTATTCCATTCTTTATTATTCTGTTGGAACATCTTGTCGGTGCGTTTACGCATGACCTGGTTCCGTTATTTATTATTTTGTTAGAATATCATGTCTGTGAGTTTACGCATGACCTGGTTCCATTATTTATTATTCTGTTGGAATATCCTCGTCGCGTGCTTACGCACGACTGAATTCCGTTATTTATTATTCTCGCTGGAATAACTCATCTGCATGCGCTTATCGCATGCCTTGTGATTTCTTTTGTTATTCCATTCTTTATTATACTCACTTGGTTAAAGTTTTGACTTCTATACTCCATGAAATTAGTGGAATATCCTTGATATTTGCGCTTCATCCAGTATCTTTTCATGAAAATATTCTTCTAAGCATTCTTGAATTTTACTCTACAAAGAAGTATCATGTTGACAATTTGGACGTTATTAGTTCCTAGATAAATTAAATCTTGAACTTGTTTTATTGAATGACCTGCCTAAGTTTATTTGGTATTTAATTGGTCGGTCAGAGTATAGGGATAATATGTGATAGGTTAATTAACCCTTGTTTTGTGGCAGTGTTTGAAAATGGCATCTGAAAATATTGAGATCAACAATGAAGCACATGAGACCGTTGAGTCACCAACGATCAATATCCAGGATAATGTGCAACAGGAAGACAATAATCCTCAGGTAAATAACAACACCGATCAAATGATGAACGATGGGATGTTTAGAGGCTTTATGCAATTTATGCAACATCAGGTAAGAGAGACTCATGTTCAAAATATAGGTGGAAACAATGGCAACCCACGGTTGGTCACTGCTAAGTAGTTCAAGGAGCTGGGACCACCAATGTTTTTGGGAAAGCCAGGCCCACTTAAGGCAGAGACGTGGATTAAGCAGATCACCAAGATATTTGAAATCTTAGAATGCTCAGAGGAGCAAAAAGTTCCATTCACCACCTTTATGTTGCGTGAAGAAGCAGATCATTAGTGGGAATCTATAAAACGTACCCAGCCTGACGCACTCAAGATGTCTTGGGAGAAGTTCCAAGAGCTGTTTAACAACAAGTACTTTCCCGAAAATATTCGTCACATGAAGGAGGTGGAGTTCATCAAGTTGGAGCAAAACAATATAACCGTGTTGCAATACGAGGCTAAATTTGCGGAATTATCCTGGTTTGCATCCCATTTGGTCGATAATGAGGAGCGAATGACGCGAATATTTCTGTGAGGTTTGAAACCCGATATACGACAATACCTCATTTCTCACAAACTTTGTTTATATTCAGATGTTGTGAATAGGGCTCAGTTATTGGAGCGCGATAATGAGTCAGCACAACCAAAAGGCAACAACCAACAACACGATGATAATTATACCAGTGGCAACGGCCATCGGAACAATGATAACCATCGTGGGGGAAATTATCATGCCAAGAATGGTAACCACTTCGGTGGGAATCATGGCCAAAATAATAAGAATGGACATTTCAAGAAGAGGAGGTTCAATAATGATGGAAAGACAACAGCATCAGCACCCATTTCAAAGGAAGAAGAATGACCACCGGTCGTATGTTTCAAATGCGGATAGGAGGGACACATCCGTCCAAACTGTACGCATCAATCCAAAGCGTGTTTCAATTGTGAAAGAGAAGGTCACCTAGCTCGATTTAGTCGTGTAGTAAAGTCAAGTCCAGCTGGGATAGTGATGCCAAAGGATGTCTTAGATAAGTCAAAGCCGATAGTTTAAGTAAGAGCGTTTGTTGAGGAACCCGAATGAAGTTATCACGGGTAAGTTAATCATAAACGCTTACGAAGTCTATACCTTATTCGATACCGGTGCTACTTATTCTTTTATCTCTCTTGTTTGCGCTCAACATTTAAATTTAACTCCTGAGAAATTAGACTTTGACTTATCTATTGAAACTCCGTTAGGAGAAGCCTTCGTAACCTCCACTGTTTATAAATCTAATTTGATTCAAATCGACACTTTCACGTTACTTGTCGATCTTATCTCTTTGAAAATACTTGTCTTTGATGTGATTTTAGGAATCGATTGGTTAACTACTCATCAAGTTTTTCGTAAGGTTGTTAGCTTTCATATTCCTAACCAACCTGTTATGCGAATTCAAGCAACCAAACCACTAAAGTCAATCACTGTCATATCAAGCCATAAGTAAAGAGCCCCGAGCCTTTCGCTAGTGACTATCCAAATCTTGGATGAGAGTCACAGTTTTGAATGACATTTCTATTGTTAATAAATTTCCGACGCTTTTCTTGACTTCTCGACCTACCTCGGCGTGAATCGAATTTTGTAATCGACCCCGATAAAAATCCCATTTCTAAAACCCTTAAATATTTCTTCAACTAAAACGAAGGTAACATTTGCCAAAGATGTTGGCTCGAGCTGTTAAAGATTACGATCATACCATTCAATACCATCGTGGAAAAGTGAACGTGGTAGCTGACGCGTTGAGTGAAGATTGTATGCGTTTACGAGTGCGAATATACGAACCCACGTGAAGATATCAAATATATGAGTAGAATCGACTTTAATCGATAAAGTTAAAGCCATGCAAGCTACATACTCAGAGCTGATGAACACGAAAAAGAAGGTTCAAGAGGGCGTTATTCTAGAAGCAAGAATCGATGAAGAGAGGAAATCTCAACCCTCGATTTAATTGGTCCATTTGAAATCCTCGATTAAGTAGGAACTGTGACTTATAGACTCGTTTTACCGCCAAGTATGTCGTGTGTTCATAACGTTTTTCACGTACCGATGTTACGTAAATATGTGGACGACCCAAACCACATTATTGATTTAGAACCGGACGAGATAACGGATAATTTAACGTATGAAGATATACCTGTTAAAATCTTGGAATATATTCTACGCACAAAGGTTATACCTCAAGAGTTAGAATCGATTTAGTATCCTCATCTATTCTAAGATACCAGTATCGTACGTAAATTTCGAGGGCTTAAATTTCATAAGGAGGGGAGATTCAAAATTTACGAATAAAGATTTAATATATTTTTTTATATTATGGTGTGGATTTGAGATAATGTTATAGTTGTGGGTAGTATTTATAAATTTTGCAAAGTATGCAAGTTGTTGTATTATATTCGATTGGTTCTGAGAATATTCTTCTTTGTTTGGGAATATCCGTATTTATGGTACAATCATCATTGGTGGACCCATTAAATAATTATTGTCGGATTAAGAAAACGACAAAAATATTTTTATGAAAATAATCTACGGAAGTTTTACCGTTAAAACCGCTGAAACACCTTGTGTTAACGTATGATGAATACGCGTGGGTCGCATAAGTAGCACACGGTATTGATTATTGATGCTTACGTGAGAAGTCACTCGCTTTTGTTCAATTATTGCTACAATAATTATTGATAAGATCTCACATTATTTGATTCAATTATTGTTTATATTTTATATATTATTAAATCAATAATTGAGATGACAGAGTTATTAATATTATTATTCGCAATATTAACGATGTTCAGAAGTTCTCGCCAAAGAGAGGTTTGGTCACCTAATTGCCCTTGAATAGGGAGAAATCCTTATTGAAAGCCCCTTTTCACCGGAACGACTGGTCGATTAATATTGTGAATTATAATAATGATGATAAATGTTGTTAAATATATTGAGGTGTCTTTTATGAAGTCACGAAGTTTATATATATATATATATATATATATATATAAATTTTTTTTTATTAGTATTATTAATGTACTAAAATGTAAAAGCTTTTTATATAAAATGTAACACTTTTATAAAGTTATTTATTTTATTAGACTATAAATAGAATATATTATATTCTATTATGCATAAGTGTTTTGTATAGTAAAATCTTTTATATAAAATAGAATACTTTTATAAAGTTATTTGTTTTATTAGACTATAAATAGAATATATTATATTCTATTATGATAGTGTTGTATAAAGTCCAGCATAGTGTTTTGCGATAGTAAAATCTTTTTATATAAAAATGTAATACTTTTATAAAGTTATTTATTTTATTAAATTTTAAATAAAATATATAAATATATATATATAGAATATATTATATTTTATCGCATAGTATCCTTTCTATTTTCCTATAAATAGGATGCTTAGTTAGAATTGAAATCACACCGTAAATTCGGAGAATTCTCTTCATAATCTTAGTTTATTTCTTTATAGTTTTAAAAGATTTGAAAAGTGTAGTGTGAGTTTTTATAAAGAATATCCTCGCCCTACCGGTCGGAATACTCTTCTTTTACGGTAAGGGATATTATTATTATAGTAAGGGGTATTATTTCTTTCATATTCATGAAGAGAACTTCTGTTATTCCAATCTTTATTATTCTGTTGGAATAACCTGTATACGCAGGCTACCCTATACTTGGTAAAATTTTTCTGTTATTCCATTCTTTATCATTATGTTGGAATAACCTATCTATGCGAAGTACCGTTGTGACGCCCCCAAAATAGGTCCAATCCATCCAACTTATTCTGAGTCGCCAAATACATGGTACAGAATACAACTACAACTTTATTACTACAATTGTCGTGCAAAATAAAACAACACATATACTGTGAGTTTTAATACCAACTTTGACTCATGTCCCAACTATGGACAGCACCTCACATTGATACATTACATAAACGTACAGTCAATAACTGTTTTAGAAATTAAAATCTTTGGGAAGTGCTCAAGGAAACCTTCGTACAAAGGAGGCCATGAATCTAAGTTATGATAGATATCATATGTCCAGATAATTATCCTTGGTTGATCCAATAGACCCCAAAGAAAAACGAGAAGATTACTATCATGTTCCTTCCAATGGTGAGTCTTCTCTTTACATATAACTATCTCCACCGTCTGCAATTGATCGTTATGTTTCAACCAAACTCCGAGATCATATAGTAGTGCTCAGAGATATACTCAAAGAAGTGGATGTGCACAACCCTGCCTTATGATAACTCGTAGGTCATTAGACATCTTTTATGACAAAGGGCAAAACACCCTTCCAAAGTTGGGTTCACCTCACCCTATTTGTTTCACCAAAATTAAATATCAAATGACGTATACAATACGACACACTTATCTAAAGTTCTCAATAAAATTATTTCCATACTATTTAGGAGAATCTCAACAGCTATAGACCACCATTCTATTCCCATGTTATCCCCGCTCGACCCGGCAACACTCTTATTACCTGAAAGGAATTGTGAAGCAAAAGGGTGAGCACAACTAGCTCAGTAAAGAATATCATGACTAAAGATAATTAAATTATCAATAGCCTTCATCAGTAATAAATCAGAGATTTAGAACATATTGTAGATGATAAAACTTTTCAACCATAGTTGCAGCGGAACGAGCAATCCATTAGAAGAGTCAAATAGATTATAAACTCTATTATCTTATCCACATTAAAAGTCCACCAACAATGTTTTATTCCTATAACATCAATCAATAGTTCCTTTCCACAATCATATGAATAACTCATAATCATAATTGTGATTCTCATTACTCTTCTCATCCAGGACGAAGATAATTTTCATCACCTGACTTTACCTGAAACATCAAAGATCATGGTTATACCAAATCACATTTCATGTTCATAATCATACTAATAAATTCATCTTTGCACTACGGGCCAAAGATATTCATTAACAGTTCATCTTTGTACTACATGCCAAAGATATTCAACAAAAGGTCATCTTTGCACTACGGGCCAAAGATATTCAACAACAGGTCATCTTTGCACTACGGGCCAAAGATATTCATCAATAATTCATCTTTGCACTACATGCCAAAGATATTAATATCTCAAAGAAATACATAATCATTTCAGAATTTATATAAACCATAATTATAATCATGTTGATCAATTCACCTTTGCACTTAAGCTAAAAAAATATTTAATTATAAATTCAATGGTCATGATCATACCAGTCAACGATTCAACTTTGCACTACTGGCCAAAGAGAACCCATAGTCACGATCATACCAATAATCTACCCATCTTACACTCAAGTCAAAGAGAAATTTATTCACCAGGGTTATAAAAATGTTATATATGATAATAAAAACAATATGATCAATACATGGATTTAATTTCAAGAGTAAGATTCATAAATCAACGATAATTTGGTCAGAAAAAGAAACCAATTTTATCGTGAATAGTACCCTGTGAATAGTAACTCGTGAATAGTAATCCCGACACAAAAAGATAAACTTTCACAATAAAATTCATATCGATATTTATAACACCTTAATCCAAATGTTATAAATCACTTAATAATCTCATAATCTAATATCATTAATATTACCACAATATCTTAATCATTTCTTAAACATATAAACAATTTATTTTAATTGTTTACACTTTTACTTGATTAATGCATTTAATCATCTTAAAATGCCAAACTCATAAGATTTCATCACCAATAACCAACAACCTCATCAAAAAAATCAGATATACCATATATAGGATTCCCAAGACATAAAATCCTATTTTCTAATTTTGTTACTTCACATAACATATTTAATTCATTTACTCATAACTAGTTCATTTTCATGAAAAATACCAAATCGGCCCAAAAATATTTCTTTTTTGGGATTTAGCGAATATAGTCCCATATTGAAAATATATTTTCTCGAAATTTTAAAAAATTCATTTACTATTTTTCACATGGCCAAAACTGCCGAATATTTAGACATTTATCATAAATTGTACGTTTGTCTAAAAATTCCGAAATTTACAGAGTATACTTATGTTATATATATGTACTCCCCATAAAAATTTTACCAATTTTGGAGTTAATCACAAGAAGTTATAAGGGTTTACTTTTAAAATAGTCTTTTTCATAAAATTCATAACTCTTAATCTATACATCCAAAAATCACCATTTTTGGACACGATCAAGAAAACTCATCAAAATATCATTTTAAATTTTTCCAGAATTTTTGAAGGTCAGAAAAATTACGAAACTGAAGAAACATAACAACCCGTTAAAATCCCTTACCAATATAATGACAATATCCCTTACCTCAAAAGAGCAGTACTTCTGATCGGAATGTACAGCCGAAGGAACCTTGCACTGAATAGCAACCCTCAAAGTATCTAAATACTCACAAAATACGCTTGATAATATAGAGAGAGAAAGAGAGAAAGCTTATATTTCTGGTGTGATTTTCAATTCTAACTCAAAGACTCTATTTATAGGAAAATGTTAGACGTCAAGCGCATTTCTGACCACTAACCGATAGCTTTACTCTCTACTATTGCCACCCACCACATTTGAATTAAAATTTCAGCACATATTTTCACCAACCATAGGTGGGACCCACTAAATTCTAGAATTTTCCACCAAAATCATTTATAAACCTAATTTTTGAATTAATCACCTCTTACAATTCATAACAAATCATACGTTCATTTTTATCGGTTCAAAATTTTTGGACATATACTCAACTTATATATGTATAACATATCCAAAAATCACAACGATCCAACGGTTGAATTAAAAATTATAACTCACGTAATATATCGTAAAAATACTGATTTGATTTTTAATACCTCCATTCCGACAAAAATACTGATAAAATACCTCAACATTAATTCCTTCATTTATAACCACATAAATAAATCCATCATTTATATTCGCATCAAATAAATATTTCCTTATCATATAAATCAATAATTAATTATTCACAAATAATATTACAGAATCACAATTATGACAACCAGGTGGTTCCCAGGAAAGAGGGGGCTTTCCAATAAGGATTTCTCCGTACTGGCGCGCAATAAGGTGACCAAACCTCTCCTTAGACAGAACTTTCTAGACATTGGCAATAATGCTATCTAATAATATTATTCAAATAATATGAATTATTGATATGATAATGAGAAATACTGTGCAGTGATAATTATTGAAACAACAATAATATAAAATATCAACGCATCATTTATTGAATCAATAAAATAGAATATTGAACAGTAATTACTGTAACAATTATTGAGTAGTGCCTTCTTACGTAAGAATCAATAATTCAAAAATAATATGCAATACCGTGTACTACTGTGCAACCACACATATTACTATATTTTAACCACCAGGTATTCTAACAGTGTTAACGGTAACTACTACGCCGTTATTTATAAAAACTCAAACTTGTCGTTTTCTTTATCTGACAATTATTCTGTTATGGGGCCCACAAATGACTGCGTCGTCGTACGAATATTCCCCGATAATAAGAATATTCCACGACCAAACGAATATTCCCCGACAGAAATGAGTATTTTATAACAACTTGCGTATTTTGAAAATTTTACATATATCACCCTTAACTTTAAACTTTTATCAATTTAACCATTTACTGAATAATAATTATAAGAAAAATGAATACTTTTATTTCATAAAATCTGGGGTCTTATAATCTCCCTTCCTTATGAAATTTCATCCCCGAAATTTACGTACCTGGTATTTCAAAGAGTTGAGAATATCTTGCTTTCATTTCAGATTCCATCTTCCCTGTCATCATGATTTCTCAATTGCTCATCTCTTGTATTTCAGATATTATTCTAGAATACAGCTTCAAAACAAAGGTTAATTGACATATCACAATTTGTCAACTTAAGTAAGAAAATTCAGCTTAGGTAGGACACACACTAGCAAGGATATTACTCATCTCTCCCTTCCTAGTTCTAATCCCGGATCTTAGCCAAAGATCATATCCCTAAGCTCTGATACGAAATGTGATGCCCCCAAAATAGGTCCAATCCATCCAACCTATTCTGAGTCGCCAAATACATGGTACAGAATACAACTACAACTTTATTACTACAATTGTCCTGCAAAATACAACAACACATATACTGTGAGTTTTAATACCAACTTTGACTCATGTCCCAACTATGGACATCACCTCACATTGATACATTACATAAACATACAGTCAATAACTGTTTTAGAAATTAAAATCTTTGGAAAGTGCTCAAGGAAACCTTTGTACATAAAAGGCCATGAATCTAAGTTATGATAGATATCATATGTCCAGAAAATTATCCTTGGTTGATCCAATAGACCCCAAAGAAAAATGAGAATATTACTATCATTTTCCTTCCAATGGTGGGTCTTCTCTTGACATATAACTATCTCCACCGTCTGCAATTGATCGTTATATTTCAACCAAACTCCGAGATCATATAGGTAGTGTTCGTAGATATACTCAGCAAGTGGATGTGCACAACCCCGTCTTATGATAACTCGTAGGTCATTAGACATCTTTTATGACAGTGGCAAAACACCCTTCCAAAGTTGGGTTCACCTCACCCTATTCGGTTCACCAAAATTAAATATCAAATGACGTATACAATAAGACACACTTATCTAAAGTTCTCAATAAAATTATTTTCATACTATTTAGGGAGAACCACAACAGCTATAGACCACCGTTCTATTCCCTTATTATCCCCGCTCGACCCGTCAACACTCTTATTACCTGAAAGGAATTGTGAAACAAAAGGGTGAGCACAACTAGCTCAGTAAAGAATATCATGACTAAAGATAATTAAATTATAAATAGCCTTCATCAGTAATAAATCAGAGATTTAGAACATATTGTAGATGATAAAACTTTTCAACCATAGTTGCAGCGGAACGAGCAATCCATTAGAAGAGTCAAATAGATTATAAACTCTATTATCTTATCCACATTAAAAGTCCACCAACAATGTTTTATTCCTATAACATCAATCAATAGTTCTTTTCCACAATCATATGAATAACTCATAATCATAATTGTGATTCTCATTACTCTTCTCATCCGGATTTAAGATAATTTTCATCACCGACTTTTACACCAAACATCAAAGATCATGGTTATACCAAATCACATTTCATGTTCATAATCATACTAATAAATTCATCTTTGCACTATGGGCCAAAGATATTCATTAACAGTTCATCTTTGTACTACATGCCAAAGATATTCAACAAAAGGTCATCTTTGCACTACGGGCCAAAGATATTCAACAACAGGTCATCTTTGCACTACGGGCCAAAGATATTCATCAATAATTCATCTTTGCACTACATGCCAAAGATATTAATATCTCAAAGAAATACATAATCATTTCAGAATTTATATAAACTATAATTATAATCATGTTGATCAATTCACCTTTGCACTTAAGCTAAAAATATTCAATTGTAAATTCAATGGTTATGATCATACCAGTCAACGATTCAATTTTGCACTACTGGCCAAAGAGAACCCATAGTCATGATCATACCAATAATCAACCCATCTTTACACTCAAGTCAAAGAAAAATTTCTTCACCAGGGTTATAAAAATATTATATATGATAATAAAAATAATATGATCAATACATGGATTTAATTTCAAGAGTAAGATTCATAAATCAACGATAATTTGGTCAAAAAAAGAAATTAATTTTATCGTGAATAGTACCCCGTGAATAGTAACTCGTGAATAGTAACCCCGATACAAAAAGATAAACTTTCACAATAAATCCATATCAATATTTATAACACCTTAATCCAAATATTATAAATCACTTAATAATCTCATAATCTAATATCATTTATATTACCACAATATCTTAATCATTTCTTAAACTTATAAATAATTTATTTTAATTATTTACACTTTACTAATTAATGCATTTAATCATCTTAAAATGCCAAACTCATAAGATTTCATCACCAATAACCAACAACCTCATCAAAAATCTGCATATACCATATATAGAATTCCCAAGACATAAAATCCTATTTTCTAATTTTGTTACTTCACATAACATATTTAATTCATTTACTCATAACTAGTTCATTTTCATGAAAAATACCAAATCAGTTCCAAAAATATTTCTTTTTTGGGATTTAGCAGAATATAGTCCCATATTGAAAATATATTTTTCTCAGAATTTTAAAATTCATTTACTATTTTTCATATGGCCAAAACTGCCGAATATTTAGACATTTATCATAAATTGTACGTTTGTCCAAAAATTCCAAAATTGACAGAGTATACTTATGTTATATATATGTACTACCAATAAAAATTTCACCAATTTTGGAGTTAACCACAAGGAGTTATAAGGGTTTACTTTTAAAATAGTCTTTTCTCATAAAATTCATAACTCTTAATCTATATATCCAAAAATCACCATTTTTGGACACAATCAAGAAAACTCATCAAAATATCATTTCAAATTTTTCCAGAATGTTTGAAGGTCAGAAAAATTACGAAACTGAAGAAACATAACAACCCGTTAAAATCCCTTACCAATATAATGACAATATCCCTTACCTCAAAAGAGCAGTACTTCTGACCGGAATGTACAGCTGAAGGAACCTTGCACTGAATAGCAACTCTCAAAGTATCTAAATACTCACAAAATACGCTTGATAATATAGAGAGAGAAAGAGAGAAAGCTTATATTTCTGGTGTGATTTTCAATTCTAACTCAGCACTCTATTTATAGGAAAATGTTAGCACGCCGAAGCAAACTTGACCTGCTACCTGATGGCTTTACCTGCTACTATTTCCACCCACAACATTTGAATTAGAATTTCAGCACATATTTTCACCAACCATAGGTGGGACCCACTAAATTCTAGAATTTTCCACCAAAATCATTTATAAACCTAATTTTCAATCGCCTCTTCTTCGTGAAAATACCGGTGTGCTTCTTGTGCATAACCACGCATATTATTGTATTTTAACCACCGGGTATTCCAACAGTGTTAACGGTAACTACTACGCTGTTATTTATAAAAACTCAAACTTGTCGTTTTCTTCATTCGACAGTTATTCTGTTATGGGGCCCACAATAAGAATCCCCGATAGAAAGAATATTCCACGACCAAACGAATATTCCCCGACAGAAATGAGTATTTTATAACCACTTGCGTATTTTAAAAATTTTACATATATCACCCTTAACTTTAAACTTTTATCAATTTAACCATTTACTGAATAATAATTATAAGAAAATTGAATACTTTTATTTCATAAAATTCGGGGTCTTACAACCGCAAACATGGTGAAATTCTTCTATTATTCCATTCTTTATTATTCTATTGGAACATCCTGTCGATGCGTTTACGCATGACCTGGTTCCGTTATTTATTATTCTATTGGAATATCTTGTTTGTACGTTTACGCATGACCTGGTTTCATTATTTATTATTCTATTGAATATCCTCGTCAATGCTTACGCACGACCGTTCCATTATTTATTATTCTGTTGGAATATCTTGTCTGTGCGTTTACGCATTACCTGGTTCCGTTATTTATTATTCTACTGTAATAACCTATCTGTGCGTTCTATCGCATGCCTGGTGATTTCTTTTGTTATTCCATTCTTTATTATACTTAGTTGGTTAAAGTTTTGACTTCTATACTCCATGAAATTAGTGGAATATCCTTGATATTTGTGCTTCATCTAGTATCTTTTCATGGAAATATTCTTCTGAGCATTCTTGAATTTTACTCTACAAAGAAGTATCATGTTGACAATTTGGACGTTATTAGTTCCTGGATAAATTAATTCTTGAACTTGTTTTATTGAATTCTTATATCATTGTTGTAACGACCCCAAAATAGGTCCATTCCATCCAACCCATTCTGAGTCGCCAAATATATGGTACAGAAAACAACTACAACTTTATTACAACAATTGTCGTGCAAAATACAACAACACATATGTTTGTGAGTTTGGATACAAATATATACCAATCAGAGTACGTCACAATGACACCTTACATAAAGGTATAGTCAAAAAACTGTTTTAGAAATTAGAATCTTTGGGAAGTGCTCAAGGAAACCTTCGTATATGGGAGGCCATGCTTTTAGGTTATGGTAGATATCATATGGCCACAAATTATCCTTGGTTGATTCCAATAGACCCCAAAGAAAAAACGAGAAGATTACTATCATATTCTTCCCAATGGTGAGTCTTCTCTTGACATATCATTATCTCCACTGTCTCTAATTGGGTATTATACTCCAAACAAACACCAAGATTATATAGGTAGTGCTTATAAATATACTCAGCAAGTGGATGAGCACAACCATGTCTTATGATAACACGAGTTTGTATGTCATTAGACATCTTGTATGATAGTGACAAAACACCCTTCCAAAGTTAAATTCACCTCACCCTCAACATCTATAGACCACCATTTTATTCCCTCGCTATCTCTAGCTCGACCCAGCTACACTTTTATTACCTGAAAGGAATTGTGAAACAAAAGGGTGAGCACAACTAGCTCAGTAAAGAATATTATGACTAAAGATAAATAAATTATCAATAGTCTTCATCAGTAATGAATCAGAGATTTAGAACATATGGTAGATGATAAAACTTTTCAACCATAGTTGCAGCGGAATGAGCAATCCATTAGAAGAGTCAAATAGACTATAAAGTCTATTGTCTTCTCCATGTTAAAATCCACCAACAATGTTTTATCCTCGTAACATCAATCAACAATTCCTCATCCACCATCACGTGTATAACTCATAATCGTAATTGTAGTTCTAAATTCCTTTCCTCATCCAAGACAAAGATAATTTTCATCACTTGTCTTTACCGAAACATCAAAGATCATGGTTATACTAAATCACGCCTTCTGCTCATAATCATACTAATAAATTCATCTTTGCACCACGGGCAAAGATATTCATCAACAGATTCATCTTTACACTACAAAGCAAAGATATTCAACAACGGGTCATATTTGCATTACAAGCCAAAGATATTCATCAATAATTCATCTTTTTACACTACAAAGCTAAAGATATTCAACAACAAAGTCATCTTTGCATTACGAGCAAAAGATATTCATCAATAATTCATCTTTGCACTAACATTTAAAGATATTCAACAACAGTCATCTTTGCATTACGAGCAAAAGATATTCATCAATAATTCATCTTTGCACCATCGGCTAAAGATATTCATCATTGGTCATGTTCATTTAAACACCTATTCATCTTTGCACTACAGCCAAAGATATTCTTCGAAATCATTCATCTTTGCATTGGTTTTATCCACGTCCAAAATTCCTCAAAATAATCATAGTGGTGTAAAATTCAAGAATGATCAAAACATGGATACAATCAAAGCTAGTATCCGAATAGATATTTTAGACGAAAAGAAAAATTTTCATTTTTCTATGAATAGTCTTGATTCGTGAATAGTGCAGTATCGTGAATAATAGTGCCATATACGTGAATAGTAACTCGACACCAAAAGATAGAAATTCCACAAAAAAACATCTTCACGCTTCATGAATAGTACTGTGAATAGTAACTCGTGAATAGTAACTCATGAATAGTAACTCGTGAATAGTAACTCATGAATAGTAACCCCATATGAAAAAGTTCCAAATTTGATAAAAGTTCCAACCAATATTTCACAATGATATTGAAGAAATAATATCATCGAGAAGAAAATAACATCCCTTACCTCAAAGAATCAAGATTTCTGAATGAAAGGTCAAGTGATGTCTTTGAATGAAACTTGTAAATTAACAAAGAACTCTCAAAGTATCTAAATACTCACAAAATACGCTCAATAATATAGAGAGAGAGAGAGAAAAGCTTATGTTTCGGTGTGATTTTCAATTCTAACTTAGCCTCTATTTATAGGAAAATGTTAGCCCACCAAGCAGACTTGACCACCGATGGCTTTACCTCTACTATTGCCACCCACCACATTTGAAATAAAATTCAGCACATTTCTTCACCAACCACAAGTGGGGCTCACTCAATTCTAGAATTTTCCACCAAAATCAATTATAAACCTAATTTCCTAATCGGACACCTCTTAAAATTCATAACAAATCATTCGTTCATTTTTAATTCGTTCAAAATTTGTGGACATATACTCAACTTATGTATGTATAACATATCCAAAAATTACAACGATCCAACGGTCGGATTAAAAATTATAACTCACGCAATATATCGTAAAAATACTGATTTGATTTTTAATACCTCCATCCGATAAAATACTGATAAAACACCTCAACATTAATTTCTTCATTTATAACCACATAAATAAATCCATCATTTATATCCACATAAAATAAATATTTCTTTATCATATGAATCAATAATTAATTATTCACAAATAATATTACAGAATCACAATTATGACAACCAGTAGTTCCTCAGAAAGAGGGGCTTCCAATAAGAATTTCTCCTTCTTGGCGCAAGAATTAGGTGACCAAACCTCTCCTTGACAAAACTTTCTAGACATTGCCAATAATGTTATCTAATAATATTATTCAAATAATATGAATTATTGATCCGATAATGGAGATATCGTGCGGTTGACAATTATTGAACAACAATAATATAAAATATCAACGCATCAATTATTGAATCAATAAAATAAAATATTGAATAAGAATTATCGTAATAATTATTGAGTAGTGCCTTCTCACTTAAGAATCAATAATTGAAAAAATCTTGCAATACTGGTATTGCTATTGTGCAAACAACGCCAGACACTTTACTTTACCAACCGTATTCCAACAAGATAATCTGTAACGATTACACGCCTGCTATTTATAAAAACTCAAATTTGTCGCTTTTCTCCATCCGATGCTTATTCTGCATTATGGGGCCCACAAATATTTATCGCTACTGGTCATTTAATATTCTCCTACGTAAAAAATATTCCACGACCAAACGAATATTCCCCGACAACAATGAATATTTTATAACCACTTGTGTATTTTGAAATAAATTCATATATCACCCTTAACTTTAACTTTTATCAATTTAACCATTTACCAAATAGTAATTATAAGAAAATTGAATACTTTTATTTCATAAAATTCGGGGGTCTACAATCTCCCTCCTTATGAAATTTCGTCCCTAAAAATTTACGTACACGTATTTCAAAGAGTTGAGAATACCTTGCTTTCATTTCAGATTTCATCTTTCCCAGTCATCATGATTTCTCCATTGCTCATTTCACGTATTTTATATCATTCTAGAATACAACTTCAAAACAAGGGTTAATTTAACAAATTAATATATCACATAATATCCCGATATTATGACCGACCAACAAATAAGCTTAGGTAGGACACACTAGCAAAGGATTTACTCATCTCTCCCCTCCTAGTTCTAATCCCGATCTTCGCCAGAGATCATATCCCTAAGCTCTGATACCAACCGTGACGCCCCCAAAATAGGTATACATCACCCATTCCGAAATGTCAATACATGGTACGTAAACAACTACAACTTTATTATTACAACAAGAAATGTGAGTTTAAATACAAATATTATCTTCTAGACAATATTTATACTCAAATAAATCCTCATCACATTTATTGATACATTATTTTACAATAATGGTGAGGACTACTAAACAATCCTTTCTAAAACCTTCATTCCATACCCCGACTCGTACTCGCTATATTCTCGCCTCCTGAGAAGAATGGAACAAAAAGGAAAAGGGTGAGCTCAACTAGCTCAGTAAAGAATATTATGACTAAAGATAAATAAATTATCAATAGTCTTCATCAGTAATGAATCAGAGATTTAGAACATATGGTAGATGATAAAACTTTTCAACCATAGTTGCAGCGGAATGAGCAATCCATTAGAAGAGTCAAATAGACTATAAAGTCTATTGTCTTCTCATGTTAAAAATCCACCAACAATGTTTTATCCTCGTAACATCAATCAACAATTCCTCGCCCACAATCACGTGTATAACTCATAATCGTAATTGTAGTTCTAAATTCCTTTCTCATCCAAGACAAAGATAATTTTCATCACTTGTCTTTACCTCAAACATCAAAGATCATGGTTATACTAAATCACAGCCTCTGCTCATAATCATACTAATAAATTCATCTTTGCACCACGGCCAAAGATATTCATCAACAGCTCATCTTTACACTACTGTGCAAAGATATTCAACAACGGGTCATATTTGCATTACAAGCCAAAGATATTCATCAATAATTCATCTTTTTCCATAAAGCAAAAGATATTCAACAACAAAATCATCTTTGCATTACGAGCAAAAGATATTCATCAATAATTCATCTTTGCACTACTGGCTAAAGATATTCAACAACAGTCATCTTTGCATTACGAGCAAAAGATATTCATCAATAATTCATCTTTGCACCATCAAGCTAAAGATATTCATCAGTTTGGTCATGTTCATTTAAACACTGCTCATCTTTTGCACTCTGAAGCAAAGATATTCTTCGAAATCATTCATCTTTGCATTGGTTTTATCCACGTCAAAAATTCCTCAAAAATAATCATAGTGGTGTAAAATTCAAGAATGATCAAAACATGGATACAATCAAAGCTAGTATCCGAGAATAGATATTTTAGACGAAAAAGAAAAATTTTCATTTTTCTAATTGAATAGTCTTAAGTATTCGTGAATAGTCTCAGATATCGTGAATAAAGGCCGATATCGTGAATAAGTAACTCAGAACACCAAAAGATAGAAATTCCACAAAAAAATCATCTTCACAACTTCATGAATAGTACTCGTGAATAGTAACTCATGAATAGTAACTCATGAATAGTAACTCGTGAATAGTAACTCATGAATAGTAACCCCACATGAAAAAGTTCCAAATTTGATAAAAAGTTCCAACCAATATTTCAAAGATAATGATATTGAAGAAATAATATCATCCGAGAAGAAAATAACATCCTTACCTCAAAGAATCGAAGATTTGAATGAAAGGTCGAAGTGATCTTTGAATGAAACTTGTAAATTCCGACAAACAACTCTCAAAGTATCTAAATACTCACAAAATACGATCAATAATATAGAGAGAAAGAGAGAAAGCTTATGTTTCGGTGTGATTTTCAATTCTAACTTAGCCCTCTATTTATAGGAAAATGTTAGCCCGCCAAGCGACTTGACTGCACACCGATGGCTTTTTTACGCGCTACTATTGCCACCCACCACATTTGAAATAAAATTCAGCACATTTCTTCACCAACCACAAGTGGGGCCCACTCAATTCTAGAATTTTCCACCAAAATCAATTATAAACCTAATTTCCTAATCGACACCTCTTAAAATTCATAACAAATCATTCGTTTTATTTTAACGGTTCAAAATTTGTGGACATATACTCAACTTATGTATGTATAACATATCCAAAATTACAACGATCCAACTATCGGATTAAAATTATAACTCACACAATATATCGTAAAAATACCGATTTGATTTTTAATACCTCCATCCGATAAAATACCGATAAAACACCTCAACATTAATTTCTTCATTTATAACCACATAAATAAATCCATCATTTATATCCACATAAAATAAATATTTCTTTATCATATGAATCAATAATTAATTATTCACAAATAATATTACGTAATCACAATTATGATGACCAGCCGCTCCTCAGAAAGAGGGGCTTTCCAATAAGAATTTCTCCTTCATCGCGCGCAATTAGGTGACCAAACCTCTCCTCGATGTAACTTTCTAGACATTGCCAATAATGTTATCTAATAATATTATTCAAATAATATGAATTATTGATCCGATAATGGAGATATCATGCAAAGACAATTATTGAACAACAATAATATAAAATATCAACGCATCAATTATTGAATCAATAAAATAAAATATTGAACAAGAATTATCGTGTAACAATTATTGAGTAGTGCCTTCTCACTTAAGAATCAATAATTGAAAAAATATCATGCAATACCGCAATGCTCTTTATCTTGTCGCCAGACATATTACTTTACTTTACCAACCGGGTATTCCAACAAAGTGTTAATTGAGTAACGATTACGCCGTTATTTATAAAACTCAAATTTGTCGTTTTCTCCATCCGGCGCCGGTTATTACATTATGGGGCCCACAAATGATCGCGCATTGGCGTGCATTTAATATTCTCCGACGGAAAAATATTCCACGACCAAACGGTAATATTCCCCGACAACAATGAATATTTTATAACCACTTGTGTATTTTGAAATAAATTCATATATCACCCTTAACTTTAACTTTTATCAATTTAACCATTTACTGAATAGTAATTATAAGAAAAATAGAATACTTTTATTTCATAAAATTCGGGGTCTTACAATTGTCATCATCCTCATGTTTATATTATGTTGAAAGTCATCTGTGGCCCGTAGTGCATAGATGGACTTGGTATGATTATGACCAGGGATTAATCGGTATAATCATGACCGTAATGTTACAAATGATGTGGTAAAAGTCCTCATTGGCCCGTAGTGCATTGATGGGATGAGATGTTGGCATGATCATGACCATTGATGAATACACGAATATCCTCGGCCGTGAGTGCATGGATAATTTGTGGTTGTGATACTAATGAATATCCTTGGCCGTAGTGTAGGGATGATGTGGATTATTTATTAAGCTGAGTCCCAGTGATAAAAGTGATGAAAAACCTTTTTAAATCATAAAAGATAGTAGATTTTATTCTCTACTTGGCTCTTTTAATGGATTGCTTGTTCCACTGCAGTTAAACTTGATGTTTATTATATTATATCGGTTTAACACTGTTGAAGGCTAACGATAATTTATTATGCATTATCTTAGTCATAATATTTCTTACTGGGCTAGTTGAGCTCATCCTTTTGCTTTCATTGTTCTCTTCAGGAAATGAGAACGTAGCAGGGACTAATCGGGGAATGGAGTGATGGTCCAGATGATAGCATTAGTAGTCCTCACTATTCTATGAAATAGTGTGAAAATAAATGTATTGAGGACTTATTTTGAGTTTGAATACTGTCTAGAATATAATATTTGTATTAAAACTCACAGCTCATGTTGTATATTTAAGATTGTATTTGTATTCTGTACTATGTATTTGGCGACTCAGAATAGCTGATATATACCTATTTTGGGGGCGTCACAAATAACGGTATTGTTTTTAAAACTCATTGGTTTCATCATTTGATCCAATGTTTTTCAAGAAAATAGAATTGCAAACATCAGCACGAAGTCAATAAATTTCGAAAGTTTAGCATAGCTAGTAGATTTAGAATATCAAGGTATCCATCAACTTCAATATTTACTTCATTACTTCATTACTTAATCATTCTATCAATCTTCAACTTCATCAATGCTCTCTATACTATAACCGTTTTCTACCCAAAATAGTTCATCAAACTTACTACACATTGGAAATCCAGGAACTTGCCACAATAATATGAGTTTAAGAACTTGTCCTAGTCAGACCATAGGCATCCATTCGCTGAGGGGTTCAAAACATACCATATTATTATGAGTCACGAACTTACCATATGCATTAGTTTTAAGAACTGTACCTAATCCTAATAATATCTAACTAATCTTAATAGTTTCTAACTATCAAATATACACATGAGAAAAGAATCACCTTTTTTTCACATATACATTGATAGATCAACACCAACATTCCAATGATTATCAATATGATAAACTGAGTGCAAGCACAAAACCCTCGCCCATACAAAGATTTGTACAACTTAGCCATCACATGAGTCCTCAATTGAAATCCCACCTAACTATATCTTACTTATAACTTGCTCTTTGCTCGATACGAATTCCTCGTATCACATTATCTATAACTCCTCGTGAGTTTAACTCGTACTATATCATAGTACATTAACTTCATAGCATCAAGCTATAATTATTCAAACATTACAAACCATCTTTCTTTTATAACTTAAACTGATAACATCGTGATCTTATTCTATAATCATTTCCCTTAAAATTCTTTTCTTAACTCGTGATCGTTTTGTTTTACGACCCTCTTTCTTTCCCTTTTTCATCATTTACGATTTCATTTATGCTTTTAATCTTACAGACTTTGTCTATTCATCATTATTTGTTATCTTGGCTATTGGAGTTAGGCAACTCCCAATTCTTATCTTTATATCTCTTCAAGATTCTTCTTTGAATTTTCTTGTTTATATAACACTTCTTCCCTTAAGAATTTCTAACCTCATTTACATTGCTCAACATTTCATTAAAGTTCCATATTTTCATCATACGTATCCATTTTCTACACTTGGTACACATCGAGTCTCTAATAGTTTCAATATAGTACGCTGAGTGGTTTCCCATAAACAACCAATAAACTAGGTTCTGAGTTGCTAGTTCGCATATACCTCTGCTCTATGAAGGAATCGTTTAGCCCAGATACCATACATCAACTATTAAAGAGTACAATTGTACCATACTTAAATATAACTTTCTATTCTTAACTTCTTTATCATCTTCTCCTTTATTCTCTAAGGTTATAGCCTAGGGTACTCTTACCTAAGGTTTATAACCTACAGCTTTGATACCAACTGTAACGACCCCAAAATTCATACAATCTAATTCTCGACTTCGATCGTTAATAATACATTCAACCTCTAATTTTACATCATTAAACGATAATACAACCATTGAAATTTGTGAAATAATTAAAATTTTCTATTACAAACTATCCTCATTCTCAAAACCTTCAACCTTTACATCTAAATATCTCAGAATCATTTTAATACTAAAATAGTTTACATCGCAAAACGATATTACAATTCAACATTAATACATTATTCGGAACCTTAAACATGGTTCAAATAATAATAACACAACCAAAGTGTAAAGATCTTCAAGTATCACATCTGATTCATGTCTTTCAAGTAACACAATACTTTACCTTGAATCTTGAACCTGCAAAAGTGGTTATTTGCAAGGTTGAGCTCGATAGCCCAGCAAAATCTAACAGTTTTCATGTATCACATAGCACATAATAACATGCTCAACATATAACAAACATGCTACAGTTCATATAACAAGTATAAAGATTGATTCCTTACTCAATCAGCATGCTTTAATCAATCAACATAGTCATAAATTGACTTTAACATTTCATACTTTCAACATATATATAACACATCATGGTCTTTGCAATAAAGATTTAAAACAGTTAATCATCAAGTTCACATAGAAAATAGGAACTGAAAGACTTGCCTGATTCGTAATTTATGAACTACGACTTAACTGCTTAATGCTTATCTACACGTCGTGTATTCCTACACAGTTATATAATCATGGATTCACATCCATTAGTCATATATTTCATATGCTCTTAATATAAAAACAAATATTGTTTCCTAGTTCATTCTATTATCATATTTATCTAAACAATCTTGTTTCATATCTTGTAATCCTTAAAGACAATATATAACCATAACTTAAGACCATGCAGTTAACAAACTGCTCTTGGTCACTCTGCAGAATCAATGGCGGTCAGATCAAGATTTAAGCTTGGGAGTGGCGCGCCGCCGCTTACTCTCCCAACCAAAAAACCGCACTTGAGCTTTTCATTGCTCAGTTTAATCCTAACCTACTATGCATTCTGATATATACTATAATCATACATCAAGTAGGTTCTGATATTTCTTCTAGTTCACATTCCAAATCATTTAGTTTTAAATTACATAGTTCTATGTTGAATTATTTACATCAACAAGGCTTAACAACTTCTTTTAACGAAGGTTCAAGGTTTATAAGCTTTTAAACCTTATATTGGTACTAACAACCTTTAATACACATGTTCACATGTATCTATCTCATTTACATAGACATAGCATAGTTCATACTTTTAAAACGTGCTTAAATAACTTATGTCATGCTAGACTAATTGAGTGCACATATCATTCATGTTCAAAGGCATAAATAACTTTATCATGCTTGCTTATAAGGTCACAATGCAAGTAACAATGCTC
This sequence comes from Panax quinquefolius, assembly GCA_020205615.1. Taxonomy (NCBI): domain Eukaryota; kingdom Viridiplantae; phylum Streptophyta; class Magnoliopsida; order Apiales; family Araliaceae; genus Panax; species Panax quinquefolius. The sequence continues at coordinate 87,531,872 of CM035158.1, forward strand.
ATCAAAGTTAATTCCTAAAACTTTTAAATTTCTCTATGAAAACACATATTATCTAAGCTATACAAGTTATCTTATACGAGGTAACATAAGATCACATTTTATGCTCGCATAACTCCACCATATGCTACTACAAAGTCAGAACTCAAGTGGCTTAAAGTTCGTCAAGGTTTATTTTCGAAATCTTCAAGTTTCTTTTTAAAACACATACTAAGTCATGCTTAAGCATCCCATTATGAGTAAAGTAATCTTAGTCATATGACATGTCTATTATCATGCATATTCATGCTTTATTACTTAGAATAACATAATCCATCGTCCGGAGCACTATACTTGTGTATGTGCTCGTTTGACGCCCTCTGATCGCCTCCTATTACGTAACAGTCACAAAGATGATTGTTTTGACCCTTGCTAACGACCTCAAATTTAAAAACTTAAAGAACAAAAGTTGTAGGTCTATTCGTCCCTGTTCCGGATCATCTTGAATTGCCTTAATTGGAGTTCGTATGAAAATGTTATGACCGTTTTACCAAAATAGGTCAAACTAGTCACAGTCAGCACACATGGGGCGCGCCCATTTTTTTTCCACGCCACATCACAGCATCTAGCAGTACTTGAAGCGTGAGCCCGCTAGGCTTCGCCCAGATTACAGTGTTTTGCAATTTTTGACCCTTTTCTCCTACTAATCTTCATAACTTGAGTTATACACATCCAAATTAGTCCGTTTTTGATTCTATATATTCGTAATTCATAAGACTACAATATACTAGAATTCTAACAATTTATAAAAACATTAACCAACCTAAAATTTGACCCAAAACACATGTTTATACTCTATTTTCATGTTTTAAACACATTTAGCGAATTCATTCACTACGAATTCGTTACTTAACCGATTAACATGATTTAAAGTATGCCGCTTTCGTTTCTTCACATATTAACATAATCCAACCTCAATTTACAGATTATAACACATATAGGGCATAAAAATTTGTACTTTCTAAAGCTATAACATATGAATACACACTAATATTCACTTCTCTTCTTCTAACCCATTTTCCATGAACTCTCTTACTACAATCATGTATAAATAACAACCAATTGATTACATAAACTAATTTTAACAATTATAATATCGAATTCACACAATCCAATATTAGAAATTTAGAACATAAACTTAGGTTTTCATACATTCAATGCTTGATTTCTTTACAAGATGGTCATAAGCTTTAGCAATCCTTTTTCCTCTTTTTGATAATCTCAGAAAACCCTCTCCCAAACCACTGTATTTTATCTCTCTCTCTCTCTCTCTCTCTCTCTCTCTCTCTCTCTCTCTCTCTCTGCTATTTAGCCTTAGAAATAAGATTCGAAGAATAACTGATATGGCTTTCACTCACGTATCCTTCCGTTAGCAAAATAATACGTCTACTTCAGTTGCAATAATCCAAAGGCCACAAGGCCTTGTTTGGCCACACACCAATTCCCCAAAACTGAATTATTTTAATAATATTATATTATATAATTTTTATTTGTTACACCTGTAACCAATTTTCATAACTTTCAATAATAACTAAAATAATTATAATTTTTATTATAATTATTCTGATAATTAATAAATAATCATATATCTAATTTAATTAATAAATTAGATTTAAACATTACTTTATTTAATATACTTATTTTCTTTCATATTAAACAACTCATTTAATTTAATTAATTCATTAAATTAAATCTTCAAAGAACAAAATTTACCTTTGCTTTAATTTAATTATCATACACATGTAACTAAATTATTATACTACAATTTCATAAATTATTTATTTTTCTCAATAAATAAATTATTTAAAATATTTATTCAATTCAATAAATATTTAAGATTAATTACAAAATTCATTTAATTCTTCAATAGTTAATTCAACTATTAAACCTCACTTTCCCAATATATGAATATATATTTCTTTCACACCAGATCACATATTTCAAAATATATAGCACGTATATATACATACTCAAACTCAAAACATCTCATAATAAGAATTTTAATTATTAAATTCTTATTTTAATAACTTATAAAAATTCGGGTTGTTACAACATATATTACATATATAGGTACATAACATACATATATATATATAGTCCATTTCAAGGGTTCACCTCCTTATTTTACATACCATGCTCACCCTCTTTAGCGATGAGCAAATCAATGACGGTTCTGATCAGATCATATATCGGAGAACCGTTGTCTTAGCTTTTAGCGACGGACAACATATAGCGACAATTTAACCCGAATATATAGCGACAATAGAACCTATAGCGACAGAATAGAAAACAACTGCCTTGGCCATTAAGCTAAAGGGGGTATCACAAGTATGGAGGATCAAGAGGTATGCCTTGATCATTTCATATATATATATATATATATATATATATATATATATATATATATATATATATATATATATATATATATATATATATATGATGCTGATCTTAAGCTCACCCATTATCTAACATACCTTACTCACCCCACTTTAGCGATGGATCGGGCGATGATTCTATTAAGATTGCTATATATAGAACAATCGTCTTAGCTTTTTTTAGCGACGTCTGACATATAGCGACGGATCGAACATATAGCTGACGGTCGATCGAATTGTCGCCTATCCGTCATGCTAAAAGGGGTGAGCAATGTATGTTAGATGAGAATAAATTAAGATCCAAATCGTATATATATATATATATATATATATATATATATATATATATATATATACACACACACACACACACACACACACACACATAACATATACTCCTCCGTTTCATATTAAATATCCTAATTTCTTTTTAGGACATTTCAAAATAAATGTCTTATTTCTATATTAGTAACTATATCCTATTCATCCTCTATAATCTATTTAATATATATTTATTAGGAATGTGAGAGTTATAAAAAAATATATGTAGGGAATTAAATGACATAGGAAAAAGTAATTATTAGGGTCATAGAAAAGTAAAAATCAATTATTGGGATCATAGATAAGTAGGTCATAGAAAAGTAAAAAGTAATTATTGGGGTCATATAAAAGTGAAACAAAATGCTTCAATTAATAAGTAATCACAAAAAGGTAATTTGGGTAAAAGAAAACTTTATTAATTAGCGTGTCTAGGACATTTATTTTGGAAAGAAGAGAGTATATATTCAGAAAAATATATATATATATATATATATATATATATATATATATATATATATATATATATAAACTTAGAATTTTTCTTTTTGCCCAAAGAGAGATTTAGAAAATCATTTTGAAAAAATAGAAATTTTCTTGCTTTAAGAAATTTTATTTTATGAATCAATTTCTTAAACACTTGATATTAGATTTATCAAGGTCAGAAAATAAATTTAATGGGAGTTTAGAAAATATTTTTGGTTAAAATAAATGAGATAATTTAAATTATTTTAATATTTTAATTCTATAGTTAGAATTTTATCTATTTGACCTATTTACTTAATTTATTATCATTAAAATAAAATTAAAAGATTTGAAGACCTATCAGACATTGATATTGAAGTGAAGACGAATCGAGCTTTCCGTCCTTCAGATAATTTTGCAATTGGGGTGAGGTGGTTATGCTGTTGTTTTGCGTTTTAACACTGGGTGAGAAAGTCGTCTGCTATTCCTTATAGCTGACTATTAGCGGACTGAATAGTTTTTCCTACTTGGATTAATTAGGGGCATAATTATCTATATAATTTTTTAATCCTTTATGCTAATAATTCTAGTTGATGACGAAAACTAATTTTTAATACAGGCCATTGATAGTTGTAATAGAATGTAGATATGATATTTATCTATTATTGATCCATAATAAATAAATTTTTGGATCATTACCTTAAAAAAAATTAAAATTAAGAGAGTAAGTAAAATTTTAAATCTCCTTAATGGTCCCACAAAATTTATAAAGTGATAAGTAATTTTATTTTTATATTAAAAATCTCATTAAATAATATAATTACTTTTTATTCCTTTGAAATAAAAATAATTATATTTTTAATTATTTTTTTTAAGACGGAGGGAGTAATAAAGCTATCCTACTTTGTCTGTTCCATATAAAAGGAAGACTTTTGTCCTATCAATTCTCATGCTTCTTTGAAAATTTGGTTTATATTTATTGCATTTAATTAGATGGAACATGTTTTTTGACCCGGAAAGTTAGTATTTATCATTACTACTTTACATCTGTCAACATTTTGTAATTGTATGATGCTTGACAGTTAAGATATCATTATCTAATACTCCCTCCATTTCATTATATCTGACATTCTAGAAATTTTCACATAGATTAAGAATAGATGCAATTTTACTATTTTACCCTTAATTAATATTTTAATCTCATTTAATTCTCAATTAACACCAAACTTGATTTCACACTCTCTCTCCTAATTAAAGAATAGAATTTGAACTGTTTTTTAAAAATAGAGAAAATAGCCATTAATGATGGTGGAGAAGGAATGGTAGAAAAGAAAATAAATAGGCAAAATATTCTTGATTTTATAAAACATTAAATATTTTGAGAAGAAAAAAACCCACTAAAACGTCAAATATAATAAGATAGAGGGAGTAGATAAAGAACGTGACAATCGATGGAGTATCACAAAAAATATTCCCTCACGTTCCAAAATCATAAATGGTTGCAACTTGCAAGTATGAATGAAAATTTGCGCTCGTCCACGTGGATTCTGTTTGCTTCCATTAAATGTCACAATAAGTCTGAGAAGACATATTTATTGTATATGAATATTGGATATTTTTAATTTTTTTTTATTTGTGATTCTCAAAATAATATATATTCCATATGTCCTGAATTATTTGTTGTTTTAGCAAAAAAAATTTGTCTCACAATATCTACTTTTTTAAGATATCAATGCATTTTTTTCCTTTATTTTTCAAGTTTACCCCTTTACCCTAATTATTGATAGTCATAAGTCATTACTCCCATTCACGCCTCTTCTCTTTTTTAAATATCATTTTCATATTCCCACCAATAAGGATTCACGTCTCTCTTTTCCCCAATTCTCTTCCTCTCTCCACACATATATATGCACTCATACTTTCTCTCTCTACAGACTGTTTCGTGTATTGGAGCCGCTGCTCGTTTGATTCAACTTTTTTTCTTCAATTGATTACTGTTTCTCTTCAAGCTAGATTCCATGTCGGTGAGTGTTCAAATTTTCTTGATCTCAGTTTTAATTTTTATAATTTAGGAAGATGAAGAGAAAAAGAAACGACGATGTCTTGAGGAGTATGGAGTATTTTCAGAGTTTTTGTGGAAAGAAATTTAGGAAGACGAAGAGTCAGATAGTGTATGCGTGGGATTTTTGCGAAAACAAAAAAGTCAGCACAAAGGATATTTTAGTATTTTTATCACACATATTGGTATTTGTGTGGAACTCTAGAACAACAGATAATTCGAGACAGAGGGAGTAGTATTTATTCTAATAAACTTTTTTTATAAAATATAGTGTTTTAGATATAATTTAGATACATATACAAGAACAGGGTTGTATAGTCTGTATAACCATGTTTTATATATGTATCCAAATTACACCTAAAATACTATAATTTATAAAAATTCTAGTTAGAATAAATAGTATACATTTTTTGAGTCATAAGTAAAAATAAATAAATAAATAAAAATGTTCAATATTCATGTCCAATAAAGATGTCCATGTAGAAGGACTCTAAATGTTAATGAAAAGGTTTGAGAAAGCACCGTGTAATAATAAAATTTCAGTTCTAATGTCTGTTATTAATTTTTGTACTAAACGTTAATGATTGTGTTTGTTTAATTCATAATAAGTATTTCATCCATCCCTTAATATAAGGAGGGTGTATTCAATAGAGACTTTTAAATATTTTTTTTTAAGTAACAGTCTTTTATAGAGTTTATGAACTTTAATGACTTTTAAAGACTTTTAAAATTACTTTTAAAAACTCTATAAAATAAGTGATGCAACTTTATAAAATTTTTACCAAGACTTTGATAGACTTTTATATATACTTCTAATATATGTCGCATCATATATTAATTGTTAAAAAATCAACAAAAGATCTTATATTTTAGATGAAATGAGTACGATATTAAATAATATTAAAATATTTTGACCATGTCACAACCTAATTTGAAATAAAAGGCATTGTTGAAGTTGAATTATTAAATCATACCCAATATATTACAAGAAAATGTCCTATTTCATAATTTTTATATTTCATAGAAAAGTAATTTTCTACTAACAAAGAATATAAATTAACAATTTCGATTTTAAAATTGTTCATTTTTATTTTCCTATCAAGTCATTATTACTAAACTAACAATTTATAATTTTAACAAATAACAAAATTAACAAATTTATTACTTTTAAGAATAAACATAAAACAAGATACCTCCTTAATACTTACAAAATATAATAAATGAGATTTTTTATGGGAGAGAATAAATATAAAATTATATTAAAATATTTGTCATCTCCATTTATACCATTGGTACTATTTGTAACCCTTAAACCTACTCCCTCTATTTAACCCCTTATTCTTTTTTTCTCTCTCCTCACCTGCTATAATAACTCGTTTCTCTTTTGGGATTTTTATTTTGAGAGGACTGAGATAGAGAGAGAAAGTGAGACTCATATATATATATATATATATATATATAAGATATATATAGAAGACCAGTTATTATAAAAGATTTTACTAGTTCTTCAGCACCTTCGGTTCATACTCGGAGAGATACTAAAATACTGAGTAATACTTCTGTGACGACCCCAAAATAGGTCCATTCCATCCAACCCATTCTGAGTCGCCAAATACATGGTACAGAAACAACTACAACTTTATTATTACAACATAGAAACTCGAAGTTTAAATACGAGATATTGTCATCTGCACAATATCCACACGCAAATAAATCCCCATCATAATTATTGATACATTATTTTACAAAAATAGTGAGGACTACTAAACAACTCTCTCTAGAACCTTCATTCCATACCCCATTAAGTACTTGCTACATTCTTTTGCCTCCCGAGAAGAAAATGGAACAACAAGGAAAAGGGTGAGCTCAACTAGCCCAAGAAAGAATGTTATGACTAAGATAATATAGAACAAATTATCGTTAGTCTTCAACAGGAAAAATCGATAGAATACAATAGACAAACAAGTTTCGGATCAATATTCGCAATGAAATAATAATTCATAGAAGAGTTACGTAGAATGAAATCTACTATAATCTATGAATTTAATAGTCCATCATCAATATTTTATCCTCGTAACATCAATCAATATTCATCTCAAATCAAATATTCATCTTTGCACTACAGCCCAAAGATATTCATCGATCCATTCGTGTTCATCTCAACACTGCTCATCTTTTGCACTACAGTGCCAAAGATATTCATCGACCGGTCATGTTCATTTAAACACTGCTCATCTTTGCACTTTTGAGCCAAAGATATTCTTCAGAAATCATTCATCTTTGCACTACAGCCAAAGATATTCAATAATATCATCATTTAAGACCGAGGATGATGAAAAATATTTTAAAAGAAACGAATCCAAAGGAAACAAAATGACAAGGATTAAGGATTCGTACTTGGTTTTATCCACGTCCAAAAATACCTCAAAAATAATCACAAGTGGTGTAAAATTCAAGAATGATCAAAACATGGATACAATCAAAGCTAGTATCCGAATAGATATTTTAGACGAAAAGAAAAATTTTCATTTTTCTATGAATAGTCCGTATTCGTGAATAGTGCCAGATACGTGAATAAGTCTTATATCGTGAATAGTAACTCCACACCAAAAGATAGAAATTCCACAAAAAAACATCTTCACGCTTTCGCATTAATAGTACTCGTGAATAGTAACTCATGAATAAGAACTCATGAATAGTAACTCGTGAATAGTAACTCATGAATAGTAACCCCACATGAAAAAGTTCCAAATTTGATAAAAAGTTCCAACCAATATTTCAAAGATAATGATATTGAAGAAATAATATCATCCGAGAAGAAAATAACATCCCTTACCTCGAAAAGACAAGATTTAGTTGAAACACCTGGATATAGTCTTTGAAGGAACTTGCACCGCCTAACAATACTCAAAGTATACTCAAAATACTCACAAGAATACGCTCGATAATATAGAGAGAAAAGAGAGAAAGCTTATGTTTACGGTGTGATTTTCAATTCTAACTTAGCCCTCTATTTATAGGAAAATGTTAAGACGTCAAGGACTTAACTCCGCAACTCGATGGCTTTACCTCGCTACTATTGCCACCCACCACATTTGAAATAAAATTCAGCACATTTCTTCACCAACCACAAGTGGGGCCCACTCAATTCTAGAATTTTCCACCAAAATCAATTATAAACCTAATTTCCTAATCAGTCACCTCTTAAAATTCATAACAAATCATTCGCTTCATTTTTAACGGTTCAAAATTTGTGGACATATACTCAACTTATGTATGTATAACATATCCAAAAATTACAACGATCCAACTATTGATTAAAAATTATAACTCACACAATATATCGTAAAAATACTTTGATTTGATTTTTAATACCTCCATTCCGGCAAAATTACCGATAAAACACCTCAACATTAAATCATTCAATTATAACCACATAAAACAAATAAATCCATCATTTATAAATATTTTCTTATCATATAAATCAATAATTAATTATTCACAAATAATATTACGTAATCACAATTATGACAACCAGTAGTTCCTCAGAAAGAGGGGGCTTTCCGATAAGGATTTCTCCTTCTTCAAGCCGCAATTAGGTGACCAAACCTCTCCTCGATGTAACTTTCTAGACATTGCCAATAATGCTATCTAATAATATTATTTAAATAATATGAATTATTGATCGATAATGGAGATAATGTGCGTGTGACAATTATTGAACAACAATAATATAAAATATCAACGCAAAGAATTATTGAATCAATAAAATAAAATATTGAATAAAGAACTAATTTGTGAAAATTATTGATAGTAAGCGACTTCTTACGTAAGGATCAATAATTCAACAATCATGTGCAATACCGTGTATACTTTGTGCAACCACAGCCGTATTCATTATTATTTTAACCACCGGGTATTCCAACAGTCTTAATTGAGAATAACTACGCCGTATTATTTTAACCAACTTATATTTGTCGCTTTCTTCATCCAATCGCTTTTTCCGTTATGGGGCCCACATGGTCGTTGCTATACGTCAGATGAATATTCCCGACAACAATGAATATTTTATAACCACTTGCTTATTTTGAAATATTTGCGCATTTTACCCATAACTAACCACATTAATCAAATCCACCCTTACTATTTCAAAATAATAAATAAAGGAAATTCCTTTTTATTTAAAAAATTTCGGGGTCTAACAACTTCTATATAAGATATTAAAATGAAAGGTATTTTGAATCATGGTCGAAATCCTCGTTAATAATCAATTAAGAGTTACTACCTCCGTTTCTAAAATATTGTCGTTTAAGGTTTTTGCACATGGATTAAGAAAGTATCATTTACCAAGTAAAATTTGTTTGAAATTTCATCACTACCCCTTTATGGGAAGTTGAAAACTATTAATACAAGGAAGAGAATTTCTTGGGACAATGAGAGAAGGTAGGGGTAATATAGGAAAGTAAATAATTTATTCTCCTCAAAAGTTGTAAACGATAAACTTTTTAGAACAAATTTTTTCTTGTAAAACAACAATCTTTTAGGAAAGGAGGGAGTATTAAAAAAGAATTTTTATTAGATTGGGATAATCTTGTTGAAGATTTCAATTCCAAGGCTAATAAAGAAAAAAGACATTTATTTCGTTCTAATCACACAACTAACAAAGAACGAGATAAAGTCATAAATCGATGGAAAACATTTATTAAAAATGAACAGATAAACATTACTTTTTACAACTAGTATGAAAAATATCATGGTAAATGTAAGACCCCATCTTATTATGAATAAAAATTAAATTTTCTCTATTTATTATCTTGAAATAATAAGGAGTTAATTTGATATAATACTTTGGTTATGGGTGAAATGTACAAATTTTATAAAATAAGCAAGTGGTTATAAAATATTCATTTTTTGTCGGGGAATATTCGTTTGGTCGTGGAATATTTTTATTGTCGGGGAATATTCGTATTTACCAAGCAAGCCCATTCGTGGGCCCTCATAATGTAATAACCGCTTGGATGAAGAAAATGACAAGTTTAAGTTTTTATAAATAACTACGTAGTTGTTGCCAAGTTAACACTTTGTTGAATACCCGGTGGTTAAAATACAAGAATACGCTGTGGGTTGCATAAAGAAGATACCAGATTGCATGTATTTTTGAATTATTGATTCTTACGTAAGAAGGCACTCATTGAATAATTGTTACAAAGAGTTATTTTTCAATATTTTATTTTATTGATTCAATAATTGTTTGCGTTGATATTTTATATTATTGTTGTTTCAATAATTGTCACCGCACGATATTTTCCATTATCGATCAATAATTTATATTATTTGAATAATATTATTAGATAACATTATCGCAATGTCTATAAAGTTCGCGCTCAAGGAGAGGTTTGGTCACCTAATTGCGCCGCCAAGAAGGAGAAATCCTTATCGAAAGCCCCCACTTTCCTCGGGAACGACCTAGTTGTCATAATTATAATTCGTAATATTATTTATGAATAATTTGTGATGCCCCCAAAATAGGTATACATCACCTATTCTGAGTCGCCAAATACATGGTACGTAATACAAATACAATCTTTAATATACAACAAGAAAGTCATGAGTTTTAATACAAATATTGTCTTCTGATAATATCCACTCTCGAGAATAAGTCCTCATTACATTTATTGTCACACTATTTAATGTAATAGTGAGGACTACTAATACTATCATCCGGACCGTCATTCCGCTCCCCGACTAGTCCCTTACCACGTTCTCATTTCATTTCAAGAGAACAAAGGAAAGAAAGGGTGAGCTCAACTAGCCCAAGAAGAAATATTATGACTAAGATAATGCGTAATAAATTATCATTAGTCTTCAATGTGTTAAATTGATAAAATACAATAGACATCAAGTTTAACTGCAGCATGAACATGCAATCCATTAAAAGAGTTAAGTAGAGAATAAAATCTACTATCTTTTATGATTTAAAAGGTTTTTCATCACTTTTATTCATTGGGACTCAACCTTCATAAATAATCCACCTCATCCCCCGCACTACTACCAAGGATATTCATAAGTATCACAACCACAAATTATCCATGCACTACGCCAAGGATATTCGTGTATTCATCAATGGTCATGATCATGTCAACAATCGCTCTATCAATGCACTACGGGCCAATGAGGACTTTTACCACATCATTTGTAACATTACTTACCATGATTACAATCAATAATCCTCAGTCATAATCTTACCAAGTCCATCTATGCACTTACAGCCACGTATGACTTTCAATAAAATATAAACATGAGGATGATGACAATGATATAAGAATTCAATAAAATAAGTTCAAGAATTAATTTATCCAGAAACTAATAACGCCCAAATTGTCAACATGATACTTCTTTGTAGAGTAAAATTTAAGAATGCTCGTAAGAATATTTCCATGAAAGATACTTTGATGAAACACAAATATCAAGGATATTCCACTAATTTCATGGAGTATAGAAGTCAAAACTTTAACCAACCGAGTATAATAAAGAATGGAATAACAAAAGAAATCACCATGCATGCGGTGCTGCATGATGGCAAAGTTATTCCAATGTAATAATAAATAACGAAGTCGTCCGGCGTAAAAACGTATGAGACGTGATATTCCAACAAATAATAAAGATTTTAACCAGTCCCACAGAAACGCACGCATGTGATATATTCTAACAGTAATAATAAAGATGGAACCGTCCCAAAGAAAAAAGCGCATGCATGTGATATTCTAACAAAATAATAAAGACGGAACCAGTCCTGTAAAACGCATGCATGACAGATGTTCCAATGTAATAATAAAGAATGGAATAACAACGAAATCATCAAGTATAGGGTAGACCGCGATACAAAGTTATTCCAATAGAATAATAAAGAATAGAATAACGTGTTCTCTTCATGAATATGAAAAAATAATATACCCCTTACCTTATAAAGAAGAGTACTCACGGCGGTAGTAGGCGGGGATATACTTGAAGAAACTTACATCATACTCAAAGCTTTCTTAAACGCTAAAGAAATATGCTCAAGATAGGCGAATAATTCTCTCTACGACTTCTCTCTCTAGAGTTTCAAAGAATTCATAAGAAATAATGAAGGAATGAGCTTCTATTTATAGAAGAATGGATCTAATAAGAACTAATCCATGAACGGTCCGAGCGATTTATTTTAAATGGACGGTCCAGTTGGTTTACAATAAAATATAATATATTCTATTTATAATCTAATAAAACGAATAACTTTTAAAAAGATTTTACTATGCAAACACTATGCATAATAAAATATAATATATTCTAATTATTGTCTAATAAAATGATAACTTTATAAAAGTATTCTGCATTTTATATAAAAAGATTTTACTATTAGCCTAATAAAACGAATAACTTTATAAAAGTATTCTGCATTTTATTTAAAAAGTTTTTCTTTTTATTACATTAATAATACTAATAAAACAAAACTTCATCATCATTATTATTATTCACACTATTAATCGACTGTGTCGCTCCTCAGAGAGAGGGGCTTTCCAATAAGGATTTCTCCCTATCATGCGCATGATTAGGTGACCAAACCTCTCTTTGGCATAACTTCTGAACATCGTTAATATTGCAAATAATAATTTTAATAACTTTGTCATCTCAATTATTGATTTAATAATATATAAAATATCGACAATAATTGAATAAAATTGAATGACTTCTCACGTAAGCATCAATAATCAATACCGTGTGCTACTATGCAACCATGCGTATTCATGTACTTTTAACACTGGGTGTTTCAACAGTTAATGGTAAAACTTCCGTCGTTATTTTCATAAAATATTTTTTTTTGTCATTTTCTTAATCCGACAATAATTCCGTTGTGGGGTCCACCAATGATTGTGCCGCCGTATGAATATTCCCTGTTAAAACGAATATTCCCTGATCAATCAAATATTATATAATAACTTGCGTACTTTGCAAAATTTATAAATATTACCCACAACTATAACATTATATCAAATTCATTCAAAAATGATAATTATAGAAAATTCATCTTTATTCGTAAAGGTTGGGGTCTTACAATCTCCCCTTCTTATGAAATTTCGCCCTCGAAATTAGGGTACGTACCTGGTATGTCGAGGAGGTAAGGATACCTTGATTTCATTTCAAATTCTAACTCCCAGGTCATTTCCTCAACATCATGGTTCCTCCATAAAACTTTGACTTGAGGTATAACCTTGGAGCGTAGAATATGTTCCTTCTTATCCAAGATTTGAACAGGAACCTCTTCATACGTTAAATCTTTTGCTATTTCGTCCGGTTCTAACTTAATAATGTGGTTTGGGTCTTTCACTTATTTACATAACATGGATATATGAAAAACATTATGAACAAAAGACATACTTGGCGGTAAAGCAAGTCTATAGGCTACAGTCCCTACTCGATCGAGGATTAAAAATGGGCCAATGAATGGAGGATTGAGCTTTCCTCTCTTTCCAAATCTCGTAACTCCTTTCCATGGAGCAACACGTAACAACACATGATCTCCAATATCGAATTCCACGTCCTTTCGATGAAGATCAGCACAACTCTTTTATCGGTCTTGTGAGGTTTTTATACGTTGTCGGATCGTTTGAATCTTTTTCGTAGTCATACGTACCAACTCCGGTCCCAACAACGTTGCTTCACCCACCTCATCCCAGCATACTGGAGAACGACACTTTCTTCCATACAATGCTTCGAATGGAGCCATGCCAATGCTTGCTTGATAACTGTTGTTGTAGGAAAACTCCACCAATGGTAAGAACTTGTCCCAACTTCCCTTGAAGTCAAGGACACAGAGTCTTAATAAATCTTCAAGAGTTTGAATAGTCCTCTTTGATTGTTCGTCCATTTGAGGATGATATGCCGAACTAAATCATAAATCCGTGCCCATAGCTTTTTTTAAACTAACCCAAAATCGTGAAGTGAATCTTGGGCCTCGATCAGAAATTATGGATACTGGCATACCATGCAATCTTACAACCTCGTTTATATACATACGAGCAAGACGTTCAAGTGTATAAGTTACTCGTATAGGTAATCAATGAGCAGACTTGGTCAATCTATCAATAATGACCCAAATTGTATCTATGCCTTGAGAAACCTTGGGAAGACCAGTAACAAAATCCATGGTAATGTGCTCCCACTTCCATTTTGGAATTTCAAGTGGTTGCAATGGACCTTTTAGTACTTGATGCTCCACCTTGACTCGTTGACATGTTACACACCTTGAGATAAACAACGCTATCTCTCTCTTCATATTGCTCCACCAAAATGTATGTCGAAGATCATGATACATTTTAGTACTCCCAAGATGGATTGCAAACTGTGTGTTATGCGCCTCCATCATGATTTTATACTTTAACTCAGGGTCGTTAGGAACACAAAGTCTAGAGTTGACTCAAAGTATTCCTTCTTCATCTATTCTTGTTTCTGGCATAGCACCTTCTTATACTTTCTTCCTCATATGCATCAACTCCAGGTCTGTAGCTTGAGGAGCTTTAACTTTATCGATTAAATTCGGTTCCACTCGTATATTCGCCATCATCACATGGGTCCCTGGAGTCTTTATCTCTATCTCCATCCTTTGCAAGTCATACAAAATGGGCCTTTGTGTTGACAATATCGCACTCGTACACGCATATAATCTTCTACTCAATGCGTCAGTTACCACGTTTGCTTTTTCAGGATGGTATTGGATGGTATGATCATAATCTTTCAATAGTTCAAGCCAACGTCACTGTCGCATGTTTAGTTCCTTTTGAGTGAAGAAATGTTTGAGGCTTTTATGATCCGTAAAGATCTCCACTTTCTCCCCATACAAGTAATGCCTTCTAATTTTAAGTGCGAAGACAACAGCTGCCAACTCTAGATCATGAGTAGGATAATTCCTCTCATATTCTTTGAGTTGTCGAGAGGCATAGGCTATGACTTTCCCATGTTGCATGAGAACACATCCTAACCCTTTGCCTCAAGCATCATCAGAGATGACAAATCCCTCCGAGCTAGATGGTATTGTCGTAAGCAAAAGCTAAATGAGCCTCCTCTTGAGTTTTTGAAAACTCTTCTCGCATTCCTCACTCCAACCGAATTTTGTATCTTTCCGAGTCAGCTGAGTTAAGGGAGTAGCAATTCGAGAAAACCTTCTACTGAATCTCCGATAATAACCAAACTAAGCCGAGAAAGCTACGTGCTTGATCATTTGATTTAGGTTGCTCCCAACTTTGAATAGCTTCAATCTTTGCTGGGTCAACAGATATACATGACTTGATACCACGTGCCCAAGAAATGCTACTTCCTCAAGCCAGAACTCGCATTTCTTCAACTTGGCATAAAGCTTATATTCATGAAGCTTTTGGAGTATCAGCCTCAAGTCTTTCTCATGATATTCACGGCTTTTGGAATAAATAAGGATGTCATCAATAAAGACGACCACAAAGTGATCCAAATATTCCTTGAATACTCGGTTCATCATATCCATGAAGGCAGCAGGAGGATTTGTCAATCCAAAAGACATGACTAGGAATTCATAATGCCTGTACCGAGTTCTGAAAGCCGTCTTTGGAATGTCATTGGTTCTAATCTTCAATTGGTGATATCCGAAATGAAGATCAATCTTTGAAAAGAATTTGGCACCTTGTAACTGGTCAAACAAGTCATCAATACGTGGTAATGGGTACCTATTTTTGATGGTGACATGATTCAACTCCCGATAATCAATACAAAGTCGCAAACTCCCATCTTTCTTCTTCACGAATAGAACAGGAGCACCCCAAGGAGAAGTACTAGGACGAATGAAACCGATGTCTAACAATTCCTGCATTTGGGTCTTTAACTCTTGAAGTTCAATAGGATCCATTCGATATGGGGCTTTGGAAATAGATTTTGTACCAGGTTTAAGGTCAATACAAAATTTAATTTCACACTCTGGGGGTAGGCCAGGAAGTTCTTTAGGGAATACGTCAGGAAATTCATTAAGAATAGAAATATCATTCAAAACTGACGTATTTTTGTTTAGATCCGTGACATGAGCTAAGAAAGCTTGACATCCGTTTTTCAATAAACGAATAGCTTTATGGCTTGAGATGACAGTGATTGATTTTAATGGTTTGGTTACTTGAATTCTTATTATAGGTTGATTAAGAATATGAAAGCTAACAACCTTACGAAAATAATCAATTTTTGCATGATGAGTGGTTAACCAATCAATCCCTAGAATTACGTCAAATGCAAGTATTTTCAATAAAATAAGATCGACAGGTAATGTGAGGGTACCGATTTGAACCAAACAAGACTTATAAACAGTGGATGTAATGAAGGTTTCTCCCAACGGAGTTTCAACAGATAAGTCAAAGTCCAATTTCTCCGGAGTCAAATTTAAATGTTGAGCGCAAGTAGGAGAAATAAAGGAATGGGTAGAACCGGTATCAAATAAGGTATATACTTCGCTAGAGTTTATGATAAGCTTACCCGTGATGACCTCATTTGAGTTCATTGCTTTCTGGGAGGTCACGACAAACGCTCTCCCTTGCACTACTGGCTTTGACTTTTCTGGGGCATCCTTTGGTGCCTCCATCCTAGCTGAACTTGTCTTTGGTGAATGATAAAATTGGGCTAGGTGACCTTTTTTTCCATAATTATAACATGCTTTGGATGACATCACACAGTTTGGACTGATGTGTCCCTCCCCTCCGCATTTGAAGCATATGATAGGTGGTCGTTCTCCTTCCTTAACAACGGGTGCTGGTGCTGACATCTTTCCATCATTGTTGAATCTCCTCTTCTTGAAATTTCCATTCTTATTGCTTTGGCCATGATTACCACCGAAGTGGTTACCATTTCTGGCATGTTGATTTTTTCCACGCTTATTGTCACCGCTTCGATGACTATTATCACTGGTATTATCATTTTGTCGGCTGCTCTCTTTTGGTTGGGTTGACTCATTATCGCGCTATAATAATTGAGCCCTACTAACAACATCTGAATACAAACACAGTTTATGAGAGATAAGATATTTACGTATCTCGGGTTTCAAACCTCTTAGAAACATTCGCGTCATTCTCTCCTCATTATCAACCAAATGGGACGCAAACCGGGACAGCGCGGCAAACTTGGCTTCGTACTACGACACGGTCATGTTGTTTTGCTCCAGTTTAATGAACTCTACCTCTTTCATGTGATGAATACTTTTGGGAAAGTACTTGTCGTTGAACAGTTCTTGAAACTTTTCCCAAGACATCTTGATCTGGCAGTTGAGTACGCTTTACGATTCCCACCAAGAATGTCCGCCTCGCCCAACATGAAGGTGGCAAAGGAACCTTTTGCTCCTCGAGCAACCCAAGACATCAAATATCTTGTTGATCTATTTTATCCACGTCTCTGCCTTAAGTGGTTTTGGCTCTCTAAAAAACTCCGGTGGTCCCAGCTCCTTGAACTATTTGGTGGTGAGCGTCCGAGAGTTGCCAGTGTTTCCACCTGCATTTTGGACAGGAGCCGCTCTCGCCTGATGTTGCATGAATTGCATGAAGCCTCGAAACATTCCATCGTTCATCATTTGGTCAGTGTTGTTGTTTTCCTGAGGATTGTCGCTTTCCTGATGCACATTATCCTGATTATTGATCTGTGGAGACTCAACGGTCTCCTGTGCTCCATTGATGTTCTCAACATTCTCGGATGCCATTTTCAAACACTGTCACAAAATAAGGGTTAATTAACATATCACATATTATCCCTATACTCTGACTGACCAATTAAATATCAAATAAACTTAGGTAGGTCATACTAGCGAAGGAATTCCCCGTCTCTCCCATCCTAGTTCTTGTCTCACATCTCAGCTAGGGATCATATCTCTAGGCTTTGATACCAACTGTGATGCCCCCAAAATAGGTATACATCACCTATTCTGAGTCGCCAAATACATGGTACAGAATACAAATACAATCTTTAATATACAACAAGAAAGCTGTGAGTTTTAATACAAATATTGTCTTCTAGACAATATCCACTCTCAGAATAAGTCCTCATTACATTTTTTGTCACACTATTTAACAAAATAGTGAGGACTACTAATACTATCATCTGGACCGTCACTCCGTTCCCCGACTAGTCCCGGCTACGTTCTTATTTCCTGAAGAGAACAGTGAAATAAAGGGTGAGCTCAACTAGCCTAGTAAGAAATATTATGACTAAGATAATGCAGAATAAATTATCATTAGTCTTCAACAGTGTTAAACTGATAAAATACAATAGACATCAAGTTTAACTGCAGCGGAACATGCAATCCATTAAAAGAGTTAAGTAGAGAATAAAATCTACTATCTTTTATGACTTAAAAGGTTTTTCATCACTTTTATCATTGGGACTCAGTTTAATAAATAATCCACTTCATCCCTGCACTACGACCAAGGATATTCATAAGTATCATAACCACAAATTATCCATGCACTATAAGCCAAGGATATTCGTGTATTCATCAATGGTCATGATCATGTCAACAATTGTCCATCAATGCACTATGGGTCAATGAGGACTTTTACCACATCATTTTTAACATTACGGTCATGATTACACCGAATAATCCCTGGTCATAATCATACCAAGTCCATCTATGCACTACAGGCCACAGATGACTTTCAACAAAATATAAACATGAGGATGATGACAATAATATAAGAATTCAATAAAACAAGTTCAAGAATTAATTTATCCAGGAACTAATAACGTCCAAATTGTCAACATGATACTTCTTGTAGAGTAAAATTTAAGAATGCTCAGAAGAATATTTCCATGAAAGATACTGGATGAAACACAAATATCAAGGATATTCCACTAATTTCATGGAGTATAGAAGTCAAAACTTTAACCAACTGAGTATAATAAAGAATGGAATAACAAAAGAAATCGCCATGCATGCGGTACTTCACATAGACATGTTATTTCAACAGAATAATAAATAACGGAATCAGTCCCACAGAAACGATGTATTAAACGGATATTCCAACAAAATAATAAAGATGTAACCGTGTCCCAAAGCATAAAACGCATGCATGTGATATTCTAACGAATAATAAAGATGTAACCAGTCCCAGTATAAAAACGCATGCATGTGATATTCCAATGTAATAATAAAGAATGGAATAATAGAAGTTCTCTTCATGAATATGAAAAAAATTATACCCTTTACCTTATAAAGAAGAGTACTTCGACGGTAGGGCGGGGATATACTTGAAGAAACTTGCACTACGCTCAAAGCTTTCTTAAACGCTAAAGAAATTCGCTTAAGATAGAAGAATAATTCTCTCTACAGTTTCTCTCTCTAGAGTTTCATTTAATTCGTAAGAAATATTGAAGGAATGAGCTTTTATTTTTAGAAGAATGGACTAAATAGTAACCAATCCATAAACGGTCCAGATCGATTTACTTTAAACGGACGGTCCAGATTGGTTTACAATAAAATATAATATATTCTATTTATAATCTAATAAAACGAATAACTTTTAAAAAGATTTTACTATGCAAACATTATGCAGGCACTATGCAAACACTATGCATAATAAAATATAATATATTCTAATTATTGTCTAATAAAATAGATAACTTTATAAAAGTATTACATTTTATATAAAAGATTTTACTATTAAATTTAATAAACGAATAACTTTATAAAAGTATTCTGCTTTTATTTAAAAAGCTTTTACTGCTTTTAATACATTAATAATACTAATAAAACAAAACTTCATCATCATTATTATTATTCACACTATTAATCGAACAATTGTCGTTCCTGTGAGAGAGGGGGCTTTCCAATAAGGATTTCTCCTATATAGCGCCGCAATTAGGTGACCAAACTTCTCCTTGGCGTAACTTCTAGACATCGTTAATATTGCAAATAATAATATTAATAACTCTGTCATCTCAATTATTGATTTAATAATATATAAAATATCGATGAATAATTGAATAAAACTGAATGACTTCTCACGTAAGCATCAATAATCAATACCGTATTATTCTATGCAACCACGCGTATTCTGTACTTTTAACACTTTGGTTGTTTCAACAGATTAACGGTAAAACTTCCGCCGTTATTTTCATAAAATATTTTTTTATCATTTTCTTAATCCGGCAATAATAATTCCGTTGTGGGGTCCACTAATGATTGTCTTAGTCGTGCATTTAATATTCCCTGTTAAAACGAATATTCCCCGACCAATCGAATATTATATAACAACTTGTGTACTTTGCAAAATTTATAAATATTACCCACAACTATAAAATTATATCAAATTTATTCAAAAATGATAATTATAGAAAATTCATCTTTATTCATAAAAGTTGGGGTCTTACATAATTAATTATTAATTTATATGATAAGGAAATATTTATTTGATGTGGATATAAATGATGGATTTATTTATTTTATGTGGTTATAATTGAAGGATTTAATGTTGAAATTTGTTTTATCAAGATTTTTGTTTTAATAGAGGTATTAAAAATCAAATCAAGATTTTTACGATATATTATGTGTGTTATAATTTTTAATCCGACCATTGGATCGTTGTGATTTTTGGATATGTTATACATATATAAGTTGAGTATATGTCCATAAATTTTGAACCGTTAAAAATGAACGAATGATTTGTTATGAATTTTAAGAGGTGACTGATTCAGAAATTAGGGTTATAAATGATTTTGGTGGAAAATTCTAGAATTGAGTGGGCCCTACTTGTGGTTGGTGAAGAAATATGCTGAATTTTATTTCAAATGTGGTGGGTGGCAATAGTAGCGAGTAAAGCCATCGGTGGCAGTCAAGTCTGCTTGGTTGGGCTAACATTTTCCTATAAATAGAGGCTAAGTTAGAATTGAAAATCACACCAGAAACATAAGCTTTCTCTCTTTCTCTCTCTATATTATCGAGTGTATTTTGTGAGTATTTAGATACTTAAAGAGTTCTTTGTTCAAGACAAGTTTCATTCAAAGATCACTTGAGCCTTTCATTCAAAATCTTGATTCTTTGAGGTAAGGGATATTATTTACTTCTTAAATGATATTATTTTCTTCAATATCATTATCTTTGAGATATTGTTATGAATTTTATTGTGGAATTTCTACCTTTTTTGTGTCGGGGTTACCATTCACGATATCGACACTTTATTCACAAATACGACACTATTCACCAAAAATGAAATTTTCTTTTTTCGTCCCAGATGTCTTTTATGGTTACTATCTTTGATTGTATCCATGTTTTGATCTTTATTTTGAATTCTACTTCACACTTGCGGTTATTATGGAGTATTATTGAATTTGGATAAACCAAATACTAATCCCTAATATTTGTCCTTCCATCTCTCCGGATTCGTTCTCTAAAATGTTTTCATCATCCTCAGGTCCTTAATGGTGATACGTGATGAATATCTTTGGCACCGTAGTGTAAAGATGAATGATTACTCGATGAATATCTTTGTCCGTGGTCTGAAGATGAGCAGTGTTGAGATGAACATGACCAATTGGTGATACTGAAATGAATATCTTTGGCTGTAGTAGTGCAAAGATGAATATTTGATGCAAGATGTATATTGATTGATGTTACAGGGATAAAATATTGAGGATGGACTTTTAAATTCATAGATGATAGTAGATTTGATTATATACTTAACTCTTCTAATGAATTGTTATTTCCGCTGCAGTTGTTGATCTAAAACTTGTTGTCTATTGTATTTTATTAGATTTTTCCCTGTTGAGGACTAATGATAATTTGTTGTATATTATCTTAGTCATAATATTCTTTACTGGGCTAGTTGAGCTCACCCTTTTCCTTTTTGTTCCATTTTTCTTCTCAGGAAGTGAGAACATAGCAGGATCTAGTCGGGGTATGGAATGATGGTTCTAGAAAGATGTTTTAGCAGTCCTCACTATTTCTGTAAAATTGTGTATGAATAATTGTAATGAGGACTTATTTAAGTGTGGATATTATCTAGAAGAAAATATTTGTATCTAAACTCACAGTATGTGTTGTCGTATTTTACACGACATTTGTATTATTGAAGTTGTAGTTTGCTTTCTGTACCATGTATTTGGCGACACAGAATGGGTGTTGTATACCTATTTTAGGGGTGTCACAGTTGGTATCAGAGCTTAGGGATATGGTCTTTGGCGGAGATCGGGGAATAGAACTAGGAGGGGAGAGATGAGTAAATCCTTCGCTAGTGTGTCCTACCTAAGCTTATTTGTTGGTCGGTCATTATATAGGGATATTATGTGATATGTTAATTTATTTAATTAACCCTTGTTTTATGGCAGTTTTTAAGAATGGTAGCTAAGAACATTAACAATGGAGTCTATGAGACTGTGGAACAACCTTAGATTACCAACCAAGAGAACGTGCAACAGGAAGACAATATTCCTCCTGTAAACAACACTACCGAGCAAACGAAGAATGATGCGATGTTTAGAAGCTTTTCGCAGTTCATGTAAAATCAGACGAGGGAGACTCGTGTACAAAATACGGGTGGAAATGATAGCAACGCGCGGTCTGTCACAGCCAATGAGTTCAAGGAGTTAGGACCACCAGATTTCTAGGGAAAGCCCGATCCGATTAAGGCGGAAACGTGGGTTAAGCAAATGACCAAGATATTTGATGTCTTGGGCTGCACGGAGGAACAGAAGGTTCCATTCACCACCTTTATGTTCCGTGGTGAGGCAGATTACTGGTGGGAGTCTGTGAAGCGTACCCAGCCAGCCGCACTCAATATGTCATGGGAAAAATTTCAGAAACTGTTCAATGACAATTACTTTCCTGAAAGTATTCATCATATGAAGGAGGTAGAGTTTATTAGACTGGAATAGAACAACATGACGGTGTCCCAATACGAAGCAAAGTTTGCGGAGTTATCCAAGTTTGCACCTCATTTGGTAGAAAATGAGGAACGTATGACGCGGATGTTTCTGAGAGGTCTAAAACTCGAGATTCGACAATATCTTATCTCTCATAAATTTTCTTTATATTCAGATGTTGTAAATAGGGCTCAATTATTAGAGCGTGATAACGAGTATGTTCAACCGAGGGACCATAACTTGTGGTCATCTGGCGGACGGCCGATCGATCGAAGCGATGATAACCAGCGAGGAGGGAAGAATACAGACAAAAACGGTAACCACTCGGGTGGTCATCGTGGTCATGACAATAGGAGAGGTGAGTCAAGTGGAAATTTCCAAAAGAGGAGATTCAACAATGATGGAAAGACATCAACAGCAGCACCAGCGCCAACAACAAATTCTAGGGGAGGAGAACGACCTCCAGTTAGATGCTACAGATGCGGAGAGGAGGGACACATAAGTCCAAATTGTTCACAGCCTTCCAAGGTGTGTTTCAATTGTGGAAAAGATGGTTACATAGCCCGATTTTGTCCCGTAGCAAAGTCAAGTCCAACTGGGACGGCGGCACTAAAGGCGACTACGGACAAAACAATGTCGGTGGTTCAAAGAAGGGCATTTGTCGTGACTGGCCAAAACGCGAGAAACCCGAATGAGGTGATCACGGGTAAGCTAATCTTGAACTCTTGCGAAGTTTATACCTTACTAGATATCAGTTCTACCCATTATTTTATCTCTCCTGATTGTGCTCAACGTTTAAACTTGACTCCGGAGAAATTGGACTTTAACTTATCTGTTGAAACTCCGTTGGGTGAAACCTTCATTACATCTACAGTTTATAAATCTTGCTTGATACAAGTTGACACAATCACATTACCTATTGATCTTATTTCTTTAAAGATACTTGCATTTGATGTGATTTTAGGGATTGATTGGTTAACCACTCATCATGCCAAAATTGATTATTTTCGTAAGGTTATTAGTTTTTATATTCCTAACCATGAATTCAAGCAACAAAACCACTAAAACCAGTCACTATCATATCAAGCCATAAAGCTATTCGTTTATTGAAAAATGGATGTCAAGCTTTCTTAGCCCATATTATGGACTTGAACAAAAACACGTCAGATTTGAATAATATTTCTGTTGTTAATGAATTTCCTGACGTATTTCCTGAAGAACTTCCTGGTCTACCCCAAGAACGTGATGTTGAATTCTTTATTGATCTTGAACCGGGTACAAAGCCCATTTCTAAAACCCCATATCGAATGGCTCCTATTGAACTTTAGGAGTTAAAAGTCCAACTACAAGAATTGTTAGACATCGGTTTCATTCGTCCTAGTACATCTCCTTGGGGTGCTCCTGTTTTATTTGTAAAGAAGAAAGACGGGAGTATGCGACTTTGTATTGACTACCAAGAATTAAACCATGTCACCATCAAGAATTGGTATCCACTACCTCGCATTGATGACCTGTTTAACCAGTTGCAAGGAGCACAATACTTTTCAAAGATCGATCTTCGTTCTGGATATCATCAGTTAAAGATTAAAACAGAGGATATTCCAAAGACTGTCTTCAGAACTCGGTACGGGCATTATGAATTCTTAGTCATGTCTTTTGGATTGACTAATGCTTCTGCTGCTTTCATGGATATGATGAACCGTGTATTCAAGGAATATTTGGATCAGTTCGTTGTTGTCTTTATTGATGACATCCTCATCTATTCCAAAATCCGTGAAGATCATGAGCACCATTTGAAGCTGGTACTTCAAAGACTTTGTGACAACAAGCTATATGCCAAGCTGAAGAAATGCAAGTATATTATAATTTGTTGTATATTATCTTAGTCACAATATTCTTTACTGGGCTAGTTGAGCTCACCCTTTTCCTTTTTGTTCCATTTTTCTTCTCAGGAGGTGAGAACATAGCAGGATCTAGTCGGGGTATGGAGTGATGGTTCTAGAAAGATGTTTTAGCAGTCCTCACTATTTCTTTAAAATAGTGTATGAATACTTATAATGAGGACTTATTTGAGTGTGGATATTGTCTAGAAGGCAATATTTGTATTTAAACTCACAGTATGTGTTGTCGTATTTTACACGACATTTGTATTATTGAAGTTGTAGTTTGCTTTCTGTACCATGTATTTGGCGACACAGAATGGGTGTTGTATACCTATTTTGGGGGCGTCGCAGTAAATGTTATGTTATAATTAAATCACAATGGACCAAAGAAGATAGGTCCAAGGTCTCGTGCAGTTATCCCCCACTTGAAACTATTCTTTTATCGGTCAAAAACACGTCTGTTGTTGCCAGTCCTATTAAAATTTTGAATGGGAATAAAGATGAAAAGAAAATCATTTAACAAAATAATTTTACAAACTAGTATATAGCAACCATAGGTAAACAGCTAGATAAGATTGAAGAAAAATTTGATGAAACTATTATTAAAATACCTGATTCTAAGTTAGAGCAACCTTTGTTAAAATTACCAGAAAATAGAATTAAATTAGGATTACCTAATAAAGATGGAGAACTTACCCAAGTTATTGATAAGTTATTTAAAAAATTAAAAAATAAAACTGGAACCAGTGGTACTATTGTTGTCATTGATCAAATTGATTCTGACAATAAAAGTATTAGTAAATCAGATCAGTCTGATACTGTTTCAATTCCAAATCTAAATGATCAATTAAATAAATTAACTTTTAATAACACTAGAATAACACGAAATTGGTATTCTAGACCTACTCCTCCGGATCTACTGTAAGACCTCGAATTTTATGAAATAAAAGTATTCAATTTTTCTTATAATTATTATTCAGTAATTGGTTAAATTGATAAAAGGTTAAAGTTAAGGATGATATGTGAAAATTTTACGAAGTAAGCAAGTGGTCATAAAATCTTCATTGTGTTGGAAATATTCTTTTTATCGGAGAATATCCGTACGAAGACACAATCATTGGTGGACCCCACAACGGAATAACTGTCGGATATAGAAAGTGACAGAAATAACCTTTTTATAAAAATAACGACAAAACTTTTACCGTTAAACTTTTGAAATATCTGGTGATAAAAAATAGTAATACGCGTGGTTGCACAGTAGCACATGGTATTGCACAGTATCTCTGATTATTGATGCTTACGTAAGAAGTCACTCAGTTTTATTTAACTATTACAACAATAGTTGTTGCATAGTATTTCATATTGTTGATTCAATTATTGTCACAATATCATCTGAACAATATTTTATATTATTAAATCAATAATTGAGACGACAAAGTTATTCATATTATTATTTGCATTATTAACAATGTCTAGAAAGTTCTGTCGAGGAAAAGGGTTTGGTCACCTAATTGCGCGCCAATAAGGAGAAGTCTTTATCGGAAAGCCCCCTCTTTCCTGGGAATGATCTGGTCGTTAATATTGTGAGTTATAATATTAATAATGAATAATTGTTGAAATATTAAAAATGTGTTCATTGAAGATAAGTGAATTACAAAAGTTAAAGGGGAATAATGCAAGCTTGGAAAACTTTAGGGGTACCAAAGTGTAATAAGTTAACCAATCCATGTGAACTTGAATCAACCAATCAGAGAAGAGATGATGCAAGCATGATCTAAGCATGACATCATCCTTAAAAAAACACAAAGATGATGTAAGACCCCAACTTTTATGAATAAAGATTAATTTTCTCTAAATATATTTTTGAATATTATGGTGTGGATTTGATATAATGTAATAGTTGTGGGTAATATTTATAAATTTTGCTACGTAAGTAATTTGTCATAAAATATTCGATTGGTCAGGGAATATTAATTTTCTCAGGGAATATTCGTACGACGACACAATCATTAGTGGACCCCATAACAGAATTACTGTCGGAGTTAGAAAACGACATAAATAACTTTTTATAAAAATAACGGCAAAAGTTTTACCGTTAACTGTTGAAATACCCGGTGATAAAAGTACAGTAATACGCGTGGTTTCATAGTAACACACTGTATTGATTATTGATGCTTACATGAGAAATCACTCAATTATACTCAATTATTGTCATAGTAATTACTGCATAGTATCTCACGTTATTGATTCAATTATTGTTACAATATTTTATATTATTAAATCAATAATTGAGATGACACAGTTATTCATATTATTATTTTTAGTATTTACGATGTCTAGAAAGTTCTGTCGAGGAAAGGGGTTTGGTCACCTAATTGCGCGCCAATAAGGAAAAATCCTTATCGGAAAGCCCCCTCTTTCGTGGGAATGATCTCGTTGTTAATATTGCAAGTTAAAATATTAATGATGAATGTTATTAAAAATGTGTTTCGTGATGCCAAGTGAATTGAGATAAATAGAGGGGATTTTTATGAAGTATTTGTTTGTAAATTTGGCTTGTTATTTGGACCCCCACTTACCCATTTTTCAAAATCGTCAGAGAAAGTTATCTCAGTTATATATATATATATATATATATATATATATATATAATAAGTTTTATTTTTTTTATGAAAAATAGAATATATTATATTTTATTATGCATAGTGTTTGCATATTAAAAATCAGAAAATTTCTGCAGAATTTTCTCCGCGTCCGTGAATTCATCCTTTGCAGTCCGTGATTTTTCTTTTTAAATTGTATCCTTCCATTCTCCAATAAATAGGATGCTTAGTTTAGAATTGAAAATCACACCAGAATTAGAGAATTTTTCTTCTATAATATTGAGCGTATTTCTTTCGAGTTTTAGGAAGCTTTGAGTGTAAAATTTGGATTTTAGGTCAAATTTACTGAAAATGGTGGCATTGCTTAACCTATTAAGGAGTTCTTCCTTATTGGGTAAAGGATACCTAGTCCACTCTAAAACTTTGTTTAATGGCTTGTAATTAATGACTAAACGAGGGACACCTCCATTGTTGACATAGAAGTCAAGACATGACCAAGGGGATTTACTATGCCTAATTAGTCCTTTATGAATGAGATCATTAATTTCCTTTTTACATAATTCCATTTGTTCATGATTCACCTGTATAGGTCTAGCCTTGGTAGGAATCAAATGTTCTTT
Source organism: Panax quinquefolius (assembly GCA_020205615.1). Lineage (NCBI taxonomy): Eukaryota > Viridiplantae > Streptophyta > Magnoliopsida > Apiales > Araliaceae > Panax > Panax quinquefolius. The sequence goes on from CM035158.1 coordinate 87,560,120, forward strand.
GAATTCCTTTGGGTAAAGGAGCCTTACTACATGTTTGTTTCGATGCCAAAAGGCAATAGGAGAATCTGAACAATGGTTTTCTTTTAAATAGTTCTTTAAATCATTAATCTTTTCTTGAACCTTTTCATTTTTTAGTTGTTCTTCAATACGTTTATAATTAATTAATTCCTTTAAGAAATTTAAATGGGCATTTTTATTATTTAGTAAGTTAAGTGATTTAGAAATAGATTCATCTTGAATAAATTTTAAATCTCTTTCTTTGGGTTTAATGAGAAATTTAAATATTATTTTCTTACCTAGGTGTTTACTGCTTAATCCTTCATTACTATATATAAACGGTAATCCTAAGATGATCTTATTTCTAAGATTACGGATTAAAACAAAAGATGTTTTAAAACACATATTATCTTGACAAATATGAACTTTAGGTAGTTTATATTTTATTTCAATTTGGATACCATTGGCTGAGTTTAATCTTTCACTAGTTTTCTTGAAGTACTTGGTAGGGATTAAACCTTCTTGAATACAATTCAGATCTGCACCAATATCAACTAAGGCAGAAAGCTGTATTGTGAAAGTTTTATCAATTACCAAAGTAATAGAAATATATCATTTTTGAATGGTTATATTTTTAATTCTCTTAAGGGAGAGACCCTGAAGGTTAAGAAAATCAGAATCTTCTTTAGTATGAGATGATTCTGGTTCATCGCGATCTTCATCACTAGAGGAATCATTTATATGAAGATCTGGTTTCTTAACTTCAATCTCTTTTCTTAAATTAGAAATATCTATTTTAAGGTTAGAAATTTCTTTTTTAGCTTACTGACTTCTTGATTTAACTCCTGGAGGGTAACCTCTTTAACTGGAGTTTTAAATCTTTCTAAAGTTTTGTTAAGACTAAAGATAGGTTTATCTTTTGCTTTAATGATCTTGTTATTAACTTTAATATCTTTAGTTAACAAATCTTTTAATTGTTTTGTTTGCTGGACTTTTAATTCTGGGTCTGTAATTTTACTAATTAAATCAATTAACAAAGAACTTTCTTTTTCTTCTCTGGTAATTACATTTAATCTTCTTTTGTAATAATTTTTATTGAAATTATATGCACATATAGTGACTTCTTCATTATCACTATTTGTTTCCTTGTTACTAATGCTGCTATTAGAGGAATAAGGAATATCAGAACCTTCATCACTGCTGATGTTGTTCTCAATCCTCATTAATTCTAACAGTTGTTCAATATCTTCAATTCAAACATTTAACTGGGATAATTTTTATTTTATTTTGTACTTATTTTTATAGTGCCCTTTCTGCCCACAATTGTGGCTAACAATTTTACTCTTATCATATTTTTTTGATTTTTAGTAGATTTTTTACCGGATGTTTTAGGTTTATCATAGTAATTATCTCGATTTTTATTTTTATGATGACTATGTCTTTTCTTATGATGTTTGTGACTTTTGTGAGTATCAATATGTTTATGTCTGTGCTTTCTTCTAGAGGGAGCGACAGGAGGTAAACCATATTGTTCACAAAATGTTCTTAACTTATATTTGGCATTTTTTTTATCTTTACTAGCTTGTTTAGCGAGTTTAAAATCAATACACATTTTTAATCTAATTTTTTGTATATAACTAATAATGTCTCCATAGGTTAAATTGTCATAATCAATATAACCTAAATTTTTACTTAACTTTTCACGAACTATTTGAGCAAATAAGCTAGGTAAACCATTGATGAATTTTTCTTTCCAAAATGGTTTATTGCTATCATTTCGCATCATAACTCGAGAAGTAAACACATCTTTGTACCATCTAAAATCACTTAGAGTGGGACAAGTGAGATTACTTACCTGATCATGAATTCTTTCAGTAATATTACTAGGAGTTCCAGCAAAATGTTTAATTATGGTGAATATCAATATATTAACTCCATCTGGCGGACCAACCCCAACATCTTCGTCAAAGATGGGGTGACCGTCATCATCCATTTGGACAACATGGATTATTGATAACCTAGTATCTTCAGTGAGATATTTTTCCCACCAAGATCTAAGAATACCAGTGAATCCACTTGTTATTAATTCAACAATATTAGATTGAGATAAATTGTTGAACTTAGTGATATAGCTATTGGCTACCATGGACATATGATTTAATATGTTAAGAATTTCTTGTTCATTAAAACCATCAATGTGACACCCCCAAAATAGGTATACATCACCCATTCTGAGTCGCCAAATACATGGTACAGAATACAAATACAAACTTAAATATACAGCATGAGCTGTGAGTTTTAATACAAATATTGTCTTCTAGACAGTATTCAAACTCAAAATAAGTCCTCAATACATTTATTATCACACTATTTCACAGAATAGTGAGGACTACTAATGCAAACATCTGGACCGTCACTCCATTCCCCGACAAGTCCCAGCTATATTCTCGTTTCCTAAAGAGAACAATGAAAGCAAAGGGTGAGCTCAACTAGCCCAGTAAGAAATATTATGACTAAGATAATGCAGAATAAATTATCGTTAGCCTTCAACAATGTTAAAATGATAAAATACAATAGACATCAAGTTTAACTGTAGCAGAACAAGCAATCCATTAGAAGAGTCAAGTAGAGATTTATATCTACTATCTTCTATGATTTAAAGTTATAATCAATTTTATCGCTGAGACTCAGCATAATAAATAATCCACATCACTGAATTATCCATGCACTACGGGCCAAGGATATTCATTATTATCACCAATGGTCATGTTCATCTCAACAACTGTCCATCAATGCACTACGGGCCAATGAGGACTTTTACCACATCATTTGTAACATTACATGTCATGATTATACCGAATGATTCCTGGTCATAATCATACCAATCAATAGTTCATTTATGCACGTAAGCCAAAGATAACTTTCATCATAATATAAGCATGATGATGATGACAATGATATAAGAATTCAATTAATAGAAAGCAAAGGATAAATTTTAAAGATTTATAATTTAATTTATCCAAAATTCCATAAGGTCTAAATTGTCAACATGATACAGCTTTGTGGAGTAAAACTCAAGAATAATATTGTATCAAAATTGATTTGGACCGAAAAGAAATCAATTTTTATCATGAATAGTATCCTGGGTGAATAGTATTTGAGGGAATAGTATCCCATGAATAGTACTTCAAGAATAGTACCCCGTGAATAGTACTTCGACATAAAAAGGTTAAAACTTATCAAAAATGTTCGGAATAATATTTTCATGAAAAGATATTGGATGAAGCGCAAATATCAAAGAATTTCTGATCATTTCAGGAATTATAGAAGCAATACTTACCATAGTAAGTTTAGAGTTAGGAGTCTGAAATGAACAATATACGAAACTACAAATGAATTTTCAACTGTCATGCGGTAGTCCGCGTAGACAGATCATTTCCATAATTTAATAACAAATGAATACGAAGGGTTATTCACCAGGCATGCGGTTGTCCGCATAGACAGGTTATTCCCATAGAATAATAAAGAATGGAATAACAAAAGGATTTCACCATGCATGCGGTAGTCCACGTCGACAGGCTATTCCAACAGAATAATAAAGAATGGAATAACAACCCTTATGAGTATTGAAAGAAATAACTCTCTTCATAAATACAAAAGAAATAATATCCCTTACGACTGTTGAGCGAAAATAATATTCCAATGAATATTGAACGAAGATGATATTCTTTACTAATATTGAACGAAAATAATATTCATACGAATACAAAAAATAATATTTGTTCAGAATATGAAATAAATAATACCCCTTACCTTAGTAGGAGATTGGATACTGCAATAGTGTAGTAACACAATACTCTTCTTCTTTCTATCTGATTCTCTCTCTATAAAATTCTCTTGTGAGTCGTAGTGAATTGGTGAGAATGAAAGAAGAAATAAGCTTCTATTTATAGAAGATTTCTAGCTTAGCCCTTACTGGGATGGGAAGAGTGGCTTGATATTTGAGTGATGTGAAACGAAAAGTGGTTTGACGCCTGTAATGTGAAACGACAAGTGGTTTGACGCCTGTAATGTGAAACGACAAGTGGTTCAACGCCTGTAATGTGAAACGACAAGTGGTCTGACGCCTATAATGTGAAACAACAAGTGGTTTAACGTCTGGTAAAGGCAAGTACTATTGGTGAAAACGACTCTTAGATGATGACATATGGGCCCCATAGAATAAACCAAATTTATATCAAACGTCTCATAACAGACTTCTTATTTATATCAAAGATTGAATAAATATTTACTACAAATCATTTTATCTTCAATCAACACATTTTTTTAATCTTTCAACAATTATTCATCATTAATATTATAACTCACAATATTGACAACCAGATCATTCCCAATAAAGAGGGGGCTTTTCGATAAGGACTTCTCCTTATTGGCGCGGAATTAGGTGACCAAATCCCTTTCCTCAACAGAACTTTATAGACATCGTCAATTATATAAATAATAATATGAATAAGTTTATCATCTCAATTATTGATTTAATAACATAAAATATTGTGCAGATGATACTGTGACAATAATTGAATCAATAACGTGAAATACTATGCATTAATTATTGTAGCAATAATTGAGTGACTTCTTACGTAAGCATCAATAATCAATATCGTGTGCTACTATGCAACCACGCGTATTACTGTACTTTTATCACCGGGTATTTTAAGAGTTAACGGTAAAACTTTCGCCGTTACTTTTATAAAAAGATAATTTGTAGTTTTCTAACTCCGACAATAATTCTGTTGTGGGGTCCACCAATGATTATGTCGTCGTAAGAATATTCCCCGACAAAAAGAATATTCCCCGACCAAATGAATATTTTATAACAACTTGTTTTACTTTGTAAAATTTCCACATATCACCCTTAACTTAATCATTTTATCAATTTAACCATTTACTAAATAAAATAATAATTATAAGAAAATTGAATACTTTCATTTCATAAAATTCGGGGTCTTACAATCTCCCCTCCTTATGAAATTTCGCCCTCAAAATTAGGGTACATACCTGGTTTGTCGAAGAGGTGAGGATACCTTAATTTCATTTCATATTCTAACTCCCATGTCATTTCCTCAACATTGTGGTTTCTCCAAAAAACTTTGACTTGAAGTATAACCTTGGAGCGTAGAATATGTTCCTTTTTATCCAAGATTTTAACAGGTACCTCTTCAAACGTTATATCTTTCGCTATTTCATCCGGTTCCAACTTAATAATGTGGTTCGGGTCTTCCACATATTTATGTAACATAGATATGTGAAAAATGTTATGAACACGAGACATACTTGGCGGTAAGGCGAGTCTATAGGCCACTATTCCTACTTTATCGAGGATTTCAAATAGGCCAATAAAATTGAGGGTTGAGATTTTCTCTCTTCGTCGATTCTTGCTTCTAAAATAACGCCCTCTTGAACCTTCTTCTTCACATGCATCAGCTCTGAGTTTGTAGCTTGAGCGACTTTAACTTTATCGATTAAAGTCGATTCTACTCGTATATTTTATATCATCACGTGGGTCCCTAGAGTCTTTAACTCTATCTCCATCATTTGCAAGTCATACAAAATTGGTCTTTGTGTTAACAACGTCACACTCAGTGTATCAAGATCGATCTTCTACTCAACGTACGACTCTTATATGTTCGCTTTTCCACGATGATATTGAATAGTATGGTTGTAATCTTCAACACCTCGAGCCAACATCTTCGGCGCATGTTACGTTCGTTTTGGGTGAAAAAAAATACTTGAGGGTTTTGTATTAAGTTCAAGGTCGATACAAAATTCGATTTCACTCTCTGAGGTAGGCTAGGAAATTCTTCAGGGAATACGTCAGGAAATTTATTAACAATAGAAATATCATATAAATCTGACGTATTTTTGTTTAAATCCGTGACATGGTCTAAGAAAGCTTAACATCCGTTTTTCAATAAACGAATGACTTTATGGCTTGAGATGACAGTGATTGACTTTAATGGTTTGGTTGCTTGAATTCGCATAATAGGTTGGTTTGGAATATGAAAGCTAACAACCTTACGAAAATAATAAATTTTATCATGACGAGTGGTTAACCAATCAATCCCTAAAATAACATCGAATGCAAGTATTTTCAATGAGATAAGATCGACAGGTAATGTAAAATCCCAACTTTTATGAATAAAGATTAATTTCTCTCGAATTATATTTTTGAATATTATGGTGTGGATATAATATAATGTTATAGTTGTGGGTAATATTTACAAATTTTGCAAAGTAAGCAAGTGGTTATATAATATTCGATTGGTCGGGAAATATTCGTTTTAATAGGAAATATTAAATGCGACGACACAATCTTTAGTGGACCCCTATTAAAAGTATTATCGTAGTAAAGAAAAGCAGCGTAATTATCTTTTATAAAAATAACGGCGGAAAGTGTTACCGTTAAAACCGCTGAACTACCTAGTAGTAAAAGAATGATGTCTGGCGTGGTTGCATAGTAGCACACGGTATTGGTTATTGATGCTTACGTGAGAAGTCACTCAGTTATACTCAATTATTGCTACAGTAATTGTTGCATCATATCTTTCATATTATTGATTCGATTATTATCACAGTATCATCTGCATAATATGATATATTATTAAATCAATAATTGAGACGACAAAGTTATTCATATTATTAAATTGCAATATTTACAATGTCTAGAAGTTTTGTCAAGGAGAGGTTTGGTCACCTAATTGCGCGCCAATAGGGAGAAATCCTTATTGGAAAGCCCCCTCTTTCCTGGGAACGACCTGTTTGTTAAATATTGTGAGCTATAATATTGATGATGAATAAGCTCGTGTTGATTAAAGATGAAATTGATAGTTCCATTGTGTGGAAATTATTAGTGTTAGTAGAAATCGATATTTATGTCGATAATAATTGATGACTGGAGGTTATATTGTTCAATCGGGTATTCGGGGCACTTTTTGTGTCAGAGTACTATTCACGAGGTACTATTCACCCGAAAAATATATTCTTTTCGGTCCAAATCATTTTTGGGTACAATATTATTCCATGAGGAGATGTGCTAATTTTTCAGACCGTTGGTTGAAGTTATAATAGTGAATAAATATGGACCGCTGGTGGAAATTTATAATAGTGAATCAATATGGATCGCTGGTTTAAAGTTTTAATAGTAAATTAGTATGGACCGTTATTTTAAGTTTTAATAGTAAATTAATATAGACCGTCCATTTAAAAGTAAATCAATCTGAACCGTTCATGAATTAGTTACTATTTAGTCCATTCTCCTATAAATAGAAGCTCATTCCTTCATTATTTCTTACGAATTCACTGAAACTCTAGAGAGAGAAATTATAGAGAGAAAGAAGAAGAGAAGTCTGATACCTTTCTATTCCAATATTCAGTTTCTTCTAAGGTAAGGGGTATTATTTCTTTTGTATTCATGAAGAGAACTTCTGTTATTCCATTCTTTATTATTCTTTTGGAATAACCTGTATACGCGGACTCCCCTATAATTGGTGAAATTCTTCTATTATTCCATTCTTTATTATTATGTTGGAATAACCTGTTTATGCGAAGTACCACATACATAGTGAAATTCTTCTATTATTCCGTTCATTATTATTCTATCGGAATATCCTGTCTGTGCATTTATGCCAAACCTGGTTCCATTATTTATTATTTTGTTGGAATAACCTATCTGTGCGGTCTATCGCATGTATGGTGATTTCTGTTGTTATTCCATTCTTTATTATTCTGTTGGAATATCCTGCATGCGTTCTGTTGGGACTGTTTCCATTATTTATTATTATGTTGGAATAACACATGCATGCGGTCTATCGCATGCATGGTGATTTCTGTTGTTATTCCATTCTTTATTATTCGTCAAAATATCCTGTACATTCATTTACGCTTTAGACTGGTTCCATTATTTATTCTTCATCCGAAAATATCACATGCGTGCGTTTACGCCGGGACTGATTCCATTATTTATTATTCGCTGGGAATAACTTGTCGTGCGATCTATCGCACGCATGGTGAATCCTTCCATTATTCCATTCTTTATTATTACATTGGAATAACTCGTCATGTGGATTACCACATGCATGGTGAATGATCCTTTGTATTCATTCCTTATTAAATTGTGGAAATGATCTGTATACGTGGATTACCGTATGGCGGGTGAAAATCCATTTGCAGTTTCATATACTCTAATATACTCAGTTGGTTAAAGTTTTGGCTTTTATACTCCATGAAATTAGTGGAATATCCTTGATATTTGCGCTTTATCCAGTATCTTTTCATAGAAATATTCTTCTGAGCATTCTTGAATTTTACTCCACAAAGAAGTATCATGTTGATAATTTGGACGTTATTAATTTCTGGATAAATTAATTCTTGAACTTGTTTTATTGAATTATTATGTCATTGTCATCATCCTCATGCTTATATTATAATGAAAGTCATCTTTGGCTTATGTGTATAGATGGACTTAGTATGATTATGACCGAGGATCATTCGGTATAATAATCATGACTGTAATGTTATAAATGATATGGTAAAAGTCCTCGAAGGCACCTTAATGCATTGATGGACAGTTTTTGGTATGATTATGACCAGGGATTGTTCGGTACATGACCATTGATGATTTAATGAATATCCTTGGCCCGTAGTACAGGGATGATTAGATGATGTGTTTTATTTATTTAGCTGAGTCTCAGTGATAAAAATTGATGAAAACATTTTATACCATAGAAGATAGTATGTTTTATTCTCTACTTGTCTCTTCTAATGGATTGCTTGTTCTGCTGCAGTTAAACTTGATGTCTATTGTATTTTATTAGTTTAACATTGTTGAAGACTATTGATAATTTATTCTGCATTATCATAGTCATAATATTTCTTACTGGACTAGTTGAGCTCACCCTTTCTTTCAATTGCTGTTCTCTTGTGAAATGAGAATATAAATTTGGGACGAGTCGGGGAAAGGTAACGGTCCAGATGATAGCATTAGTAGTCCTCACTATTCTCATTAAATAGTGTGACAATAAATGTAATGAGGACTCCTTTGAGTGTGGATATTGTCTAGATGATAATATTCCTATTAAAACTCTCAGTTTATGTATTGTCGTATATTACATGACGGTTGTCTAATTAAGTTTGTATTTGTATTCTGTATCATGTATTTGGCGACTCAAGATGGGTGATGTATACCTATTTTTGGGGGCGTCACAGGTAACGTGCGGTTGCCGATTTGAATCAAGTAAGACTTATAAATAGTGGAGGTAACGAAGATTTCTCCCAACGGAGTTTCAACAGATAAATCAAAGTCTAATTTCTCTGGAGTTAAATTTAAACGTTGGGTGCAAGTAGGAGAAATAAAAGAATGGATAGAACCGGTATCAAATAAGGTATAGACTTCGCAAGAGTTTATGATTAGCTTACCCGTGATAACTTCATTCGGGTTTCTCGTTACAAAAAAAAAGCTCTCTCTTAAACTACCAATTTTGACTTGTCTGGGACATCCTTTGGCGTCACCATCCCAGCTAAACTTGACTTCACTACACGACAAAATTGAGCTAAGTGACCTTCTCTTTCGCAATTGTAACACGCTTTTGAGTGTTGCGTACAGTTTGGACGGATGTGTCCCTCCTGTCCGCATTTGAAACATACGACCGGTGGTCGTTCTTCTTCCTTTGAAACGGGTGCTGGTGCTGCTGCCGACGTCTTTCCGTCATTATTGAACCTTCTCTTCTCGAAATTTTCACTTCTATTATCTTGGTCATGATTACCACCAAAGTGGTTACCATTTCCGACATGTTGATTCCCTCCATGTTTGTTGTCACCGCTTCGATGACTGCTACGACTGGTATTATCGACTTGCCGGATGCTCTCTCTTAGTTGGGTTGACTCATTATCACGCTCCAATAACTGAGCACTATTTACAACATCTGAATACAAACACAGTTTGTGAGAGATAAGGTATTGACGTATCTCGGGTTGTAAACCTCTTAGAAACATCCGTGTCATTCTCTTCTCGTTATCAACTAAGTGGGACGCAAACTGGGATAAATCAGAAAACTTGGCTTCGTACTGCGACACGGTCATATTGTTTTGCTCCAGCTTGATGAACTCTACCTCTTTCATGTGATGAATACTTTCTGGAAAGTACTTGTCGTTGAATAGTTCTTAGAACTTCTCCCAAGATATTTTGAGTCACGGCGGTCGGTGTGCGCTTTTACTGATTCCCACCATGTCTGCCTCTCCTCGCGATATGAAGGTGGCAAAGGGAACCTTCTGCTCCTCAGAGCATCCCAAGACATCAAATATCTTGGTGATCTGCTTTATCCATGTCTCCGCCTTAAGTGATTTTGGCTCTCCCAAAAACTCCGGTGGTCCCAACTCCTTTAATTGCTTAGCGGTGACCGTCCGAGAGTTGCCAGTGTTTCCACCTACATTTTGAACAGGAGCCGCTCTCGCCTGATGTTGCATGAATTGCATAAAACCTCTGAACATCCCATCGTTCATCATTTAATCGGTGTTGTTGTTTACCTGAGGATTATTATCTTCCTGTTGCACATTCTCTTGGGTATTGATCATTGGTGACTCAATGGTCTCATGTGCTCCATTGCTTATCTCAACATTCTCGGATGTCATTTTCAAATACTGCCACAAAATAAGGGTTAATTGACATGCCACATATTATCCCTATACTCTGACCGACCAATTAAGTAACAAATAAGCTTAGGTAGGTCATATTAGTGAAGAATTTACCCGTCTCTCCCCTCCTAGTTCTAGTCCCACTTCTTAGACAGGGATCATATCCCTAAGCTTTGATACCAACTGCGACGCCCCCAAAATAGGTATACATCACCCATTTTGAGTCGCCAAATACATGGTACAGAATACAAATACAAACTTAAATATACAGCATGAGCTATGAGTTTTAATACAAATATTGTCTTCTAGACGACAGTATTCAAACTCAAAATAAGTCCTCAATACATCTATTATCACATTATTTCATAAATAGTGAGGACTACTAATGCAAACATCTGGATCGTCACTCCATTCCCCGACTAGTCCCAACTATATTCTCATTTCCTGAAGAGAACAATGAAAGCAAAGGGTGAGCTCAACTAGCCCAGAAAGATATATTATGACTAAGATAATGAAGAATAAATTATCGTTAGCCTTCAACAGTGTTAAACTGCTAAAATACAATTGACATCAAGTTTAACTGCAACAGAACAAGCAATCCATTAGAAGAGTCATGTAGAGCATGATATGTACTATCTTCTATGATTTAAAGTTATCATCAATTTTATTGCTGAGATTCAGCGTAATAAATAATCCAAACCACTGAATTATCCATGCACTACGGGCCAAGGATATTCATTATTATAACCAATTGTCATGTTCATCTCAACAACTGTCCATCAATTCACTACGGGCCAATGAGGACTTTTACCACATCATTTGTAACATTACAGGTTATGATTATACCGAATGATTCCTGGTCATAATCATACTAATCAACAGTTCATCTATGCACGTAAGCCAAAGATTACTTTCATCATAATATATGCATTAGGATGATGACAATGATATAAGAATTCAATTAAAAGAAAGCAAATGATAAATTTTAAAGATTTATAATTTAATTCATCTAGAATTCCATAAGGTCCAAATAGTCAACATGATACTGCTTTGTGGAGTAAAATTCAAGATTAATATTGTATCAAAAATGATTTGGGCCGAAAAGAAATCAATTTTTGTTATGAATAGTATCTCGGGTGAATAGTACACGAGTGAATAGTACCCCATGAATAGTATCGAGAATAGTACCCCGTGAATAGTACTCTGACATGAAAAGGTTAAAACTTATCAAAAATGATCAGAATAATATTTCCATGAAAAACATTGGATGAAACGCAAATATCAAAGAATTTCTGATTATTTCAAGAATTATAGAAGCAATACTTACCATAGTAAGTTTAGAGTTAGGAGTCTGAAATGAACAATATACGAAACTATAAATGGATTTTCAAATGTCATGCGGTAGTCTGCGTAGACTTATCATTTCCATAATTTAATAACAAATGAATACGAATGGTTATTTACTAGGCATGCGGTAGTCCGCGTAGACAGGTTATTCCAACAGAATAATAAAGAATGGAATAATAACCCTTACGAGTATTGAAAGAAATAACTCTCTTCATGAATACAAAAGAAATAATACCCCTTACGAATGTTGAACGAAAATATTATTCCTACGAATATTGAACGAAGATGATATTCCTTACGAATATTGAACGAAAATAATATTTATACAAATACGAAAAATAATATCTCTTCAGAATATGAAATAAATAATACCCCTTACCTTAGTAGGAGATTGGATATTGCAATAGTGTAGTAATAGAATACTCTTCTTCTTTCTATCTGATTCTCTCTCTATAAAATTCCCTTATGAGTCGTAGTGAATTGGTGAGAATGAAAGAAGAAATAAGCTTCTATTTATAGAAGATTTCTAGCTTAGCCCTTGTAATGGGAAGAGACAAGTGGCTTGAAGACTGGTGATGTGAAAAAAAAATTGGTTTGACGCCTGTAATGTGAAACAACAAGTGGTTCGACGCTTGTAATGTGAAACGACAAGTGGTTCGATGCCTGTAATGTGGAACGAGAAGTGGTTCAACGCCTGTAATGTGAAATGACAAGTGGTTCGGCGCCTATAATGTGAAAGAACAAGTGGTTTGACGTTTGGTAAAGGCAAGTACTATTGGCGAAAGTGACTCTTAGATGATGACATATGGGCCCCATAGAATAAACCAAATTTATAACAAACGTCTCATAACAGACTTCTTATTTATATCAAAGATTGAATAAATATTTACTACAAATTATTTAATCTTCAATCAACACATTTTTTTAATCTTTCAACAATTATTCATCATTAATATTATAACTCACAATATTGACAACCAGATCATTCCCAGGAAAGAGGAGGCTTTCCGATAAGGACTTCTCCTTATTGGCGCACAATTAGGTGACCAAACCCCTTTCCTCGACAGAACTTTCTAGACATCGTCAATAATATAAATAATAATATTAATAAGTTTATCATCTCAATTATTGATTGAATAATATAAAATATTGTGCAGATGATACTGTGACAATAATTGAATCAATAACGTGAAATACTATGCAGCAATTACTGTAGCAATAATTGAGTGACTTCTTACGTAAGCATCAATAATTAATACCGTGTGCTACTATGCAACCACGCGTATTACTGTACTTTTATCACTGGGTATTTTAACAGTTAACGGCAAAACTTTCACCGTTATTTTTATAAAAAGATAATTTTTTCATTTTCTAACTCCGAAAATAATTCTATTTTGGGGTCCACCAATGATTATGTCGTCGTACGAATATTCCCCGACAAAAAGAATATTCCCCGACCAAACGAATATTCCCCGACCAAATGAATATTTTATAACAACTTGTTTTACTTTGTAAAATTTTCACCTATCACTCTTAACTTAATCATTTTATGAATTTAACTATTTACTAAATAAAATAATAATTATAAGAAAATTGAATACTTTCATTTCATAAAATTTGGGGTCTTATAATTAATATTCCATTCATATATTTTATTTGAAGAAACAGAAAATTGCTTATCTAGATTTCTTTCTTCGAACTGTAGATCCAGAGGAGTAGATCTAAAATACCAATTTCTTGTTATGCTAGTGTTATTAAAAGTTAATTTATTTAATTGATCATTTAGATCTGGAATTGAAACAGTATCAGACTGATCTGATTTACTAATACTTTCATTGTCAGATTCAATTTGATCAGTGACAGCAATAGTACCACTGGTTCTAGTTTTAATTTTTAATTTTTTAAATAACTTATAAATAACTTGGGTAAGTTCTCCATCTTTATTAGGTAATCCTAATTTAATTCTATTTTCTGGTAATTTTAATAAAGGTTGCTCTAACTTAGAATCAGGTTTTTTAATAATAGTTTCATCAAATTTTTCTTCAATCTTATCTACCTGTTTACCTATGGTTGCTAGATACTGGTTTGTAAAATTATTTTGTTCAATGATTTTCTTTTCATCTTTATTACCATCCAAAATTTTAAAAAGACTGACAACAACAGACGTGTTTTTGACCGATAAAAGAACAGTTTCAAGTGGGGGATGACTAGACGAGACCTTAGACCTATCTTCTTTGGTCCATTGTGATTTAGTTATAACATTACATTTACCATGATATTTTTCATACCAGTTGTAAAAAGTAATGTTTATCTATTCATTTTTAATAAATGTTTTCCAACGATTTATTTTATCTCGTTCTTTGTTAGTTGTGTGATTAGAACGAAATAAATGTCTTTTTTCTTTATTAGCCTTGGAATTGAAATCTTCAACAAGATTATCCCAATCTAATAAAAATTCTTTTTTAATAACTCTCAATTGATTATTAACGGGGATTTCAAAATCCGACTGAGTAGGATATTTAGAAGGTGTAGGAGAATCATCTTCTTCTACAGGTTCATTATTTGTATAACAGGGATGACTAGTTTGACCATGATTCAAAATACCTTTCATTTTAATATCTTGTATAGAAGTATTACTCAGTATTTAAGTATCTCTCCGAGTATGAACTGAAGGTGCTGAAGAACTAGTAAAATCTTTTATAATAACTGGTCTTCTAGTACGTTCAAAACTTATCTTGACTGTACCGTCAGAATTTTTTTTAATATTTTCTACATTTAATTAATTATTAATAACTAGTTGCTGAGGTATTTCACTGGGCAAAGTCCATTGGCTAGGTAATGTAATGTCTTTCCATAGGATGTTCCTTGGAATATGAACATTAGCATCACTAGTTGAACTTTGAATTAACACAGTTTAATCTTTAAGACTTTTATTAATAGCATGCACATTCAAATTTGTTTTCATGATCTTATAATATATCCTATAAATCAAAGCTAGAGGTTGCGAACCTTCTATCATTTGAGTGATTTCTCCCGTAGTTTTAATGTTTAAGGTTAAAGCCTTTAATAAATTATTATCACTTAGGCTTAGTGTGAAATCAGGAAAGCAATTGAAATGGATTGGTCCATTATGCAAACTTGATTCCATTATGCCGACGATACTTGGGAAATAATTAAGGAATCTAGCATCTCTAAGATAGAGGTAGATACTTGAATTAATTCCTTTAATGTTTAATGGTTTAACTGCAACTTGAACAAGTCCAATATGAATAAAATTATAACCCTTTTTCCTATGTTTTTTAATAACATCGGAAGATAAAAAACTATAGTTTTTATATTTTTTATTAATTGCATATATATATATATTGTGTTTTCTTGTCTTTTCTTTTCTTTGTTTGATCTCCTCTATCTCTCTCTTTATCCTCTATTCATCTTCTCCATTTCTCAAATTTTTTAAAGTATTTGAAAGTCTTTAGAGATGAGGTCAGACTTTGGATATGGATATCTCTTCTTTTAAAGTCTGTCAAACTCTACCATTTCATAGAAATCTAAAAAATCTATGCCTTTTTGAATACCAAAATACTTTGATAGACTTTGTAAAAGTCTTAATTCAATATCATCTAACTTTTAAAGATATTACAAAAGTTGTAATTGAATACCAGTAAACTTTTATAAAATCTTTAAATGTCTTGATTTAATACAACCAAACTTTTAAAGTCTTTAAAAATCTTTAAAAGCCTTAATTGAATACACCCTCCTAAGACTTTTTAGAGTTCTGCACAAATATTAAAAAAATTATTGTATAACATTAAATATAATATCAAATATCTATATTGTCCTTGTATTAAAAAAAATTGTTATTTATCGGGCAAAAAATAGTGAGAGAACCAAAGTTAAATTTAATACTTGGGGTAATATTGGAAACTAAGCAATTAATGTTTACTTAGAATTTTAAAACGTACGTATTAAGGGACAAAAAACTTCTCTAAAATGTCTTATATTAAGAGACGGAGGGGGTATTTGTTAAGGATCTTTTCCTTATATATATAAGTTCATCAATGTCGTGTGAAGTACGGTGAGTATGAATAATGGTTTATTATATTATTAAATAGATAAATATTAGCTTAGATTTTGAGAAGATAACTGTAATTATTAGATTATTCAAAATTTATTTAAATATTTAAATATAAATTAGCATCCTAAACTTTTTGTTTTTTCCCATTTCAGTGATTGACCTTTTAATTTTTTTAATTAGATGATCAAACTCTTAATTTTTACTACTTATGTTTAATTCAGCATGCCGCGTCATAAATTGATGACATGACATATTGACATGGCAAATGATTGCTTGTGTAAAACTAAAAAATTATTTTTAATGAGATAAAATGGTAAAAAAAATAAATAATAAATAAAACTAATACAACTAAAAAGTACTCAATTAGAAAATTTATACAATTCTAATAAATTACAAAATTTACACAATTAAAAAGTTTATACAATTAATATCAATAAAACAAATTAAGTAAAGAATAAAAACTAAACAAATTTCACAATTTATTTAAACTAAACAAATTATACAATTACATTATAGACACTTGAAATTTTGTTTTCCTGTTATTAACCATGTAGGAGGGTAAAAGCATCTTTTCACACCACGGAGACAGTTCCAGAGGACTACAGTAAATATCAAACCCCGAAGACAGCTCCATGGGATATCAAATCAAACTTCGGAGACAACCCCGAGGAAAGACAAAAGCAACAACAGTCAAACCTCAGAGATAACCCCGAGTGACAGCCAAAAGCCACATCAACCTCAGAGACAACCTCGGGAGGGAAAAAAGAGAATGTTTACAACTCAACATCAATAAACAGTCATATAGCTGCAGATAAAGTAAAAAGGAGCCATTGCAGCAATTTCGAATATAAATTGTGCAAAACAGCACAACAAACTGCCTATGAAGACTTGAAGATGCTATTCTGGTCATGGACCCATCTTCCTAGAAATCAAAAAGGTCAACTCCTATGTCATTGCGTAGCTCTCGAAAAGAGCTTTCCAAAATGGTATGACACAACTCCATCAAATTCTCGGATTGCAAGTTATGAAGGTTTCAAGCAGACTGCACGTCGATCGAGTAGGGCCCACCTAGCCCAACTGCAGGTCTACCTGTGGCTGGTCAAGTCTTTAACTTTCAACCCCCAGCTCATTTTCAATAAGAGAGAAGAGAGAGAGAGAGAGGTACCAAGAGAGAGAGAGGTACCAAGAGAGAGAAAATCCGAGAGTTTAAGAGAGAAATAGCTCAAATCTTGCTTCAATCTTTGTAAATCTCAGTTATAAACACTCATATACATACATACTTCTACATATCAAATTTTAACCGGTGGAAGATCTCGCGCCATATTGTAAGATTTCTTTAAGTCTGACCTTATTTACTGCTTTAATATGCATATAAGTGCTAGATATACTTAAATCTTGTTTGGTTGTGGTTAGATTTAGTTTTTAACAGTTCATTTCTTGTAAATAGTCAATATTTGAAGTGTACTGACTAGATCTAGCTTTTAACCAGTTCAAAAGTTATAAAACCTGAACCGTTAAGTTAGAATGACTAAGATTTAGAAAGATATTGTTTAATTTCTAGTTTTGTAAATAATAGCAACCACGTGACCTTAGATCTGTATCTAGAGGAAACGGGAAGCTCATATACTCGCATACAAGGATTCAACCGATAAATCACTTGTTCGAGAAAAGTTTGTAAGTTATTTACATTTTATTGCAATATTCATTTCATGCAAGCTTTAAATGATGCGATGTGAGCCTAGGAACCATTCGAGTAAAGATTCAATTAATGAATCTGAAACTCGATTCCCATGATGGACTTGTTTAAGTTGTACAGCCAACTTGCAACCCATTGTATATGTAATCTTTGGGCCTTAAAATGGTTATCCAGATTTAAGGCCTCGAAATAGTGAAAATCATGTATGTGGTGCTCGGGCTACTTCGATGGCTTCTATACCCATAAGGAGCCCGACACTTGTAAATAGTTTAATTTAATGTTAAAGATGCTTTACATCTCAATAAAATCAAATCAAGGTGAATCTAGTTAAATGGAAGTATCAAAGGGCCTTGATTCCTATTTGGCAAAAGGGTTTGAAAATCAGCTTTTAAAACTTCACTTTCATATGCTTTAAATGAAAAAAATGAACTTTTATATAAATCAAACCCTTTGTACATAGGTCCAAAGAGGCAGAACACTAATTTCAAATAAAGCACTAAATACCTTTTCAAAACAAAAGCTTTTAACACACACACACATACTTCACATGCTTAGGGAATGAAAAAGTAGTGGTAACCGTGTTTTACGGAAGTCGGGGGGTGCCTAACACCTTTTCCTCACTTAAGCAAGCCCCTGAACTCTATGAATCTCGAGTTCTAAACACATTAAATAGAGTCAAATATTGGGCCATACTGCGAATATCTTTCAAAATTCGGTTAACTTGGTACAACCATTTGAACTCATACCAATTGGAGACTCTGTTTAATTCGGTCCAATCATTAAAATCAATCTTTTCAAAACGTCGACATTGTATGTCGGTCCTTTTCCAAAATCTAACCTTTAGGGAGGATAAATAAAACAAAAATGATAGAAAATAAAGGGTAGAAACATAGGAAAAAAAGCATGAAAATTCCTAGCGTCGACTCTACTGGGGACAGTAAAGGGCTTAAGCCACATTTCAATCGTTTCAATTCCCTTTTATCTACATGTGTTTGATGAATGCTTTCTTTACATTTGAATATATGTGAATGAAGGCCTTATTTACAATGTTTTATATTAGTGCTTTGCACAATGTCATCATGCATACGGTGAGACGCAATGAATGTATGTGAATGTATGATGTATGATTCCTCCACCAGGAGGCAAACCCGTCGGTGGTTGATTACTAGATTCAAGAGGAGCATAATCCTGCGAGGCTTAGGAAATGCGCCACTCAGATCCGCTCCAATTAAAAGATAGGATTAATTTCCCATTTAGTAGATTGCGATGATCTGGGAACCTTCATGCCGAAAAGTTCGTGAGAGTAAACCTAAGATTGGTCAGCCTCTGATAAACCAAACATAAAGGGAAGACTTTTATGCCTTTCCTCTTTTAATAAATGTCAAATGTCAATTCCTATCAAATATTAAATGTAAATTCCATGTCAAATATTTAATCTTGTCATAAATGTTATGATATCCTGTCATCAAAATAAATGACCTTTGTTTTGGAGGAAAACATTAAAAAACCTTAAAACTGACTCATTGCATGGCATGCATACTTTTAGTGTTTATCAAGACTAAAATAAAAACCTCTTTCTTGTAGGAAAAATTGGTCTAATTACTAGATCAAATTCTAAACAGGCACAAAGCCCATCTTCAAACATGGTTGAAAGTGCCCAATCTACCCCTGTATCTCGAGAGGAGTTCGAGGGACTTAGAAATCAGATAGCAGAATTGGCCATCCTATTGAAAAAATAGAGTAAAAACACTCAGGGGAAACATATACCCACTCAACCAGAGTTCTTTGCTCAAGGAGGCAACCAGGGTTCTGAAAAAAAGGTGCAAATACAAATACGTGAACCTTACTCCAGTAAAGGAACCAACAAAACCCCTGAAATCACAAATCTCAGGGAAGATCGGGAAACTGGTGACATTAGAAAGAAAGTCCAGCAAATGGAAGAAACCATCCGGTCAATCAAAAGGACTGGAACATATGGGAGTGTCAACTATTCAGATCTTTGCATATTCCTAGGGCTCTCTATCTGGATAAATTCCAAGTCCTAGATTTTAAAAAGTACAATAGGTTATGAGATCTTTATACCCATATGAAAGTATACATTAGAGAACTCGGATCTTATACAGAGGATGAGAAGCTAAGAATGCAGCTATTTCAGAAAAGTATAATTGGAGAAACCAGAGTATGGTATGCTCGACTTGACAATTCCCAAGTCCACAATTGGGAAGAGCTAGCCCATGCCTTCCTGAATTAATATAGCTTCCAATCACAAATGGCAGCAGATAGATATCAATTGACCAAAGTCAAGAAGCACAACAATGAGTCTTTCCAGGAGTATGCACAAAGATGGAGACGTATGGCGGCACAAGTCAGCCCACCCATGATGGAGACTGAAATGGTGATGCCATTCATCGACATACAACAAGCTCCTTATTATGAGAGGGTCCTAGCTGGAATAGGAAAATCATTCCCCGAAATGATTAAACATAGAGAAATGGCTGAAATAGGGTTGAAGTCTGAAAAAGATTAAAGACCCCACAGCTCAGAAGGCAGTGGCTGAACACATCTAGATTGGGAATTAAGAGAATAACCCTCGGAGGCCCCATAAGAAGAAGGAAGAAGATGTATCCTTGATACTCCAGGGTTAAAATCAATGAGACAGTCAAATCCATTCATTCAAAAGAAGAATAATTATTCCCCTTTTAAAACATCTATAAAGTCTCAAAATCCTCCATTTCAGAAAGCAGGAGAGGTTAAGCGTAGAAGAGCTTTTACTCCCTTAAGGGATTCACTTGAAAATATATTGAAGATTCTGACAAACCTACATTAATCCACTTAGAATCCTCCCAATTACTAAAAGGGATCATTCTCATTTCCAAGAACATGAAACCTGGGCTGATAAAGTTGCAAGGGAAGCAAGATTATAGGCTTGTAGAGAGTTTGCAACTAAGAGAAAGTTCACTCCTTTGAACCAATCCAGGGAATAGATTCTAAAAATGTTGATCAATAAAGGGAATATCACATAACTGTTAACTCCAATGGACCCCCAATCAAGGAGGTTCGATGCTACTAAGATATGCCAAAACCACTCCAACACCCCTAATCATGACACAAAAGATTGTTAGGCACTCCGTAACCTAATTCAGAATCTCATTGAGAGTGGTGATCTGCAAATGGTAAATAGTAACGCCTTCCCTGAAGAAGAAGAAGAGATATTTCCTCCCGGGATAACAAACTTGAAAGAAATTATAGCGGTCATTTCCTATGAAGGAGACACGTCTACAATACCCTTGGTAATTCAAGGAAGGGGGGATGACATTGGAAAAATTCCTATAAGGATAGTTGCAGCGGTACCATTAATGTTGTCTTTTCGATCTCAGTATCCTATTACCAGCTTAAAAAAGGTCCCATGAAATTATGGGAAAATGAAGGATCCACATCAAATTGCATTGCTATCCTACCTAAGGATAACCCTTTATACCTACCTCAGAGGGTATTAAAACAAGTTGCCAAGATCACGAGGAAAATACCCGAGGAGAAGATTACATAATTCCTCAGCAAAATGGGGCTTAATGAAGCAAAAGTGGTGCAACATTTGAAAGAAGCACCCAGACAAATTTACATCCTGGATCTGATATTATCCTCGGATGATCATTGTAAGATCATGATGCAAGTCCTGGAAGAAGCTCACTTGCCAAAAATGATGGATACAAAAAAATTCCGTCACATGGTAGATCACATTTTTAAGAACAATGTGATATCCTTCACTGATGATGACATACCACCAAAAGGAACTGGTCATCACAAGTCGCTACATATTGTAGTGATATCCTCCGGATATGTGATAGGAGGGGTATTAATAGATGAAGGATCTTCCTTGAACATCTATCCTTATAATACCTTAGAGAGAATGAAAATTAACCCAAACTGGATCCGGAGCAGTCATGTCGTCATAAAAGCCTTTGATGGATCTCGAAGGAACATGGTAGGAGAAATAGAGCTTCTTGTGGAGATCGGTCCACATACATTCCACACATCATTCCAAGTGTTAAACATCACTATTAGATTGTACACACTCAAAATTTTATTTTCCTGTTACTAACTATGCAGCAGGGCAAAAACATATTTTTTACACTCCAGAGATAACCCTGGAGGACCACAACATCAAATCTAATCACGGAGACATCCCCGTGGAACATCAAATTAACCTTGGAGATCAACCCTAAGGAAAAGAAAAGTTGACATCAATCAAACCCTAGAGACAACCTCGAAGGACAATCAAAAGCCTCGTCAACCTTGGAGACAACCCCCGAAAGGGCAAAACGGTCATCTTGTGTCTACCGATTAGTTGTGTCTGGATCATCAATCTGTGTCTTTTTCCTGCTTTAATATATATATATATATATATATATAAAAGTAGGAAGAAGCCATGATTATATATATATAAATATAAATATATATATATATATATATATATATATATATAAATATATATATTAAGCAACCGCACAACCCTATATCTGTATCTAGAGGAAGCTGGAAGCTTTGGCTACGCGTATGCAAGAATTTAACTGATGAATCCTTTGTTTTGCGATGTTTAGATTAAATATCTATTTTATTTCAGTATATTTGTCATGCAGGTTATTCATATGTGAGCCTAAGAGCCACGGGATCTAAGATCTAGCTGAAGGATCTAGATCTGGTTCCCATGATGGGTCCTTTTCAGTTGTACAACTAGCTTGCAAATCATGTGTGTGGTGCTCGGACATACTTGGATGGCTTTCATGCTTATAAGGGGTCCGACACTTATATGTATATTATTTTGTCAAAGATGCTTCGCATCTCGAAAATAAAATCAAATTAAATCGAATATGAAATAAAATGGAAGTATCAAAGGCCTCAATTACTATGTGAGCATAAGGGTTTGAAAACTTGTTTTCAAAATATCATTTTATATGTTTTGTATTAAAATTGAAATTTTATACAAGTCAAAACCTTTGTATATAGGTGCAAAAGAGGCATAACAATACTTCCAAATAACGCACTTAGGCCCAATTAATCGCAAAACACACATTTCAAATAAATTAGGTAATTGAAAAGACGCGGTAATTGTGTTTTCGTGAAAGTCGGGGGTTGCCTAATACCTTTCCCCCGCTTAAGCAAGCCCTTGAACTCTATGAATATCGATTTCCAAGTTCTGTTAAACAAAGTCTAATAGTTGGGCCTTTTTGTAAAACATTTCATAAACTCGGTTGAGTTGTTACAACCATTTCACTCAAACCAACTTGCGGCTCTATAAAAAATCAATATTTTTAAATCGTCGACATTTCGTGTCGGACTATTTTGTCAATTTCACCCTTTCAAACCAAATTAGAACCACATAGAAAACATAAAGGGTAAGAAATAATTAAAAGAGGAATTCCAAAAGGAAAATTTTCCCGACGTCGACAGATGGCGAATCTGCTATGGACAGTAAAGGGCTTAAGCCACACTTCCAATCTTTTCAAATTCCTTTTCTTGCGTGTGTGTGAATGTTATCTTTACATTAAATGGATGTGAATGAATGCACTATTTACTGCACTTTAGTGCCTCACACAATCTCTGCGTTTTGTATTAGTGTTTCGCACAATGTCATCATTTCATACGATGAGACACGATGTATGTGAATGAATATTGTGTGATTCCTCCATCAAAAGGCGAACCCATCGGTGTTTGATTACTGGACTCAAAGGAGAATAATCCCGCGAGGCTTAGGAAAGGCACCACTCAGATCCGCTACAATTGAAAGATGGGATTAACTTCCCATCTAGTAAATTACGATGATCTGGGGACCTTCATGCCAAGAATCCATGAGAGTAGCCTAAGATAGGTCAGCCTCTGATAAACCAAATGTGAAGGGGAATCTCTTCATGCCTTTCCCTTTCAATTCCATGTAAATTTTGATTCAATGTAAATTAAGATTCCATGTAAATGTACAAAAAAAAGAAAAGAAAATATGAATATCATTTCCATTCCTTGTCAATGTTATTATTGTACATATATTAAATCCTGTCATGCTATCTTGTCAACAAAACAACTAACATCTGTTTTGCAGGAAAACATTAAAACCCTAAAACTAACACATTTCATAACATTATACTGTTAATGCTAAACTACCTACTCTTCTTGTAGGGTGCAAGATTAGTCCCATTACCAAATTGAAATTTAGGAAGGCACAAAGCCTATCCACTAACATGGCTGAAAGTGCCCAACACAAATTAGGTTTCGTATCTTGAAAGGAGTTTAAGGGACTTAAGAATCAAATAACAGAATTGGCTATCCTCCTAAAAGAACAAAGTAAAAGCAGTCAGGGCCAGACAATGCCCAATCAACCAGAGTCCTCCTCACAGGGTGGCAATCAAAGTGTTGACAAAAAGGGGGAAGTATAGATGCCTGAACCTTATTCCAATAAAGGAACCAACAAGACCCCTGAAATTATAAACCTCAGGGATGATCGAGAAACTGGGGATATAAGAAAGAAAGTCCAACAAATGGAGGAAACCATCTAGTCAATCAAAGGGACTAGAAACCTTGGAAGTGTCACCTATTCAAATCCCTGCATATTCCCAGGGCTCGATATCCTGACAAATTCCAAGCCCCGGAGTTTGAAAAGTACAATGGGGCAGGCGATCCCTATATGCATATGAAAGTATACATTGGTGAGCTGGGGTCTTATGCTGAAGATGAAAGCCTCAGAATGTAGCTTTTCTAAAAGAGTCTAACTGGAGAGGCTAGAGCCTAGTATACTCAACAGAACAATGCCAAAATCCAAAATTTGATTGAAAGTGGCAATGTTGTGGTCCAACAACTTGACCAACCAAATGTAAACACCAACCTTCTGTTACAGAATGATACGGAGGGAGTAAACATGATTGGGTTAGGAAGCACCGAAATGTATCCAAATCGTAAGTACATATGAAGGATGGAGGAATATCCCTAAAGGAGCAGAACAAATTCCCTAGAGTGGGAAAATCCGAAGGAGGGTATGACTGTGATGCAAATATTAGAGATGATCCTACATCAAGTAACTCTGGTAGCCAATCTGGTAGTGCGCCAACATCAGGTTACAAGGCAACTTTTCACTCAACTATCAGAAAGCCAAGAGAAAAAAGAAGTTAACCAGAATTCAAGCCTATATCCCTCTAGGATGAGCCAGCTAAATGAAGAAGATCAAAGTAGGCTGAAATACAAGAAAAGTGGAATGATAAAATTATTAGAAGATCTCGCCAGCAGAAAAATCGCTTAGGGGAATGCGAATTCTCAAAGAAGAAAGATCAAATAACCTCCAAAAGAGACCGAAAATTCACCCCTCGGAACAAATCAAATGAAGAGGTGCTACACTTTCTGATAAGCGAAGGAAAGATTACTGAGTTGTTTCTTCCTATAAATCCTGAGATGAAAAGTTATAATTCTACCAAGATATATCTCTACCATTCTAACTTACCTGGACATGAAACTGAGGAATGTTGGTCTCTAAAGCATAAAATCCAAGATCTAATTGAAAATAGAGAATTGAAGATAGAAATCTAGAAAAAGTGAAAGGGAAATAAAGGGCTTAAGATAACCACTTGAGACAGGTAGTTCAAAGCAGGTGACGACTATGAGCACAAATATTGGCAAAACACAAGGTGGACTGATCCTAATGTTGGGAGTGACAGAGGAGATAAGAGAGTCCCCTAAGGAAATTCATCCGCCACCATAAAATATCTTATTACCTAAATCCAGCAACAACATTCTTAATTCTACCCTCCTGGATGATGAGGAGGAAATACTGATTCTTCCAAGTATGGAAAAAGCCAAAAAGGAAAGTTCTTTTCGAGAAATACAATAACAGATTGAGAGAGATTTCATAGTTAAATCCTCTCAAACCTACGAGAAAGATGAAGGAACAGATGAAGAAAAAGGTGGTGAAGTTGTCGGGGAAGACAACCCATTAAGGAATCAAGAGCTTATCCCTTTTTGCGACAGTTCCAGTCTGAGTATCCCCGAGGGATATGACGAAAGATATTCAGAACCAAGAGGTGATTAAGTTATGGCAGTGATTGAAGATATTCAGAACCAGGAGGTGACCTTTATCGCGAGCCTTGAAGGTAACATAACCACTGACTACTGGACTATCAGGCCTCAGCTAGCCAGGAAGATGTAGATCTATAGGGAAGTTGAGAGTTTCGGGAGATGCTGGGAAAATATCACTTTCTTAGCATTATGCCTCTTATTTTCCAGGCATGTAAATATTGGGAAAAAAATCAAAAAAATCACAAAATTCAAAAATTCAAAATATCAAGAAAAAAAAAATAATCAAAACAATTAGGTCTCAGCCAAGCCTGAACTACGAAAGATTTGATCTCCCCATCCCTGGGAGTACGCAGGCAGCCATCTATGGTGCGATCTAACCCTCAAAAGAAAAAACAAAACACTCTACCTCTCAACCCAAAATTCAACCCAAATATAAACCCAAAGACCAGTCTCAAGACACCAAATCAAACCTAAAAGCCTACACCCAAGAAAAACCCTCAAAGCCAGCGACCCATGTTGCAAAGACCCAACGACACCTCAATGTCATTCCATAAAATCTGGTAAAAGTACTAGAAAGAAAGAGACAACAATACATCAAGACAACCAGTAACAGGGATGAAATGGCCATCATCATAAGATGCAACTCACTAGCAACTCATCACTCCTGAAGTGCGAGAAGACTTGATCTCCTTTAACATAAGTAGTACATGGGAAACCGTCATGGAAAAGTCTATCTCATACCTGACGACATGTTCCCCCAGATCAAGACCATAAATCAAACCTTGCAGATCAAATCAAACTCGGGTGAAGTCATCACCAACCAAGCTGAGATCTAAAGGCCAATTCAATAGAGTCCGAATGTCTCTCGACATCAATCATCAAAGTTAAAAAATAACACAGCGATATATCAAGCATGATCATCAGCAAGGAACTTCAAAGAGCTGACATCCTCCATATGAAGCCCTCATTAAATTAGATTTAATGGAATGACATTGAGGTGATCAAGCCAATTGCGCCTACAAGTCAAAACATGGATTAGGGCAAACTAAACATCAAAGCCCAAATTCACTACCTGTTCACCATATGGGTCCAGAGGTAAAAGACTATTGCGACCTTGGCATCTTATTAACCCATCTGCCAAAGTAACTACCCCAAACAACAAGCAAGACTGGGGCAATTTCAGAATCAACCTGATATTGGGACCCTTACAACAAGACTGGGGCAATCTCAGAAAGAACAATAACTCAACATTGGGGAATTCATCAACCATCCTAAAAAGGAAAATGTACCAGTCAGCACCATCAACACGGTCCATCATCATCAGAGGGACCTTCATGTCATTTCACTGGCTAACTAGTATGATCATGTGGTCTTTTCTAATCATACTTTTCTCAGAATAAAAATTATGTATGTGAGGTATGACCCTTTCATCTCTTTATGTGCTTTCAGTCTCTAATTGCATGCATTAGTGATAATATACATGTTAAATATTCTTAGAAAAAGGTTTTAAAAGAGAAAACTTTTTCTTAACTTGTTATGAATGGGATTAATTCTGATAAGCGTCCGTGGAGCAAGAATCATGGGAATGATTAGAGAATTAAGACTATTCAACATTTTGATTGGACACGACATCCTAGTTCAAAGCTCTTTTTGGAACAGATTTGACCTTATATGCATGTCTGCACTTTACGATTGCCCTGACTTTTAGTTGTGGGGTATGAAGCTATGGAAAAAATAATGGCAATTAATGAAAAAATAAAAGATAAGTCGCCATCCTAATGTCTCGAATAGTGGCCTAGGTTGCTCGAGTTATTAAGCTTGAGGGGTGTCTTTATACCTAGTGCCCTAAAGCCATCTAGTTTGGGAGTCATCGTCCCAACGGTCGTTACATGGGTAACTTAGTGCCTAAGAAAATGAGCATTGAAAAAAGAAAAGGCAAAACCTGAGCAGATCCAAATCGTGGCCTAGGTTATTTGAGTAATTAAGCCCTAGGGGTGTCTTTACACTTGGTGTCCTAAAGTCGTCTGGTTTAGGAGTTACCGGCCCAATACTCGCTACATGGGTAACTTAGAGCCTAAGAAAACAAGTAAACTCGAAGGGGTGTCTTAACACCTAGTGCCCTAAAGCCGTTAGGTTTGGGAGTCATTGGTCCAAAACTCGTTAAATGGGTAACTCTATATAGCCTAAGAAAATGAGAAAAGTTAAGCGAAAGAACAAATAAAAAAAATTTGCAAATCATGGAAATGAAACCCTTGCCAAGAGTTATGTCACTTATAGTACACGTGTCATATGAAATCAAGTCTACGAAGAAGAACGTCTAGAGCGAAGATAAAATATCTCTGATAAAGGGAGATAAGTCTTTTGAATCTAATCCTACCCATTAATAATAACCATGGATGTTTCAAAATTTCCTTGCGATTTCATAACTTATTTAATTTTATAATCTTTTACTTCAAATGACTTATTCACATGAGTGTACTAATCCTAAAAGCTGAGCCATCAAGCTTTTGTTTCATTTTATTCTTTTGATATGCAGGATATTGCTCACTTACAACTTGGTCAACAAAGAGAGTTTCTTATATGAATCTCCGATAACAACATGCAAAAGAATTGGGGCATTTTTCGATTCCAGGAAAAAGGAAGGAGTCTAAGGCGGGATCAAGACTCTCATCAAAGTAAAGAGGAGAACTCCTGAAAGAAATCACGGTGACAAAAGCTTGCCACAACAAAAGAAGGGAAAAATTCTGAAGAGAGTCTTTAACTCAAAAGCTGGAGCCAATGACCAAAGGTTTAGCGAATGAAATCTACACCATCAAACATGTTAACCTACGCCAAGTCCTCATAAGTCGAGGCCTCTACACCGAAGTTCAAATTTGGGCAGTGAAAGAACAGGCCGCACCCTCCAGGGACGTCAGCGGCATCCAGATCATCTATCTAGTCGGGTCACGAATAAAAAGCACAAAAAAATGGGGCACAAACACCCAACAGTTAAAAGAAACTCCAAATCACCTTATAAAGGGTGAGGTATGTTTCTACTTCTATTCAGGTTAAAATAAGCATGTGCGTCAACCTAGGACAATAGACTCCTAAAGATCATCACATTGTGCATGGTTTGCACATGTGTAACCATGCTATATAAGCGCACATCTCCATTAAAAAGTTAAGCATGCATCCCCAGTAGAGTTAAATATGCATACACATTAAATGCCCAGACTTGAGAAAAAAATTTTGTTATTGAAAACTATCGTTCTTGTAGGCATCAAGACAGTCTAGTGATCAACCGTTGTCCACTACCAGCAGGGTAGGCACTGTTGTCAACTACCAGTATAGTAAGAACCGTTATTAACTACTAGCACAGTAGGTACCGTTGTTAACTACCAGCAGGGTAGGCACCGTTGTAAATTACTAGCATATACATCGAGAAGGTCCGGTGATTTCAAAATGTCATCCCCAGCAGAGATATAGAAAATATCTCAATTTATCTTCATCAAACAAGGATCGATAACACCGATAAAAATCAAACCATTGAAGTTAACACTGGCATAGGCATCAGCAATAACTGTAATGGTAAAGTGATTTGGGATGTGCAAAGTGCGATTTGCAAAATACGAAGTGCAATTTGCGAAGTGCGATTGGCCAAATACAAAGTGTGAAGTGCGAAATGGGATGTCTGATTTGCAAAGTACAATTTACGAAAGCATTTTAACATTGAGAGGGATGCCCTAGGGGAGGAGCTCATAGATTTACCTCCAATCTATTGAGAGGGATGCCATGTTAGACTTGATGGCTCGTTTATCCTCTGGTTTGTAGATTAGCTTTGATTTTCCTACATAGACTAGGTTAGCCATTTTTGTCATGTACATGATACATTGTATATATCAAACAGTATTATATGGCAAGGAAATATGTTTTGATTCACTTCCCGTTTAGGTATACCTTGTTACTTGCTTGATAGTTGCTTGTTCTCTAGGGCTTGTGATCTTGATGTATTCTGAACTCCTCCTTGATGGATGGATATTGAGATATCTCAGGATCTTTCAAAATGGATCGTTGATCTTTGTATTCCCTACCCTTTGATGTCTTGGGACTAGTTTCTGAATGTGGTTATGGAGAGGATTTTGGCTTTCCTCTCTGAGGTTGACCGCACCACAGATGGTCGTCGGTAATCCTTTGTATTGGGGAGACTAGGTAGTTCCATCTCTTATGGATTAGTGTTTCTCTTTGAGGATTCAACCAGAGCTTAGATGATCACCAATTTTTCTCCCATTTGTGTGGGGAGACCAGGTAGTTCCATCCCAGTGGTCTAAGCCGACGAGGTGTGGTTTAACCACTCCACCGATGGTTGTCGATGTATTCCCGTGTATTGGGGAAATCAGGTAGTTCCATCTCTTATGGTTTTGTTTGAAAGTTTAAAGGATGATCCCAGTACCGTTGACAAGATTTTGTGATTTTTTGGTAGGGGTGAGACCGCACCAAGAATGGCTGCCTACGTACTCCCATTGATGAGGGGGAGATCAGGTCTGTATAGTTCCAACCTAACGTGAAAAGGTTAAAACTTATATATGGTAAAGAGGGTTTTTGTTTTTGTTTTTATTTTTGTAAATATTAGACCGAACCATAAAATGGCTGCCTACGTACTACTGTTGTATTGGGGAGATCAGGTCTACATAGTTCGACCTTGATGGGACAAACTAATGTGATGAAAGGGTTTTTGTTTTTTTTTTAAAGGTTAGATCGGACCATAAAATGGTTGCCTACGTACTCCCGTGTATTGGGGAGATCAGGTCTACGTATTTCATCCATGATGGGACAAACTAATGTTCTGAAAGGGTTTTTGAAAACCTGAATTGAATGATGGATTTGATGATCCAGAACCAGGATGCTGGTTTACAGGTAATTTCAGACATAGTACCATTTGGGAAAATTCCTCGCCATCAATTTCTTGCACTCTGAGGGCTCCTCCAGTCAATACCTCCTTGACAACAAACGGTCCTTCCCAGTTGGGGGTAAATTTTCCTTTAGAATGATCTTGGTTGTCAAGGACCTTTTTCAAGACCAAGTCATTTTCTTTGAACTGCCGTAGCCAGACTTTCTTGTTGTAAGATCTAGCGATCCTCTGTTGGTATAATTGACCATAGAAGATGGTTATGTCCTACCTTTCATCTATTAGAGACAATTGGTGGTACCGATCTTGTAACCATTGGTCTTCATCCATCTGAGCATCCATCAACACTCTCAGGGATTCCATTTCCACCTCTCTGGGGAGCACTGCTTCCATGCCATAGGTTAATGAGTAGGGGGTTGCCCAAGTGGAAGTGTGCATTGACGTTCTGTAGGCTAATAGAGTCAGAGGCAACAGGTCAAACCATTCTTTGTGATTGGTGGACATCTTTTGCATGATCTTTTTGATATTCTTATTAGCCACTTCAACAGTACCATTCATCTTTGGACGATAGATGACAAAGTTGAGATGCTTGATGTGGAATTTACTGCATAATTCATCCATCATGTGGTTGTTGAGGTTTTTGGATTTGTCTGATACAATCACCTTTGGTTGTTCATATCGACAAATGATATTGTTTCTAATGAAACCAATGATCACCTCTTTAGTAACCTTGGGGGAAGAGGCTGCTTCTACCCACTTGGTGAAGTAGTCGATCATGGTGAAGATAAACTGATGACCATTGCTAGCTTTAGTGTAAGACCCCAACTTATTATGAATAAAATTAAATTTTCTCTATTTATTATCTTGAAATAATTAGGAGTTAATTTGATATAATACTTTGGTTATGGGTGAAATGTGCAAATTTTACAAAATAAGCAAGTGATTATAAAATATTCATTTTTGTTGGGAAATATTCGTTTGGTTGTGGAATATTCTCGTGGTCGGGGAATATTCATACGACGATGCAACCCATTAATGTGGCCTCATAATGTAATAATGCTGTTTGATGAAAAAAGCGACAAGTTTGAGTTTTTATAAATAACGGCATAGTTATTACGTGAATCTTTGTTGGATTACCCTGATTAAAATCTGATGTCTGGCGTGGTTCTTGAAGATAGCACACGGTATTGCATAGTATTTGCAAAGAAGAGTATGCGACTACAGGAATTGTTAGACATCGATTTCTTTCATCCTAGTACATCTCCTTGGGGTGCTCCTGTTTTATTTGCAAAGAAGAAAGACGAGAGTATGCGACTTTGTATTGACTACCGAGAATTAAACCATGTCACCAGCAAGAATAGGCATCCACTACCTCGCATTGATGACCTGTTTGACCAGTTGCAAGGAGCACGATACTTTTCAAAGATTGATCTTCGTTCTAGATATCATCAGCTGAAGATTAAAACTGAGGATATTCCAAAGACTGTCTTCAGAACTCGGTACGGGCATTATAAATTCTTAGTCATATCTTTTGGATTGACTAATGCTCCTACTGCTTTCATGGATATGATGAACCGTGTATTCAAGGAATATTTGGATCAGTTCATTGTTGTCTTTATTGATGACATCCTCATCTATTCCAAAAGCCGTTAAGATCATGAGCACCATTTGAAGCTGGTACTTCAAAGACTTCGTGACAACAAGCTATATGCCAAGCTGAAGAAATGCGAGCTCTGGCTTAAGGAAGTAGCATTCCTTGGGCATGTGGTATCAAAACATGGAGTATCTGTTGACCCGGCAAAGATTGAAGCAATCCAAAGTTGGGAGCAAATTAAGTCGATGAATCAAGTCACGTAGCTTTACGGGCTTAAATGGTTATTATCGGAGATTCGTGGAAGGATTTTCTCGAATCGCTACTCCGTTAACTCAGCTGACTCGAAAAGATGTAAAATTCATATGGAGCGAGGAATGCGAGAAGAGTTTCCAAGAGCCCAAGAGGAGACTCATTTCGGCACCTGTTCTGACAATACCATCTGGTTCGGATGGATTTGTTATCTACAGCGATGCTTCATGCAAAGGGTTAGGATGTGTTCTCATGCAACATGGGAAAGTTATAGCCTATGCCTCGCGACAACTCAAAGAATATGAGAGGAATTATCCTACTAATGATCTGGAGTTGGCAGCAGTCATTTTTGGGTTGAAAATCTAGAGACACTACCTGTATGGAGAGAAAATGGAGATTTATACGGATCATAAAAGCCTCAAATATTTCTTCACCCAAAAGGAACTCAATATGCGGCAACGACGTTGGCTCGAGCTGTTGAAGGATTACGACCATAGCATTCATATCATCACCGAAAAAGCAAACGTTGTGGTGATGCGCGTTGAGTAGAAGATCATATGTGGGTACGAGTGCAATGTTGTTAACACAAAGGCCCATTTTGTATGACTTGCAAAGGATGGAGATAGAGTTAAAGGCTCCAAGTACCCACGTGATGATATCAAACATACGAGTAGAACCGACTTTAATCAACAAAGTTAAAGTTGCTCAAGCTACGGACCTGGGGCTGATGCGTATGAAGAAAAAAGTACAAGAAGGTGCTATTCGAGCGAGAATCGATGAAGAAGGAATACTTGAGTCAACTCCGGACTTCATGTTCCTAACGATTCTGACTTGAAGCATAGAATCATGATGGAGGCACACAACACACCATTTGCAATCCATCTTGGGAGTACCAAAATGTATCATGACCTTCGACATACATTTTGGTGGAACAATATAAAGAGAGAGATCGCAGAGTTTATCTCGAGGTGTTTAACCTGTCAACGTGTAAAGGCGGAGCATCAAATGCCAAAGGGTCCATTGCAACCACTTGAGATTCTAAAATGGAAGTGGGAACACATTACTATGGATTTCGTTACGGGTCTTCCCAAGGTTTCTTAAGGTATAGATGTGATTTGGATTATTGTTGATAGATTAACCAAGTCTGCTCATTTCGTGCCTATACGTGAGACTTATTCCCTTGATCGTCTTGCTCATATATATGTGAATGAGATTATTAGATTGCATGGCATGCCAGTATCCATAGTTTCATATCGTGACCCAAGATTCACTTCACAATTTTGGGTTAGCTTGCAGAAAGCTATGGGCACGGATTCTGATTGATTCGGTATACCATCCTCAAAGATTTTGACAATCGAGAGAGGACTATTCAAACTCTTGAAGATCTATTAAGACTCTATGTCCTTGATTTCAAAGGAGGTTGGGATAAGTACTTACCATTGGTGGAATTCTCTTACAACAATAGTTATCAAGCAAGTATAGGCATGGCTCCATTCGAGGCATTTGTATGGACGAAAGTGTCGTTCTCCAGTATGATGGGACGAGGTAGGAGAAGCAACATTGTTGGGACCAGAGTTGGTACGTATGACTACGGAAAAGATCCAAACGATTCGACAACGTATACAAATGGCACAGGATCGACAAAAGAGTTATGCGAATCTTCATCAAAAGGACATGGAATTTGGTATTGGGGATCATGTACTGTTATGTATTGCTCCATAGAAGGGAGTTACAAGATTCGGGAAGAGAGGAAAGCTCAATCCACGATTTATTGGTCCATTTCAGATTCTTGGCCGAGTAAGAAATGTGGCCTATAGACTCGCGTTACCTCCAAGCATGTCTCGTGTTCATAATGTTTTTCACATATCTATGCTTCGTAAATATGTGAAAGACCCAAACCACATTATTGAGTTAGAACTAGACGAGATAGCCGAAGATTTAACTTACGAGGAGGTTCCTGTTAAGATCTTGGATAGGAAAGAGCATGTCCTGCGCACCAAGGTTATACCACAAGTTAAGGTCTTGTCGAGGAACCATGCTAATGAAGAAATGACCAGGGAGTTGGAATCGGAAATGAAAGCGAAGTACCCTCACCTTTTCGAAACACCAGGTACGTACGTTAATTTCGAGGATGAAATTTCATAAGGAGGGGAGGTTGTAAGACCCCAACTTATTATAAATAAAATTAAATTTTCTCTATTTATTATCTTGAAATAATTAGGAGTTAATTTGATATAATGCTTTGGTTATGGGTGAAATGTGCAAAATTTACAAAATAAGCAAGTGATTATAAAATATTCATTTTTGTCGGGGAATATTCGTATGACGGCGCAGCCATTCGTGGGCCTCATAACAGAATAACTGTCGGATGAAGAAAACGACAAGTTTGAGTTTTTATAAATAATGGCGTAGTTGTTACTGTGAATATTGTTGGATTACCCGGTGATTAAAATACAGTAATACGCGTGGTTGTGCAGTAGCACACGATATTGCATAGTATTTTTGAATTATTGATTCTTATGTAAGAAGGCACTACTCAATAATTGTTACAGTAATTACTTTTCAATATTCTATTTTATTGATTCAATAATTGTTACGTTGATATTTTATATTATTGTTGTTTTAATAATTGTCACACCGCACAAGATTCCCCATTATCGGATCAATAATTCATATTATTTGAATAATATTATTAGATAGCATTATTGGCAATGTCTAGAAAGTTCTTACGCTCTAAGGAGAGGGTCAATCACCTAATTGCGCGCGCCATGAGGAGAAATCCTTATTGGAAAGCCCCCTCTTTCCTGGGAACAGCCTGGTTGTCATAATTGTGATTCTGTAATATTATTTATGAATAATTAATTATTGATTTATATGATAAGAAAATATTTATTTTATAATTGATGGTTATATTTATTTTATGTGGATATAATTGAAGGAATTAATGTTGAGGTGTTTTTGTCGGAATGGAAGTATTAAAAATTAAATCACTGTTCTTGAGATATATTGCGTGAGTTATAATTTTTAATCTGACCATTGGATCGTTGTGATTTTTGGACATGTTATACATATATAAGTTGAGTATATGTCCACAAATTTTAAATCGTTAAAAATGAACGAATGATTTGTTATGAATTTTAAGAGGTGACTGATTCGGAAATTAGGGTTGTAATTGATTTTGGTAAAAAATTCTAGAATTGAGTGGGCCCCACTTGTGGTTGGTGAAGAAATGTGCTGAATTTTATTTCAAATGTGGTGGGTGGCAATAGTAGCAGGTCAAGTCTGCTTCAGCGGGCTAATATTTTCCTATAAATAGAGGGCTAAGTTACAATTGAAAATCACACCAGAAACATAAGCTTTCTCTCTTTCTCTCTCTATATTATTGTAAGACCCCAACTTATTGTAAATAAAATTAAATTTCCTCTATTTATTATTTTGAAATTGTAATGGTTGATTTGATTAATGTGGATAGTTATGGGTAAAATGCGCAAATATTTTAAATAAGCAAGTGGTTATAAAATATTCATTATTGTCGGGGAATATTCGTTTGGTCGTGGAATATTCTTACTGTCGGGGAATATTCGTACGACGGCGTAGCCTTGTGTGGACCCCATAACGGAAAGCGATTGGATGAAGAAAATGACAAGTATAAGTTGTTTATAAATAACGGCGTAGTTGTTACCGTTAACACTGTTGAAATACTCGGTGGTTAAAACACAGTAGCACACAGTATTGTACCAATTATTGATTCTTACGTAGGAAGGTATTACTCAATAATTGTTACAGTAATTACTGTTCAATATTTTATTTTATTGACTCAATAATTGTTGCGTTGATATTTAATATTACTGTTGTTTCAATAATTGTCACTACACAGTATTTTCCATTATCGGAGCAATAATTCATATTATCTGAATAATATTATTAGATAACATTATTGGCAATGTCTAGAAAGTTCTATCTAAGGAGAGGTTTGGTCATCTAATTGCTTGGCCAAGAAGAGGAAAAATCCTTATTGGAAAGCCCCTCTTTCTGAACCTATGCGGTTGTCGATTGTTGTGATTCTGTAATATTATTTGTGAATAATTAATTATTGATTTATATGATAAGGAAAATATTCATTTTATGTGGATATAAATGGAGAAATTTTTTAATGTGACAATTGTTGAAAATTTGTATTTTATCTTTTTCTCGATAAAATAATTCATTTAAATATATTATTATATTTTAATAATATAATAATGGTGATATTTTTATAATAAATGTGGGATATATGAGGAGGAAAAGTATTTTTATTGCATTAAATGATAAACACATATTTTATGTGTCGATGGACCCCATTTCTTGACTGAAATTTAATTATAGCTTGTAAAATCGCCCGTTTGTGGATTTCGGTCAATTTCTGTTTGGAATTTGAAAAAACTTTCTTCTATAAAGTTGTAGAGAATGGAATTTTCTATGGAAAAGACATGTGGTTCGAATTTTTCTGATAAAAGGGCTATTTATTATGAATTATTGAAGTTTCGTTGTTCTGAAATAATTGATTTTTGAAGTTTTAAATATTTTTTTAAAGAAAAACATTTTTTTTTATTTTGTGGGCATCTTTAACATGTGCAAGGTGGCTGAATTCAGTTGGCAATGGTGTGCGTAGGAATTTGGTTAATAAATATTAATAATTTATTAAATTTTCTGCTTTGGTGTTCTAAGCAATTTCTTATAAATAGGGTGCATAGGTTAGAATTGAAAATCACACCAGAAACTGAAGTTTTCTCTCTCTTTCTCTATCGATATATTGAGCGTATTCTTGTGAGTATTTTGATACTTTGAGTGTTGTTATCACGATCTGTTCGCTAAAGACTATACCCAATATTCCAGTATTCGGCCTGAAGTAATATTCTTTCGAGGTAAGGGATGTTATTTTCTTCTTAAATGATATTATTTTCTTCAATATCATTATGCCAAAATATTGGTTTGAACTTTTAATCAAATTTGGAACTTTTGTGTGGGGTTACTATTCACGTATCTAAGACTATTCACGCATATCGACACTATTCACGAATCGACACTATTCATCGAAAAATGAATTTTTTCCTTTTCGTCCAAAATATCTATTATGGATACTAGCTTTGATTGTATCCATTTTTTGATCATTCTTGAATTTTACTCCACTATGATTATTTATGAGGTATTTTTAGACATGGATAAACCGAAATACGAATCCTTAATATTTATTCTTTTGTTTCAATTGGATTCGTTTTCTTTAAAATATTTTCATCATCCTCAGTCCTAAATGATGATATTATTGAATATCTTTGGCCTGTAGTGCAAAGATTAATGATTTTATGATGAATATCTTTGGCCCGTAGTGCGAAGATAAACAGGTGTTGAGATTAACATGACCAACTGATGAATATCTTTGGCCTGTAGTGCAAAGATGAATATTTGATTTATGATATATATTGATTGATGTTATAGGGATAAAATATTGATGATGGACTTTTAAATTCATAGATAATAGTAGATTTCATTCTCTACGTAACTCTTCTATGAATTATTATTTCCGCTGCGAATATTGATCTGAAACTTGTTGTCTATTATATTCTATTTTTTCCCGTTGAAGACTAATGATAATTTGTTCTATATTATCTTAGTCATAATATTCTTTACTAGGCTAGTTGAGCTCACCCTTTTCTTTTTTGTTCCATTTTTCTTCTCAGGAGGCGAGAATGTAGCGAGTACTTAGTGGGTATGGAATGATGGTTCTAGAAGTTGTTTTAGTAGTCCTCACTATTTTTGTAAAATAATGTATTAATAATTGTAATGAGGACTTATTTGGGTGTGGATATTGTCTAGAAGACAATATTTGTATTTAAACTCACAATTTAAGTGTTGTCGTATTTTGCACGACAATTATAATAATAAAGTTATAGTTATTTCTGTACCATGTATTTGACAACTCAGAATGGGTGATGTATACCTATTTTGGGGGCGTCACATCTCACGTAAGAATCAATAATCAATACCGTGTGCTACTATGCAACCACACGTATTCTTGTACTTTTAACACCGGGTGTTTCAACAGTTAACGATAAAACCTTCGCCGTTATTTTCATAAAATATTTTTGTCATTTTCTCAATCCGACAATAATTCCGTTGTGGGGTCCACCAATGATTGTGCCATCGTACAAATATTCCCTGTTAAAATGAATATTCCCCGACCAATCGAATATTATATAACAACTTGTGTACTTTGTAAAATTTATAAATATTACCCACAACTATAACATTATATCAAATTCACTTCATAATATTTAAAAATGATATTTATAGAAAATTTGTGGCGCCCCCAAAATAGGTATACATCACCCATTTTAGGTTGTCAATAACATGGCACAAAAACAAGTACAACTTTATTAATACATCATAAAAACTGTGAGTTTAAATACAAATATTATCTTTTAGACAATATCTATACCCAAATAAATCCTCATCACAATTATTGATACATTATTATACAAAAATGGTGAGGACTACTAAACAACTTCTAGAATCATCATTCCATACCCTGACTAGTACTCGCTACATTCTCGCCTCCTGAGAAGAAAAATGGAACAACAAGGAAATGGGTGAGCTCAACTAGCCCAGTAAAGAATATTATGACTAAGATAATATAGAACAAATTATCGTTAGTCTTCAACAGGGGAAAAATCTGATAAAATACAATAGACAACAAATTTCAGATCAATATTCGCAGCGGAAATAATAATCCATAGAAGAGTTACGTAGATAATGAAATCTACTACTATCTATGAATTAAAAGTCCTTCATCAATATTTTATCCCTGTAACATCAATCAATATACATCTTGAATCAAATATTCATCTTTGCACTACAGGCCAAAGATATTCATCACTTGGCTACATGTTCATCATCACACACTGCTCATCTTTGCACTACGGGTCAAAGATATTCATTATAAAATCATTTATCTTTGCACCAAAGGCCAAAGATATTCAATAATATCATCATTTAGGACTGAGGATGATAAAAAATATTTTAAAGGAAACGAATCCAGTGAAACAAAAGAATAAATATCAAGGATTCGTATTTCAGCTATTTCATGTCCAAAAATACCTCATAAATAATCTTAGTGAAGTAAAATTCAAGAATGATCAAAACATGGATACAATCAAAGCTAGTATCCATAATAGATATTTTGGACGAAAAACAAAATTTTGATTTTTCTGTGAATAGTGCCATATTCGTGAATAGTGCCGTATACGTGAATAGTAATCCCGACACAAAAAGTTTCAAATTTGATTAAAATTTCAGATCAATACTTTGGCATAATGATATTGAAAGAAATAATATCATTTGAAAAAAAAAATATCCCTTACCTCGAAAAGAACAAAAGATTTCTAAATGAAACACCTGATATAAAGCTATGACTTGAACTTGCACCGTATAGCAACACTCAAAGTATTAAAATACTCACAAGAGTACGCTCAATATATCGAGAGAG
Organism: Panax quinquefolius; assembly: GCA_020205615.1. Taxonomy (NCBI): domain Eukaryota; kingdom Viridiplantae; phylum Streptophyta; class Magnoliopsida; order Apiales; family Araliaceae; genus Panax; species Panax quinquefolius. The sequence continues at coordinate 87,600,226 of CM035158.1, forward strand.
AAAGAGAGAGAAATCTTTAGTTTCTGGTGTGATTTTCAATTCTAACCTAAGCACCCTATTTATAGGAAAATGCTTAGAACACCAAAAGTAGAAAATTTAATAAATTATTAATATTTTCAAATTATATTCCTACGCACACCACACCGGCATCAAAATCATCACCAAAAACATGTGCCAACATCCCAAAAACGTTTTTGTTACTTAAAATATTTTAAACTTCCAAAATTAATTATTTTAACTCAAAACTTCAATAATTCACAATAAATAGCCCTTTTATTAGAAAAATTCAACCTCATGTCTTTTTCCATAGGAAATTCTATTATCTACAACTTTTCGTAAGAAAGTTTTTCCAAATTCCAAATGTAAATTGATCGAAATCCACAAACCAGACGATTTTACAAAGCTATAATCAAATTTCATCAAGAAATAGGGTCTACCACACACAAAAACATGTGTTAATTATTTAATGCCACAAAATACTCTTTCCTCCTCATATACTCATATATCCCACATTCATTGTAAAATATCACCATCAATATATTATTAAAATAATATATTTAATTGAATTATTTTATCGTAAAAAGATAAAATATTAATTTTCAACAATTGTCACATTAAAATTTTTTCCATCTATATCCACATAAAATCAATATTTTCCTCATCATATAAATCAATAATTAATTATTCACGAATAATATTACGTAATCACAATATCGACAACCGTGCGCCCAAGGATAGAGGGGCTTTCCAATAAGGATCTCTCCTTATCGGGCGCCAAGTAATTAGATGGCCTAACCTCTCCTTAGATGTAACTTTCTAGACATTGCCAATAATGTTATCCAATAATATTATTCGGATAATAATATGAATTATTGTCCGATAATAGAAAATATCGTGTAGTGATAATTATTGAAACAACAATAATATAAAATATCAACGCAGCAATTATCAATCAATAAAATAAAATACTGAATAAGAATTATCGTAATAATTATCGAGTAGTGCCTTCACGTAAGAATCAATAATTGGTGTAATATCGTGCTACATCGTGTTTTAACCACCGGTATTCCAACAAGATAATCTGTGAATAACTACGCCGCTATTTATAACCAACTTATTCTTGCCATTTTCTTCATCCAATCGCTTCCGCATGGGCCCACACATTATTGTCAAGCGTCGTCCGCATTTAATATTCCCCACAAGAAGAATATTCCACGACCCAAACGAATTTTTTATAACCACTTGCATGATTTTACCCATAACTATCCACATTAATCAAATCAACCCTTACTATTTCAAAATAATAAATGGAGGAAATTTAATTTTATTTATAATAAGTTGGGGTCTTACAAAATTCATCTTTATTCATAAAAGTTGGGGTCTTACAATCTCCCCTTCCTATGAAATTTTTCCTTCAAAATTAGGGTACGCACCTGGTATGTTGAAAAGGTAAGGCTACCTTGATTTCATTTCAGATTCTAACTCCCAGGTCATTTCCTCAACATCGTGGTTTCTCCATAAAACTTTGACTTGAGGTATAACCTTGGAGCGTAGAATATGTTCCTTCTTATCCAAGATTTGAATAGGAACCTCTTCATACGTTAAATCTTCCGCTATTTTATTCGGTTCTAACTCAATAATGTGGTTCGGGTCTTTCACATATTTACGTAACATGGATATATGAAAAACGTTATGAACACGAGACATACTTAGCGGTAAAGTGAGTCTATAGGCTACAATCCCTACTCGATTGAGGATTAAAAATGGGTCAATAAATCGAGGATTGAGCTTTCCTCTCTTTCCAAATCTCGTAACTCCTTTCCATGGAGCAACACGTAACAACACATGATCTCCAATATCGAATTCCACGTCCTTTCAATGAAGATTAGCATAACTCTTTTGTCGGTCTTGTGAGGTTTTTATACGTTGTTAGATCGTTTGAATATTTTCCGTAGTCATACGTACCAACTCTGGTCCCAACAACGTTGCTTCACCCACCTCATCCCAACATACTAGAGAACGACACTTTCTTCCATACAACGCCTCGAATGGAGCCATGCCAATACTTGTTTGATAATTGTTGTTGTAAGAAAACTCCACCAATGGTAAGAACTTGTCCCAACTTCCCTTGAAGTCAAGGACACAGAGTCTTAATAAATCTTCAAGAGTTTGAATAGTCCTCTCTGATTGTTCGTTCGTCTGAGGATGATATGCCGAACTAAATCGTAAATCCGCGCCCATAGCTTTTTGTAAACTAACCCAAAATCGTGAAGTGAATCTTGGGTCTCGATCAAAAACTATGGATACTGGCGTACCATGCAATCTTACAACCTCGTTTATGTACATACGAGCAAGACGTTAAAGTGTATAAGTTTCTTGTATTTGTAAGAAATGAGCAGACTTGGTCAATCTATCAACAATGACCCAAATTGCATCTATGCCTTGAGAAACCTTGGGAAGACCAGTAACGAAATCCATGGTAATGTGCTCCCACTTCCATTCTGGAATTTCAAGTGGTTGCAATGGACCTTTTGGTACTTGATGCTCTGCCTTGACTCGTTGACAAGTTAAACACCTTGAGATAAACAGTGATATCTCTCTCTTCATATTGCCCCACCAAAATGTATGTCGAAGATCATGATACATTTTGGTACTCCCAAGATGGATTACAAACGGTTTGTTGTGCGCCTCCATCATGATTTTATACTTTAACTCAGGATCGTCAGGAACACAAAGTCTGGAGTTGACTCGAAGTATTCCTTCTTCATCGATTCTTGCTTCCGGCATAACACCTTCTTGTACCTTCTTCCTCATATGCATCAGCTCCAAGTCTGAGCAGTTTTGACTTTATCGATTAAAGTCGGTTCTACTCGTATATTCGCCATCATCACGTGGGTCCCTGGAGTCTTTATCTCTATCTCCATCCTTTGCAAGTCATACAAAATGGGCCTCTGCGTTGACAATATTGCACTCGTACCCGCATATGATCTTTTACTCAATGCGTCAGCTACCACGTTTGCTTTTCTAGGATGGTATTGGATGGTATGATCATAATCTTTCAACAGTTCAAGCCAACGTTGTTGTCGCATGTTGAGTTCCTTTTGAGTGAAGAAATATTTGAGGCTTTTATGATCCGTAAAGATCTCCACTTTCTCCCCATACAAGTAATGCCTCCAAATTTTAAGTGCGAAGACAACAGCTGCCAACTATAGATCATGAGTAGGATAATTCCTCTCATATTCTTTGAGTTGTCGAGAGGCATAGGCTATGACTTTCCCATGTTGCATGAGAACACATCCTAACCCTTTGCCTGAAGCATCACTGTAGATGACATATCCCTCCGAGCCAATTGGTATTGTCAGAACAGGTGCTGAAATGAGTCTTCTCTTGAGTTCTTGAAAACACTTCTCACATTCCTCGTTCCAACCGAATTTTGTATATTTTCGAGTCAGCTGAGTTAAGGGAGTAGCGATTCGAGAAAACCCTTCTACGAATCTCCGATAATAACCAGCTAAGCCGAGAAAGCTACGTACTTCGGTCACTGATTTAGGTTGCTCCCAGCTTTGAATAGTTTCAATCTTTGTTGGGTCAATAGATATTCATGACTTGATACCACGTGCCCAAGGAATGCTACTTTCTCAAGCCAGAACTCGCATTTCTTCAACTTGGCATAAAGCTTATATTCACGAAGCTTTTGAAGTATCAGCCTCAAGTGTTGCTCATGATCTTCACGGCTTTTGGAATAAATAAGGATGTCATCAATAAAGACGACTATAAAGTGATCCAAATATTCCTTGAATACTCGGTTCATCATATTCATGAAGGCAGCAGGAGCATTAGTCAATCCAAAAGACATGACTAGGAATTCATAATACTCGTACCGAGTTCTGAAAGTCGTCTTTGGAATGTCATCGGTTCTAATCTTCAATTGGTGATATCCAGAATGAAGATCAATCTTTGAAAAGAATTTTGCTTCTTGTAACTGGTCAAACAGGTCATCAATACGTGGCAATGGGTACCTATTTTTTATGGTAACATGATTTAACTCCCGATAATCAATACAAAGTTGCATACTCCCATCTTTCTTTTTCACGAATAGAACAGGAGAACCCTAAGGAGAAGTACTAGGACGAATAAAGCCAATGTCTAACAATTCATGTAGTTTGGTCTTTAACTCCTGAAGTTTAATAGGAGCCATTCGATATGGGGCTTTGGAAATGGGTTTTGTACCTGGTTCAAGGTTGATACAAAATTCAATTTCACGCTCTGGGGGTAGGCTAGGAAGTTCTTCAGGGAATACATCAGGAAATTCATTAACAATAGAAATATCATTCAAACTGACGTATTTTTGTTTAGATCCGTGACATGAGATAAGAAAGCTTGACATCCATTTTTCAATAAACGAATAGCTTTATGGCTTGAGATGACAGTGATTGATTTTAATGGTTTGGTTGCTTGAATTCTCATAATAGGTTGGTTAGGAATATGAAAGCTAACAACCTTACGAAAACAATCATTTTTTGCATGATGAGTAGTTAACCAATCAATCCCTAGAATTACGTCAAATGCAAGTATTTTCAATGAAATAAGATCGACAGGTATTGTGAGGGTATCGATTTGAACCAAATAAGACTTATAAACAGTGGATGTAATGAAGGTTTCTCCCAATGGAGTTTTAACAGATAAGTCAAAGTCCAATTTCTACGGAGTCAAATTTAAACGTTGAGCGCAAGTAGGAGAAATAAAAGAATGGATAGAACCGGTATCAAATAAGGTATAAACTTCGCTAGAGTTTATGATAAGCTTACCCGTGATGACCTCGTTCGGGTTCCTTGCTTTCTAGGAGGTCACGACAAACGCTCTCCCTTACACTACTGACTTTGACTTTTCTGGGACGTCCTTTGGTGCCTCCATCCTAGTCGAACTTGTCTTCGGTGAACCACAAAATTGGGCTAGGTGACCTTCTCTTCCACAATTATAACATGCTTTGACTCAAGATCGCTAGGTTTGACCGATGTGTCCCTCCCTCCACATTTGAAGCATATGATAGGTTGTCGCTCTCCTTCCTTAACGACAAAAATTGATCTTGACGCCTTTTCCATCATTGTTGAATCTCCTCTTCTTGAAATGTCCATTCTTATTATTTTGGCCATGATTACCTCAAAGTGGTTACCATTTTTGGCATATTGATTCCTCCACGCTTATTGTCACCGCTTCGATGATCAAGTATCACGGTATTATCATTTTGTCGGTACCGCTCTCTTTTGGTTGGTTTGACTCATTATCAAGCTCCAATAATCGAGCCCTATTAACAACATCTGAATACAAACACGCTTTATGAGAGATAAGATATTGACGTATCTCGGGTTTCAAACCTCTTAGAAACATTTGCGCAATTCTCTCCTCATTATCAACCAAATGGGACGCAAACCGGGACAACTCGACAAACTTGGCTTCGTACTGCGACACGGTGGTCCCAGTTCCTTGAACTGCTTAGCGGTGACCGTCCGAGAGTTGCCAGTGTTTCCACCTGCATTTTGTACAGGAGCCGCTCTTGCCTGATGTTGCATGAATTGCATAAAGTCTCTGAACATTCCATCGTTCATCATTTGGTCTGTGTTGTTGTTTGCCTGAGGATTGTCGCCTTCCTGATGCACATTATCCTGATTATTGATCTGTGGAGACTCAACATTCTCTTGTGCTCCATTGATGTTCTCAACATTCTCGGATGTCATTTTCAAATACTGCCACAAAATAAGGGTTAATTAACATATCACATATTATTCCTATACTCTAACCGACCAATTAAATACCAAATAAACTTAGGTAGGTCATACTAGTGAAGGAATTTACCGTCTCTCCCCTTCTAGTTTTTGTCTCCCATCTTAGCCAGGGATCATATCCCTAAGCTTTGATACCAACTGTGACGTCCCCAAAATAGGTATACATCACCCATCTTGAGTCGTCAAATACATGATACAAAATTCAAATACAACTTAATTATACAACAGTCGTGTAAAATATGACAAAATATATGCTGTGAGTTTTAATACAAATATTGTCATCTAGACAATATCCACACTCAATTAAGTCCTCATTACATTTATTATCACACTATTTAATGTAATAGTGAGGACTACTAATACTATTATCCGGACCGCTCCTCCATTTCCCGACTAGTCCCTCGCTACGCTCTCATTTCAAAGAGAACAATGAAAGTAAAAGGTGAGCTCAACTAGCCCAAGAAGAAATATTATGACTAAGATAATACAGAATAAATTATCGTTAGCCTTAAACAATGTTAAACTGATACAATATAACAAACATCAAGTTTAACTGCAGTGGAACAAGCAATCCATTAAAAGAGTCAAGTAGAGAATAAAATCTACTATCTTTTATGATTTAAAAGGTTTTTCATCACTTTTATCGCTGGGACTCAACTTAATAAATAATCCACATCATCCCTGTACTACGGCCAAGGATATTCATTAGTATCACAACCACAAATTATTCATGCACTACGGGCCAAGGATATTCGTGTATTCATCGATGGTCATGATCATGCCAACAACAATCCATCAATGCAATACGAGCCAATGAGGACTTTTACCACATCATTTGTAACATTACGGTCATGATTATACCGATTAATCCTCAGTCATAATCATACCAAGTCCATCTATGCACTACTGAATACATGATGACTTTCAACATAATATAAACATGAGGATGATGACAATGATATAAGAATTCAATAAAACAAGTTCAAGAATTAATTTATCCAGAACTAATAACGTCCAAATTGTCAACATGATACTTCTTTGTAGAGTAAAATTCAAGAATCCTCGTAAGAATATTTTCATGAAAAGATCTTTGGATGAAGCCGCAATATCGAGGATATTCCACTAATTTCATGGAGTATAGAAGTCAAAACTTTAACCAACCGAGTATAATAAAGAATGGAATAACAAAAGAAATCACCGGGCATGCGATAGATCGCATATGCAGTTATTCCAATGAATAATAAATAACGGAACGTGTCACGCGTAACGCATTGCAGACGTGATATTCCAATGTAATAATAAATAATGTAACCAGTCAAAGTAAATTGCACCGATGTGATGTTCCAACGGAATAATAAATAACGGAACCCGGTGTCACGTGTAAACGCATTTACGGTGATGTTCCAACAGAATAATAAAAATGGAATAATGTAAGAATTTCACCATGTATGCGGTACTTGGCGTAGATCAAGTTATTCCAACATAATGATAAAGAATGGAATAATGTAAGAATTTCACCAAGTATAGGGTGTAGATCAGCAGATACAAGTTATTCCAATGAAATAAAAAAATGGAATAACGTAAGTTCTCTTCACGAATATGAAAAATAAATAATACCCTTACCTTAAAAAGAAGAGTCTTGGATATAGGAGTAGTGAAGTAGCGAGAAAACTTTTCTTCTTTCTCTATAGTTCTCTATCTAGAGTTTCAGTGAATTCATAAGAAATAATGAAGGAATGAGCTTCTATTTATAGGAGAATGGAAAGGATACTATTTGAGAAAAAAACACGGACGCAAACAGCTTATGAAATTCACGGATGAAATTTTGATAACCTACGGTTGCAAAATTCAAGCCTTCCTCCAATAAGATTAAATCAAACAAATATAATATATATATAAACCCACACATGCTTAAAAGAAAAACTCACCCACCCGTGAACAACTTGCTAGATTCCTTTCTCCCAAATTCATTTTCTCCCACGTGGGCCCCACATGTTCCCCTCCCACCAATATGTCATAATCACAGGTGGGTCCCATTATATTATACTAAATAAATTTCTATCAATTATTTTAAAAATGGGTAAATGGGAATCTAAATAATAAGCAAAACTTACAACAACAATTTCATAAAAATCCTCTCAATATGTTAACAACATTTATCATCATTATTATAATTCATAATATTAATCGATCAGGTCGTTCCCAGGAAAGAGGGGCTTTCCAATAATAATTTCTTCCTATTGGCGCGCAATTAGGTGATCAAATCTCTCCTTGGCAGAACTTCTAGACATCGTTAATATTGCAAATAATAATATTAATAACTCTGTCATCTCAATTATTGATTTAATAATATAAAAAAATATCGACAATAATTGAATCAAATAACGTGAGATACTATGCAACAATTACGAAATAATAATTGAACAAAACGGTGACTTCTCACGTAAAGATCAATAATCAATACCGTAAGTCTACTATGCAACCACGCCAGATTCTCAGACTTTTAAACAAGATTGTTTCAACAGCTTAACGATAAAACCTCCGCCGTTATTTCATAAAATATTTTTTGTCGTTTTCTCAATCCGAAAAACAATTACATTGTGGGGTCCACTAATGATTGTCTTGAAAAATCGCATTTAATATTCTCTCATTAAAACGAATATTCTCCACCAATCGAATATTATATAACAACTTGCGTCTTTTTGCAAAATTTATAAATATTACCCACAACTATAACATTATATCAAATTCACTTCATAATATTTAAAAATGATATTTATAAAAATTCAACTTTATTCATAAAAGTTGAGTCTTTACAATACTCTCTTTTATAAATTATAAGATTATTATTAATTTTTATAAGTAAATTTGATGCATTCTCACACTTAATAATTTTGCTAAGAATTGTAAAAATAATATATTTTATAAGTAGTAGTATTTTTTTCTAAATAAGTTATAATATGTATTGATTAAATTTATATTAATTTAAAATTAAAAAAAAATCACATACTTACTTCAAAAAGATTAATAAATTAATAACGATTTTATAATTAAAAATAAGAGGTTGTAGTATATTACATCTATCATAAGATTTAACGCATGGAGCTAATACAAAAGTCAAATAGTTACACCGTCAAAACATGTTTTGATTGTTGAAACTTTCAAATTTCAAATTTTAAATTTTATTATTTAAGGAATAAATATAAGGAATCTGTTTGGTACATATTAAAAAATTGAATCTATATCTTATAGAATAACTCAATAATACTTCATAGGAAGAATAGAGATAATAAAACTATTGTGAATGCTCACATAAAAAAAACAAAATAAATAACGTAGCCACTAACGAAGAACTAACACAAAGATCAGAGCTACCGTGATCTAAACCGCCACCATGATCCAAATCAAACATATCTGGGGCATCGTAGATTTAATTTCCGTCTTTCGGTTCTTTTCATCATTTCAATTCATCTGCATATTAATAGGGAGGAGTTATATTTGAGTTATATTTTCTCTCTCCTCTCTTCATTTGGTAAATTTCCATACCAAATCCCTTTTAATGAATGAGGCCTTAAACCCCCAAATTAACGAAATCGGTCTGGCCAGAATCATCAATGGCCGTTGACTGATCAGAACTACCACCGGAATTACTTGACTCAATCGCTAATAAGCTCAAAATTATCGCCGATTAAATTCGACTTCGAGCCGTTTACATCAATTGGTGAAGTTCAACCCCCAAAACCCCAACCAATCTCCATTGTCAGCTTCCATGGCTCATGCTCCCTCAGAACTATTCCCACAAAGAATCCCACCAACGCAACTTTTTTAGCCTCGCTAATAAACAAGTTTCACTCCCTAACCATACCGGAAGTCTCTCACTGGTGCCATCGTTGCTCCTCCTCCCACGAATGGCTTGCTATCCTCGAGGAATCCCCTTTGATTTTCCTCATAAACTATATTTCCCGATCAATCGTTAATCTCCCCAACCCCCCGTTATCATCGTTCTCAAATATCCCCAATTTCGACTATTATGAGGTTTGATTTTTGAGTTTTGGGGAAGATTAGTCTATCTTGATTATGACGTGGAGGTAGGCGGTGGTGGTGTGTTTAGTACAGTTTGTTTTGGTCTAAGTGATGGGGCTAGGTGTAGTTCGTAGGATCTATTAATGGTGTAAGGTCAAAAGTTATGGATGATGATGGAAATGGACAATTGCTGCAAAGACGTATGTTGATTTGGTGGATGAATATAGAGGTGATGGTGCAATTGTTTAATTAACTTTATTATACAAGTTTTTAATCAGGTTTTGTTTAATTTATGTATGTTAACGCTGGGAATTTTCATTCTTCTTTTCCTATGTTTCTACCCTTTATTTTCTATCATTTTTGTTTTATTTATCCTCCCTAAGGATGAGATTTGGGAAAAAGGACCGACATTGTATGTCGAAGATTTAAAAATATTAATTTTAATGATTAGGCTAAATTAGACAGAGTCGCCTATTGATACGAGTTTAAATGGTTGTACCAACTCAATCAGATTTTGAAATATTTTTGCAGTATAGCCCAATTCTTACCTCTATTTAATTGGTCTGGAACTCAAGATTCATAGAATTCGGGGACTTACTTAAGTGAGGGGAAGGTGTTAGGTACCCCCGACTTCCGTGAAATACGATTATCGCTACTTTTTCATTCCCTAAGCATGTGAAGTATGTGTGTGTGTTAAAAGCTTTTGTTTTAAAAAGGTATTTAGTGTTTTATTTGAAAGTAGTGTTGTGCCTCTTTAGACCTATGTATAAAGTGTTTGATTTATATAAAAGTTCATTTTTTTTCATTTAAAGCATATGAAAGTGAGGTTTTGAAAGCTGACTTTCAAACCTTTTTGCCAAATAGGAATCAAGGCCCTTTGATACTTCCATTTTAACTAGATTCGACATGATTTGATTTTATTTAGATGCGAAACATCTTTGACATTAAATTAAAATATTTACAAGTGTCGGGCTCCTTATGGGCATGGAAGCCATCGAAGTAGCCCGAGCACCACATATATGATTTTCACTATTTCAGGGCCTTAAATCCGGATAACCGTTTTAAGGCCCAAAGATTACATATACAATGGGTTGCAAGCTGGGTGTATAACTTAAACAAGTCCATCACAGAAATCGAGTTTTAGATTCATTGATTGAATCTTTACCCAAATGGTTCCTAGGCTCACATCGCATCATTTAAAGCTTGCATGAAATGGATATTGCAATAAAGCATAAATAACTTACAAACTTTACTCGAACAAGTGATTTATCGGTTAAATCCTTGTATGCGAGTAAATTTGTAAGACCCCAACTTTTATGAATAAAGATTAATTTTTCTCAAAATATATTTTTGAATATTATGGTGTGGATTTGATATAATGTTATAGTTGTGGGTAATATTTATAAATTTTGCAAAGTAAGCAAGTTGTTATAAAATATTCGATTGGTCGGAGAATATTCGTTTTAACAGGGAATATTCGTACGACGACACAATCATTAGTGGACCCCACAACAAAAGTATTGTCGGAGTTAAAAAATGACAGAAATATCTTTTTATAAAAATAACGACGAAAGTTTTACCGTTAGACTGTTGAAATACCCAGTGGTAAACGTATAGTAATACGCGTAGTTGCATAGTAGCACACGGTATTGTACAATATCTTTGATTATTGATGCTTATGTGAGAAGTCACTCAATTTTATTCAATTATTGCCACAGTAATTGCTACATAGTATATCTCATATTATTGATTCAATTATTGTCATAGTATCATCTGCACAATATTTTATATTATTAAATCAATAATTGAGATGACAAAGTTATTCATATTATTTTTTGCATTATTGACGATGTCTAGAAAGTTCTGTCCAGGAAAGGGGTTTGGTCACCTAATTGCGCGCCAATAGAGAGAAATCCTTATCGGAAAGCCCCCTCTTTCCTGGGAATGATCTGGTTGTTAATATTGTAAGTTATAATATTAATGATGAATAAGTTCGTGTTAATTAAAGATAAGAATAATATTGATGAGTGAAAGATGTTGTTCATTTAGTTTTCTTTATTTCTTCCATTACCCAATTACCCTTAGAGGAGGTAATTCTGTGATTGAATGGTTTTGTTATAATTGACCAAACGGGTAATTAATCGGATAAATAAGCAATTAATTGCTATTGGTTCACATGCAAATTACTGTTGGTTCACATGTATGGAACTATTGATTCACATGCATGTACTATTAGGGGAGGTTGTGCAAGATGATAATACTTCAAGGACTAAATTAAAAATGGAGGTAAAGATGAAAGTACTATACTGTAATAATTCGAGCCCCTAAACGTGCAATTATCGAAACTATGTTTTTCTATAAATAGAAACTCATTTCTTCTTTCATTCCCACCAATTTACTAATACTCACAAGAGTATTTATAGAGAGAGAAACAATAGAGAGGAAGAAGAAGAGTGTTCTGCTACTTCACTATTGCAGTATCCAGCCTTCTACTAAGGTAAGGGATATTATTTGTGTTCAATATTCGTATGAAATAATATTTTCTTCCATACTTTGTAGTATGTAAGTAATATTATTTCATTTCGTATTCCTAATTCTACACTCATTTTGTTAAAATATTGCTTCTATACTCCGTGAAATTAGTAAAATATTCTTGAAAGTTGCGCTTCATCTAGTATCGTTCACAAGGATATTTTTCTGAACATTCTTGTTAAATTCTAAGCTTTTCATGTCGAAGTACTATTCATGGGGTACTATTCACAGAGTATTATTCACGAGGTACTATTCATAGGGTACTATTCATAAAGTACTATTCATGAAGTACTATTCACGGGATACTTATCACTCAGGTACTATTCACCCGGGGTACTATTCATGACAAAAATCGATTTCTTTTCTATTCAAATCATTTTTGATACAATCTTATTCTTGAATTTTACTCCACAAAGCAGTATCATGTTGACAATTTGGACATTATTAAATCCTGGATAAATTAAATTATAAATCTTTAAAAATTTATCCGTTGCTTTCTTTTAACTGAATTCTTATATTATTGTCATCATCCTCATGCTTATATTATGATGAAAGTCATCTTTGGCCGTAATACATAGATGGACTGTTGATTGGTATGATTATGATCAGGGATTATTCAGTATAATCATGACATGTAATGTTACAAATGATGTGGTAAAATAATCACGAATACAACACTATTTACGAGTACTGTTCACGAAGTATGATTTTTCTTGTGGAATTTCTAGCTTTTCGTGTCGGAATTACTATTCAAGTATACAACACTATTCACGTATACGACACTATTCACAAATACGACACTATTCATCGAAAAATGAATTTTTCTCTTCTTTGTTCAAGATGTCTATTATGGTTACTATCTTTGATTGTATCCATGTTTTGATCTTCATTCTTAAATTTTACTCCACTATGGTTTATTATGGAGTGTTTTTGAACTTGTATTATCTAAAGTACGAATCCTTAGTCTTTATTTTTTTGTCTCACTAGATTCATTTTTTTTAAAATATTTTTCATCATCCTCAGTCCTAAATGATGATATAACTGAATATCTTTGGCCTGTAGTGCAAAGATGAATGATTACCTGATGAATATCTTTGGCCCATAGTGCAAAGATGAACAGGTGTTGAGATGAACATGACCAACTGGTGATACAAATGAATATCTTTGGCCCGTAGTGCAAAGATGAATATTTGATTCAAGATGTATATTGATTGATGTTACAGGGATAAAATATTGATGATGGACTTTTAAATTCATAGATGATAGTAGATTTCATTCTCTACGTAACTCTTCTATTGAATGGTTGTTTCTGCTGCAGTTGTTGATCTAAAACTTATTGTCTATTATATTCTATCAGATGTTTCCCTGTTGAAGACTAAGGATAATTTGTTGTACATTATCTTAGTCATAATATTCTTTACTGGGCTAGTTGAGCTCACCTTTTTCTTTTTTGTTCCATTTTTCTTCTCAGGATGTGAGAATTTAGCAGGAACTAGCCGGGGTATGGAGTGATGATTCAAGATAGTTGTTATAGTAGTCCTCACTATTTTATAAAATAGTGTATCAATAATTATAATGAAGACTTATTTGAGTGTGGATATTGTCTAGAAGATAATATTTGTATTTAAACTCACAGTTTATGTGTTGTCATATTTTGCACGACAATTATAATAATGAAGTTTGTAGTTGTTTTCTGTACCATGTATTTGGTGACTCAGAATAGGTTGGGTGGATTAGTCCTATTTTGGGGGCGTCACAGTTGGTATCAGAGCTTAGGGATATGGTCTCTAGTAGAGATCCGGGATTAGAACTAGGAGGGGAGAGACGAGTAATATCCTTCACTAGTGTGTGTCCTACCAAAGCTGAATTTTCTTACTTAAGTTGACAAATTGTGATATGTCAATTAACCTTTGTTTTGAAGCTGTATTCTAGAATGATATCTGAAATACATGAGATTAGCAATGGAGAAATCATGATACAGACGAGATGACCGGGGAGATAGAATCTGAAATGAAAGCAAGGTATTCTCAACTCTTTGAAATGCCAGGTACGTAAATTTTGGGGACGAAATTTCATAAGGAGGGGAGGTTGTAAGATCCCAACTTTTTATAAATAAAGATTTAATTTCTCTATTTATTATTTTGAAATAGTAAGAGTTGATTTGATTAATGTGGTTAGTTATGGGTAAAATGCGCAAATATTTTAAATAAGTAAGTGGTTATAAAATATTCATTGTTGTCGGGGAATATTCGGTTGGTCGTGGAATATTCTTGCTGTCCGGGAATATTTTTACGACGGCGCTGCCTTTTGTGGGCCCCATAATGGAAAGCGATCGGATGAAGAAAACGACAAGTATGTATTTTTTTTATAAATAACGGCTTGTTACCATTAACACTTTTGGAATACCCGGTGGTTAAAATACAGTAATACGCGGTGTTGCACAGTAGCACACGGTATTGCACCAATTATTGATTCTTACGTAAGAAGACACTACTCAATAATTGTTACAGTAATTACTGTTCCATATTTTATTTATTGATTCAATAATTGCTACGTTGATATTTTATATTATTGTTATTTCAATAATTATCACTGCACAGTATTTTCCATTTTCAGATCAATAATTCATATTATTTGAATAATATTATTAGATAGCATTATTGGCATTGTCTAAGGTAGTTCTGTCTAGGAAAGGGGTTTGGTAACTTAATTACGCGCCAGTAAGGAAAACTCCTTATCGAAAAGTCCTCTCTTTCCTGGGAATGACCTTGTTGTCATTATTGTGATTCTGTAATATTATTTGTGAATAATTAATTATTGATAAAAATGATAAGAAAATATTAATTTAATGGAGGAATTTTTAGAAAAGTGACAATTGTTGAAAATTGATATTTTATCTTTTCTAAAAATATAATTCATTCAAATATATTATTATATTACATTATAAATGTATAATGCGATAATATAATAATATAATAATGGTGATATTTTACAATGAATGTGTGATATATGAATAAATGAGGAGGAAGAGTATTTTTGTTACAATAAATGCTAAAAATATGTTAAACATGTTGGTGGACCCCATTTTGGACTGAAATTTGATTATAGCTTGCAAAATCGCCCGTATGTGGATTTCGGCCAATTTCTGTTTAGAATTTAGAAAAACTTAAAGCTACAAAGTTGTAAAGAATTAAATTTTCTATGGAATGGACATAAGATTTGAATTTTTCTGATAAAAGGGCTATTTATTATGAATTATTGAAGTTCCGGAATATTGGGTCTGAATTGATTTTGTTACAAAAAATATTTAAAACATGTTTTGTGTGTTGGTGGGCCCCACTTATTGTTGCAAAATGCTGAATTCAGATTTCAAATGTGCGTAAGAAATTTTATAAATAATAATATTTTATTAAATTTTCTACTTTGGTGTTTTAAACATTTTCCTATAAATAGGGTGCTTAGGTTAGAATTGAAAATCACATCAGAATCTGAAGTTTTCTCTCTCTATACTATCGAGCATATTTTTGTGAGTATTTCGATACTTTGAGTGTTGCTATATGGTGCAAGTTTTCTTCAGCGTTATATCTGATATTCCAACCAGAAGTGCTATTCTTTTAAGGTAATGGATATTGCCATGATTATGGTAAGGGATAGTAAAGAATATTGTCATTATTATGGTAAGGGATTGTACGGGATGGTAAGGGATGTTATTTTCTTCGTAAATGATGTTATTCTCTCAATATCATTATACCGAAATATTGGTATGAATTTTATTATGAAATTTTTACCTTTTCATGTCGAGGCTACTATTCACGTATACGACACTATTCACATATATGACACTATTCACGAATACGATACTATTCACGAGTATTGTTCACGAAGTATGATTTTTCTTGTGGAATTTCTACCTTTTCGTGTCAGGGTTACTATTCACGTATACGTCACTTTTCACGTATATGACACTATTCACAAATACGACACTATTCACCAAAAAATGAAATTTTCTCTTTTTTGTTCAAGATATCTATTATGATTACTATCTTTGATTCTATCTATGTTTTGATCTTCATTCTTAAATTTTACTCCACTATGGTTTATTACGGAGTGTTTTTGAACTTGGATTATCTAAAGTACGAATCCCTAATCTTTATTCTTTTGTCTCACTAGATTCGTTTTTTTTAAAATATTTTTCATCATCCTCAGTCCTAAATGATGATATAACTGAATATCTTTGGCCTGTAGTGCAAAGATGAATGATTACTTGATGAGACTCTTTGGCCCGTAGTGCAAAGATTAATATGTGTTGAGATGAATATGACCAACTGGTGATACAAATGAATATCTTTGGCCCGTAGTGCAGAGATGAATATTTGATTCAAGATGTATATTGATTGATGTTACAGGGATAAAATATTGATGATGGACTTTTAAATTAATAGATGATAGTAAATTTCATTCTCTACTTAACTCTTCTAATGAATTATTGTTTCCGCTGCAGTTGTTGATCTAAAATTTGTTATCTATTATATTCTATCAGATGTTTCCATGTTGAAGACTAAGGATAATTTGTTATACATTATCTTAGTCATAATATTTTTTATTGGGCTAGTTGAGCTCACCCTTTTCCTTTTTGTTCCATTTTTTTCTCAGGAGGTGAGAATTTAGCAGGAACTAGCCGGGGTATGGAGTGATGATTCAAGATAGTTGTTATAATAGTCCTCATTATTTTGTAAATTAGTGTATCAATAATTGTAATGAGAACTTATTTGAGTGTGGATATTGTCTAGAAGATAATATTTGTATTTAAACTCACAGTTATGTGTTGTCGTATTTTGCACGACAATTATAATAATGAAGTTTGTAGTTGTTTTCTGTACCATGTATTTGGTGACTCAGAATAGGTTGGGGGCATCACAATTGTCATCATCCTCATGCTTATATTGTGATGAAAGTCATCTTTGGCCGTAGTGCATAGATGGACTATTGATTGGTATGATTATGACCAAGGATTATTTGGTATAATCATGACCTGTAATGTTACAAATGATGTGGTAAAAGTCCTCATTGGCCCGTAGTGCATTGATGGACAGTTGTTGGCATGATCATGACCATTGGTGATTACACGAATATCCTTGGCCCATGTGCAGGGATAATTCGAGGACATGATACTAATGAATATCCTTGGCCCGTAATGCATGGATAATTCAGTGATGTGGATTATTTATTGAGCTGAGTCTTAGTGATAAAATTGATGATAAACTTTTTAAATCATAAAAGATAGTAGATATCATGCTCTACTTGACTCTTCTAATGGATTGCTTATTCCACTGCAGTTAAACTTGTTGTTTATTAGTTTAACACTGTTGAAGGCTAACGATAATTTATTCTGTATTATCTTAGTCATAATATTTCTTACTGTGCTAGTTAAGCTCACCCTTTTGCTTTTATTGTTCTCTTCAGGAAATGAGAACGTAGTCGGGACTAGTCGGGGAATGAAGTGATGGTTCAAGATGGTGGCTATAGTAGTCCTCACTATTCTATGAAATAGTGTGATAATAAATGTAATGAGGACTCCATTTGAGTTTGGATATTGTCAATATTTGTGTAAAAACTCTCAGCTACGTTTTGTCGTATTGTATAAAAGAAGTTTGTATTTAAATTCTGTACCATGTATTTGGCGACTCCGAATGGGTGATGTATACCTATTTTGTGGGCGTCACAGTTGGTATCAGAGCTTAGGAATATGATACCAGGTTGAGATGTAAGACTAGAACTAGGAGGAGAGAGACTGGTTAATCCTTCGCTAGTATGACCTACCTAAGTTATTTGTTATTTAATTGGTCGGTCAGAGTATAGGGATAATATGTGGCATGTCAATTAACCCTTATTTTGTGGCAGTGCTTGAAAATGCCATCTAAAAATGTTGAGATAAGCAATGGAGAACATGAGACAGTTGAGTCACCACAGATCAATAACCAGGATAATGTGCATCAGGAAGGCAACAATCCTCATGTAAACAACAACACCGACCAAATGATGAACGATGGGATGTTCAGAGGCTTTATAAAATTCATGCAACATCAGGCGAGAGAGACTATTGTTCAAAATGCAGGTGGAAACACTGGCAACTCTCGGATGGTCACTACTAAGTAGTTCAAGGAGCTGGGACCACCCGAGTTTTTGGGAAAGCCAGAACTTTTTAAGGAAGAGACAGGGATAAAGTAGATCACCAAGATATTTAATATCTTGGGATGCTCCGAGGAGCAAAAGGTTCCCTTTTCCACCTTCATATTGAGAGGAAAGGCAGATTACTGGTGGGAATCTGTAAAACGTACTCAACCTGCCGCACTAAAGATGTCTTGGGAGAAGTTCTAAGAACTGTTCAACGACAAGTACTTTCCCGAAAGTATTCGTCACATGAAAGAGTTGGAGTTCATTAAGCTGAAGCCAAAAAATATGACCATATCGCAATATGAGGCTAAGTTTATGGAGTTATCCTGATTTTCATCCCATTTGGTAGATAATGAGGAGAGAATGACAAAAATGTTTCTGCGAGGTTTGAAACCCAAAATACGTTAATACCTTATTTCTCACAAACTTTGCTTGTATTCAGATGTTGTAAATAGGGATCAGTTATTGGAGCGCAATAATGAGTTAACCCAACCAAGAGAGAGCAACCGGGAAAATGATAATACCAATGGTAGCAGTCATTAAAGCAATGACAATAAACGTCGAGGGAATCAACATGCCAGAAATGGTAACCACTTCGGTGGTAATCATGGCCAAGACAATAGAAGTGGAAATTTTAAGAAGAGAAGGTTCAACAATGATGGAAAGACAGCAGCACCAGCACCCGTTTTCAAGGAAGGAGAACGATCACCGATTATATGCTTCAAATGTGGAGAGGAGGGATACATCAGTCCAAACTGCACAATGCAGTCCAAGGCATGTTGCAATTGTGGAAGACAAGGTCACCTAGCCCAATTTTATCATGCAACGAAGTTAAGTCCAGCTGGGATGGAGGCACCAAAGGCCGTCCCAAAAGAGACAAAATCGGTAGTTCAAGGGAGAGCGTTTGTCGCGACCTCCCAAAAAGCAAGGAACCCAAACAAGGTTATCACGGGTAAGCTAATCATAAACTCTTACGAAGTCTATACCTTATTTGATACCAGTTCTACCCATTCTTTTATTTCTCCTATTTACGCTCAACGTTTAAATTTAACTTCGAAGAAATTAGACTTTTACTTATCTATTGAAACTCCGTTGGGAGAAACCTTCATTACATCCACTATTTATAAGTCTTGTTTGATTCAAATAGGCAACCACACGTTACCTGTCGATCTTATCTCTTTGAAAATACTTGCATTTGATGTGATTTTAAGGTTTGATTGGTCAACTACTCATCATGCTAAAATTGATTGTTTTCGTAAAGTTGTTAGCTTTCATATTTCTAACCAACTTATTATGCGAATTTAAGCAACCAATCCACTAAAGTCAATCACTGTCATATCAAGACATAAAGCTATTCGTTTATTGAAAAACGGATGTTAAGCTTTCTTAGCCCATGTCACAAATTTAAACAAAAATACATTAGATTTGAATGATATTTCTATTGTTAATAAATTTCCTGGTGTATTCCCTGAAGAACTTCCTGGCATACCCCCAGAGCGTGAAATCAAATTTTGTATCGACATTCAGCCCGGTACAAAACCCATTTCCAAATCCCCATATCGAATTGCTCCTATTGAACTTCAGGAGTTAAAAACCCAACTGTAGGAATTGTTAGGCATCAGTTTCATTCGTCCTAGTACGTCTCCTTGGGGTGCTCCTGTTCTATTCATAAAGAAGAAAGATGGAAGTATGCGACTTTGTATTGATTATCGGGAGTTGAATCACATCACCATCAAAAATAGGTACCCGTTGCCTCGCATTGATGACCTGTTTGACCAGTTGCAAGGAGCTAAATTATTTTCAAAGATCGATCTTCATTCTGGATATCATCAGTTAAAGATTAAAACTGATGACATTCCAAAGACTGCTTTAAGAACTTGGTACGAGCATTACGAATTCCTAGTCATGTCTTTTGGATTGACTAATGCTCCTGCTGCCTTCATGGATATGATGAACCGAGTATTCAAGGAATATTTGGATCATTTTATAGCCGTCTTTATTGATGACATCCTCATATACTCCAAAAGTCATGAAGATCATGAGCAAAACTTGAGGCTAATACTCCAAAAGCTTCGTAAAAATAAGCTTTATGCTAAGTTGAAGAAATATGAGTTCTGGCTTGAGGAAATAGCATTCCTTGGGCACATAATATCAAATTATGGAATATCTGTTGACCTAACAAAGATTGGAGCAATTCAAAGCTGGGAGCAACCTAAGTCAGTAACTGAAGTACGTAGCTTTCTGGGCTTAGCTGGTTATTATCGGAGATTCGTGGAAGGATTTTCTTGAATCGCTACTCCGTTAACTCAGCTGACTAGAAAAGATATAAAATTCGGTTGGAGCGAGGAATGTGAGAAGAGTTTTCAAGAACTCCAGAGTAGACTCATTTCAGGACCTGTTATGATAATACCATTTGGTTCGGAGGGATTTATCATATATAGCGATACTTCAAGCAAATGTTTAGGATGTGTTCTCATGCAACATGGGAAAGTCATAGCCTATGCCTCATGCCAACTCAAAGAATATGAGAGAAGTTATCCTAATCATGATCTAGAGTTGGCAGCTGTCATTTTTACGCTTAAAATCTGAAGGCATTACCTGTATAGGGAGAAAATAGATATCTATACGGATCATAAAAGCCTCAAATATTTCTTCACCCAAAAGGAACTCAACATGCGATAACGACATTGACTCGAGCTATTAAAAGATTATGATCATACCATTCAATACCATCCTGGAAAAGCGAACGTGGTACCTGACGCGTTGAATAGAAGATCATATGTGGGTACGAGTGGGATATTGTGAATGCAAAGGCCCATTTTATATGACTTACAAAGGATGGAGATAGAGATAAAGACTGTAGAGACCCACGTGATGATGGTAAATATACGAGTAGAACCAACTTTAATCGATAAAGTTAAAGATGCTCAAGCTACAGACCTGGAGCTAACGCGTATGAGGAAGAAAGTACAAGAAGGTGATATTCCAGAACCAAACATCGATGAAGAAGAATTACTTCGAGTCAACTCCAGACTTTGTGTTCCTAACGACTCTAACTTGAAGTATAAAATCATGATGGAGGCACACAACACACCATTTGCAATCCATCTTGGGAGTACCAAAATGTATCGTGATCTTTGACATACATTTTGGTGGAGCAATATGAAGAGAGAGATAGCGGAGTTTATCTCAAGGTGTTTAACTTGTCAACGTGTCAAGGCAGAGCATCAAGTGCCAAAAGGTCCATTGCAACCACTTGAAACTCCAGAATGGAAGTGGGAGCACATTACCATGGATTTCGTTACTGGTCTTCCCAAGGTTTCTCAAGGCATAGATGCAATTTGGGTCATTGTCGATAGATTGACCAAATCTACTCATTTCTTACCTATACGAGTGACTTATTCACTTGAACGTCTTGCTCGTATATACATAAATTAGATTGTAAGACTGTATGGTATGCCAGTATTCATAGTTTCTGATCGAGACCCAAGATTCACTTCACGATTTTAGGTTAGTTTGCAAAAAGTTATGGGTACGGATTTACGATTCAGTTCGGCATACCATCCTCAAACGGATGGCCAATCAGAGAGGACTATTCAAACTCTTGAAGATCTATTAAGACTCTGTGTCCTTGACTTCAAAGGAAGTTAGGACAAGTTCTTGCCATTGGTGGAATTCTCCTACAACAATAGTTATCAAGCAAGTATTGGCATGGCTCCATTCGAGGCGTTGTATGGACGCAAGTGTCGCTCTCTAGTATGATGGGATGAGGTGGGTGAAGCAACGTTGTTGGGTCTGGAATTGGTACACATGACAACAGAAAAGATTCAAATGATCCGACAACTTATAAAAACCTCACAAGATCGACAAAAGAGTTATGCTGATCTTCATCAAAAGGACGTGGAATTCATTGTTGGAGATCATGTGTTGTTACGTGTTGCTCCATGGAAAGGAGTAACAAGATTTTTGAAAGTGGGGAAAGCTCAATCCTCGATTCATTGGGCCATTTGAAATCCTCAATCGAGTAAGAAATGTGGTCTATAGACTCGCCTTAACGTCGTGTATGTCTCGTGTTCATAATGTTTTTCACATATCTATGTTACGTAAATATGTGAAAGACTCGAACCACATTATTAAATTAGAACCGGACGAGATAGTGGAAGATTTAACGTATGAAGAGGTACCTGTTAAAATCTTGGATAAGAAGGAACATATTCTACGCTCTAAGGTTATACCTCAAGTTAAAGTTTTGTGAGAAACCACGATGTTGAGGAAATGACCTGGGAGTTAGAATCTGAAATGAAGTCAAGGTATCCTCACCTCTTCGACATACCAGGTACGTACCCCAATTTCGATGACGAAATTTCATAAGAAGGGGAGGTTATAAGACCCCAACTTTTATGAATAAAGATTTATTTTTCTCAAAATATATTTTTGAATATTATGGTGTGGATTTGATATAATGTTATAGTTGTGGGTAATATTTATAAATTTTGCAAAATAAGCAAGTTGTTATAAAATATTCGATTGGTCAGGGAATATTCGTTTTAACAGGGAATATTCGTACGACGACACAATCATTGATGGACCCCACAACAGAAGTATTGTCGGAGTTAGAAAGCGACAGAAATATCTTTTTATAAAAATAACGACAAAAGTTTTACCGTTAGACTGTTGAAATACCCAGTGATAAAAGTATAATAATACGCATGGTTGCATAGTAGTACACAGTATTGTACAGTATCTTTGATTATTGATGCTTACGTGAGAAGTCATTCAGTTTTATTCAATTATTGCCATAGTAATTGCTGCATAGTATCTCTCATATTATTGATTCAATTATTGTCATAGTATCATCTGCACAATATTTATATTATTAAATCAATAATTGAGACGACAAAGTTATTCATATTATTATTTTCATTATTGACGATATCTAGAAAGTTCTGTCGAGGAAAGGGGTTTGGTCACTTAATTGCGCGCCAATAGGGAGAAATCCTTATCGAAAAGCCCCCTCTTTCCTGGAAATGATCTGGTTGTTAATATTGTAAGTTATAATATTAATGATGAATAAGTTCGTGTTGATTAAAGATAAGAATAATATTGACGAGTGAAAGATGTAGTTCATTTAGTTTTCTTTAATTCTTCCGTGACCCAATTACCCTCAGAGGAGGTAATTCTATGATTGGCTGGTTTTGTTATAATTGACCAAAGGGGCAATTAATCTGATAAATAAGCAATTAATTGTTATTGGTTCACATGCAAATTACTGTTGGTTCACATATATGGAACTATTGATTCACATGCATGTACTATTAGGGGAGGTTGTGCAAGATTGATAATACTTCAAGGACTAAATTAAAAATGGAGGTAAAGATGAAGGTACTATACTGTAATAATTCGAGCCCATAAATGTGCAATTATCGAAACTATGTTTACCTATAAATAGAAGCTTATTTCTTCTTTCATTCTCACCAATTCACTAAGACTCACAAAAGTATTTATAGAGAGAGAAAGTATAAAGAGGAAGAAGAAGAGTGTTCTGCTACTTCACTATTGCGGTATCCAGCCTTCTACTAAGGTAAGGGATATTATTTGTTTTCAATATTCGTATGAAATAATATTTTCTTCCATACTTTGTAGTATGTAAGTAATATTATTTCATTTTGTATTCCTAATTCTACACTCATTTTGTTAAAGTATTGCTTCTATACTCCGTGAAATTAGGAGAATATCCTTGAAATTTACGCTTCATGTAGTATCGTTCACAAGAATATTTTTCTGAATAATCTTGTTAAATTTTAAGCTTTTCATGCCGAAGTAATATTCACAGGGTACTATTCACAAAGTACTATTCACGGGGCACTATTTATAAAGTACTATTCATGGGGTACTATTCATGAAGTACTATTCACATAGTACTATTCATAAAGTACTATTCACGAGATACTATTCACTCGGGTACTATTCACTCGGGGTACTATTCATTACAAAAATGGATTTCTTTTCTGTTCAAATCATTTTTGATACAATATTATTCTTGAATTTTAATCCACAAAGCAGTATCGTGTTGACAATTTGGACATTATTAGATTCTGGATAAATTAAATTATAAATCTTTAAAAATTTATCCTTTGTTTTGTTTTAATTGAATTCTTATATCATTGTCATCATCCTCATGCTTATATTGTGATGAAAGTCATCTTTGGCCGTAGTGTATAGATGGACTGTTGATTGGTATGATTATGACCAGGGATTATTCGGTATAATCATGACCTGTAATATTACAAATGATGTGGTAAAAGTACTCATTGGCCCGTAGTGCATTGATGGACAGTTGTTGTCATGATCATGACCGTTGGTGATTACACGAATATCCTTCGCCCGTGTGCAGGCATAATTCATGGACGTGATACTAATGAATATTCTTGGCCCGTAGTGCATGGATAATTCAGTGATGTGGATTATTTATTAAGCTAAGTCTCAGCGATAAAATTGATGATAAACTTTTTAAATCATAAAAGATAGTAGATATCATGCTCTACTTGACTCTTCTAATGGATTGCTTGTTCCATTGCAGTTAAACTTGTTGTTTATTAGTTTAACACTGTTGAAGGCTAACGATAATTTATTCTGTATTATCTTAGTCATAATATTTCTTACTGGGCTAGTTGAGCTCACCATTTTGCTTTCATTGTTCTCTTCAGGAAATGAGAACGTAGCCAGGACTAGTCGAGGAACGGAGTGATGTTCCAAGATGGTGGCTATAGTAGTCCTCACTATTCTATGAAATAGTGTGATAATAAATGTAATGAGGACTCCATTTGAGTTTGGATATTGGCTAGAAGACAATATTAATGTAAAAACTCTCAGCTATGTTTTTTCGTATTGTATAAAAGAAATTTGTATTTAAATTCTGTACCATGTATTTGGCGACTCAGAATGGGTGATGTATACCTATTTTGGGGGCGTCACAAAATTAGCTTCCCATTTCCTCTATATAAAGATCAAGGGTCACGTGGTTGCTATTATTTACAAAACTAGAAATTAAACTAGATCTATCTAGATCTTAGCCATTCTAGCTTAACGGTTCAGGTTTTACAACTTTTGAGCCGGTTAAAAGCTAGATCTAGTAAATACACTTCAAATTTTAACTCTTTACACGAAATGAATGGTTAAAAACTAAATCTACCCACAACCAAGCAAGATTTAAGTATATCTAGCACTTATATGCAGATTAAAGCAGTAAATAAGGTCATATATGAAGAGATCTTACAATATGACATGATATCTGCTAACAAATGGCTTTTTGCGCCTCAAAACTCAATTTCCACTGATTAAATTTGATATGTATTAGTATATATGTATATGAGCATTTATAACTGAGATTTACAAAGATTGAAGCAAGATTTGAGCTATTTCTCTCTTAAACTCCTGGATTTTCTCTCTCATGGGCCCTCTCTCTCTTCTTTCTTGCTAAAAATGAGCTGGAGGCTGATATTTAAAGACCCGACCAGTCGCGAGTCTACCTATGGCAGATGCAGGTAGACTTGTGGCTGGGCTAGGTGGGCCCTACTACCTCGAAATATGTTCCCTCGATCGACGTGCAGTTTGCTTGAAACCTTTATAACTTGTAATCTGGGAATCTGATGGAGATGTGCCATACCATTCCGGAAAGCTCTTTCCAAGAGCTACGTAATGATATAGAAGTTTACCTTTTCTGAATCTAGTAAGATGGGTCTATGACTAGAATAGCATCTTCAAGTTTTCATAGGCAGTCAGTTGAGCTGTCTTGCGTAGTTTGTACTCAAAATTGCTGTGACAGCTCCTTGTGACCTTATCTACAGCTAGATGTCTGTTTGTTGATATTGAGTTATCAACATTATCTCTTTACCCTCCAAGGGTTGTCTCCAGGGTTGTGGTGGCTTTTGGTTGTCACTCGGGGTTATCTCCATGGTTTGACTGTTGCTTCTGTCTTTTCTTGGGTTATCTCCAAAGTTTGATTTGATATCCCATGAGTCTATCTCTGGGATTTGATATTTAATGTAGTCCTCCAGGGTGTGAAAAGTCGCTTTTGCCCTCCTATATGGTTAATAATAGGAAAATAAATTTTTGAGTGTCTATAGATGCCCTTTTTTATCTTGTTTATGCAATGTAATGAACATGATAAAGATTACTAGACACTTAAAGTATGATAAAATATTTAATGATGCTATAAAAAATATAGTATGATGTCATTAATGCTAGAAACCTTTGTGGAATTTGGTTACCATGGGTTTCACCATTAGATCATTCCAGATACCTTCGTTGAGGTTGACACCGACGGTTTGTATCACCGATCTTTCTCGATGCTTATTTGATAAAGATAAACTGAACTACTTATATCCCCATGTGCTTCCAATAAATTTGTTGGGGATAATAATTTTTATATTTCAAATCATCGGACTTTTTTCGATGCTTACGTTGGGGTTTACACCAATGGTTTGACTTCCATCGGGGTTGCTGCTGATTATTACACTGTAATGATTCCAATGGTTTAGATTTCTATCGGGTTGATGTCGATGCTTACGCTGGGGCTGTCACCAACAGTTTAGATTTCCATCAGGTTGATGTCGATGCTTACGTTGGGGCTATCACTAACGGTTTAGATTTCCATCGGGTTAATGCCGATGCTTATGCTGGGGCTATAACCAACCGTTTAAAATACCAAATATTCTGATATCTTCGTTGAATTATTTTTCAATGGTTTACATCATCAGACCTTCCCGATCCCAACCCCGACGGTAGTTTATAAAGGTTTACAATATCAAACATCCTGATATCTTCACTGAAGTAGTGTTCAACGGCTTACACTAAATGACCTTCTCAATGCCTACCTTAACGGTAGTTTACAAAGTCTTATAATATTAGACATCTTGATATCTTTGCTAAAGTAGTTTTCAACGGCTTACATCACCGGACCTTCCCGATGCCTACCCTGACGATAGTTTACAAAGGCTTACAATATCAGACATCCTGATATCTTTGCTGAAGTAGTTTTCAACGACTTACATCACCGGACCTACCCGATGCTACACTGGGGTTGTCACCAATGGTTTACATGAAGATTTACATTCATCAAAAGTTTAACACCATTTAAGGGTTTCAGACACTTTACACGCTCATTCGCGTAGAACCTTTTTTGTTGATTTGACTTTTTGGCTTCAGGGGAAAATGCCTAAACTTAAATTTGATCGAGTCGGAGGGGGTGGGACCCACCCCAGCCTACCACAGGTCTATCTGATAGGCCTAGCAGTTCTACCTCCCGTAAGTCTTCTTCCAACGTTCGGAGGACAGCTTCGGACGTTCCCTTGCCTCGCCCGGCCCGACAGGTTCATCGATTGACCGAGTCTGTGATCTGTCCTATTAAAGTTGATAGGACTGGAGTTCTTGAGGAGGAGGAAGATGTTCCTATGGTAGAACTAACTCCTTCTTCTTTTACTACTCGACAGGTTCTTCGCAGCATACATGTGACGATTCTCGATCTTTTAGGCAATTTGAGATGCCATCCATTAGTCCATCTACATGCGAATGAGGTATTGAAGATTTTTATCTTTGAATTATTTCTTCTTAAATTTCTGGTAATGGTTGAACCTTGATTTGAAATACAGTTTCCCGGTTTCACTCAGCTGAAGGGGAACTGGTTTAGCATCCAATCCTTGTATAGGAGTTATCATCCTGAGTATTGTGCATTCTTGGGGCTTCGAGGCTTTCTTTTCCATCGAACCACGATGTTGTCCATGGGGTTACTTGAGAGTTTTGTCTGAGCGATGGTTTCATCAGAGCCAGTCACTCTATAGACACTCAAAATTTTGCATTCTTGTTACTAACCTTGTAGGAGGGCAGAATCATCTTTCAAAGATAACCATGGAAGTCATCTCAGTTTGAACCCCAGAGACAACCTCAAAAAGTCCAGTTCAAGTTCTGGAGATAACCCCGGGATACTCAGTTCAACCCCAGAGATAACCACGGGAGATTCAGTTTCAACCTCAGAGATAACCCCGAGGGATGTAATTTAAGTTCCGGAGATAACCCCGAAAAAGCCAGTTTCAACCCCGGAGACAACCCCAAGATACTTAGTTCAACCCCGAAGATAACCCTAGGAGGTCAAGCCACCTCAGAGATAACCTTGAGGACATTTAGCATTCACAGCAGCCTAATCTCAAATATAACCCTGAGAAACAACTACTACATCTGCACAAAAGCCGGAGATAACCCCAGTGGGGACAAAATCATCATTTTCCACCTCAACATCACATTCACATCGTCTCAACACATTTCAATCCACATTGCGTATCAAGGTGTCCCACAAGAACCATAGCTCAAATCCCTAGTGACAACTTCA
Source organism: Panax quinquefolius (assembly GCA_020205615.1). Taxonomy (NCBI): domain Eukaryota; kingdom Viridiplantae; phylum Streptophyta; class Magnoliopsida; order Apiales; family Araliaceae; genus Panax; species Panax quinquefolius. The sequence goes on from CM035158.1 coordinate 87,629,122, forward strand.
CAAGACAGTACAACAGATAGTGTAAGACCCCAACTTTTATGAATAAATATTAATTTCTCTCGAAATATATTTTTGAATATTATGGTGTGGATTTGATATAATGTTATAGTTCTGGGTAATATTTACAAATTTTACAAAGTAAGCAAGTGGTTATATAATATTCAATTGGTCTGGGAATATTCATTTTAACAGGAATAATATTCAATGCGACCAGACAATCATTAATGGACCCTACAACGGAAGTATTGTCGAAGTTAGAAAATGACATAATTATCTTTTATAAAAATAACTACGGAAGTGTTACCGTTAAAACCGTTGAACTACCCGGTAGTAAAAGTACAAGATGTACGCGTGGGTTGCATAAGTAGCACACGATATATTATTGATGATGCTACGTGAGAAGTCACTCGCTTATACTCAATTATTGCTACAAAGAATTCACGCATCATATCTCTCATATTATTGATTCGATTATTGTCACATTATCATCTGCATAATATGTTATATTATTAAATCAATAATTGAGACGACAAAGTTATTTATATTATTAAATTGTAATATTTACAATGTCTAAAAGTTCTTTCTATGAGAGGTTTGGTCATCTAATTGTGCGCCAATAAGGAGAAATCCTTATAGGAAAACCCCCTCTTTCCTGGGAATGACTTGGTTGTTAAATATTGTGAGTTATAATATTAATGACGAATAAGTTCGTGCTGATTAAAGATGAAATTGATAGTTCCATTGTGTTGGAATTATTAGTATTAGTGGAAATCGACATTTATTTCGATATTAATTGATGTTTGGAAGTTATACTGACCAGTCGGATAATTAATCGGATAAATGAGCAATTAATTGCTATTAATTCACATGATTATAACAATTTGTTCACATGTGTGTACTATTGATTCACATTCTTGTACTATTAGGGGAGCTGGTGCAAGATTGATAATACTTGCATGACTAAGTTAAAAACGGAGGTATAGATGGAGGTACTATACTATAATTCGTATTTTCACTTGATTATAACTATTGATTCACATGATTGAACTATTGATTCACATTATTTACTATTAGGGGAAGTGGTGCAAGTTTGATAATACTTGCAGGACTAAATTAAAAATGAAGAAAAAGAGGAAGGTATTATACTGTAATATTTCGAGCCCCAAAACGTGCAATTATCGAAACTATATTTTTCTATAAATAAAAGCTCATTCTTCCTTCATTTCTCACCAATTCACTAAAGCTTTAGAGCAATTATTATAGAGAGAAAAAAGAAGAGAAGTCTGCTACCTCACTATTCCAATATCCAATTTTTTCTAAGGTAAGGGGTATTATTCTTTCGTATTCATGAAGAGAATTATTTTCTTTCAATACTGTAAGAGTCATTTATTCCATTCTTTACTATTATGTTGAATAACTCAATATGCGGCAATCGCATACATAGTGAAATTCTTCATTATTCCATTCTTTATTATTCTTTGAATATTCTCGTCTGCGGATTACGCATGACCGGTTCCATTCTTTATTATTCTCATTGGAATATCCTCGCGTCGTGGATTACGCATGACCGGTTCCATTCTTTATTATTTTGTTGTTGATATGTCTTTCTGCATGGTTTACGCATGACCTAGTTCCATTCTTTATTATTCTATTGGAATAACCTGTCTGTGCGGACGCACGCCTGGTGAATTCTTATGTTATTCCATTCTTTATTATTCTAATGGAATAACCTGTCTATGTGGATTACCTCATGCATGGTGAATGATCCTTCGTATTCATTCCTTATTAAATTATGGAAATGATCTGTCTACGTGGATTACTGCATGGCGTGCGAAAATCCATTTGCAGTTTCATATATTCTAATATACTCAGTTGGTTAAAGTTTTGGCTTCTATACTCTATGAAATTAGTAGAATATCTTGGATATTTGCGCTTCATCCAATATCTTTTCATGGAAATATTCTTCTGAGCATTCTTGAATTTTACTCCACAAAGAAGTATTATGTTGACAATTTGGACGTTATTGATTTCTGGATAAACTAAAATTTTAAATATTTAAAATTTATCCTTGAACTTATTTTATTAAATTATTATGTCATTGTCATCATCCTCATGCTTATATTGTGATGAAAGTCATCTTTGGCTTATGTGCATAGATGGACTTGGTATGATTATGACAAGGAATTATTCGGTATAATCATAACTCTCGGACGGTCACCGCTAAGCAGTTCAAGGAGCTGGGACCACCAGAGTTTTTTGGAGAGCCAAAACCACTTAAGGCAGAGACGTGGATAAAGCAGATCAACAAGATATTTGATGTCTTGGGATGCTCCGAGGAGCAAAAGGTTCCCTTTGCCACCTTCATGTTGCGAGTAGAGGCAGATTACTGGTGGGAATCTATAAAGCGTACTCAACATGCCGCACTGAAGATGTCTTGGGAGAAGTTCCAAGAACTGTTCAACGACAAGTACTTTCCTGAAAGTATTCATCACATGAAGGAGGTAGAGTTCATCAAGCTTGAGCAAAACAATATTACCGTGGCATAGTACGAAGCTAAGTTTGCCGAGTTGTCTTGGTTTGCGTCCCACTTGGTTGATAATGAGGAGAGAATGACGTGGATGTTTCTAAGAGGTTTGAAACCCGAGATACGTCAATACCTTATCTCTCATAAACTGTGTTTGTATTCAGATGTTGTGAATAGGGCTCAGTTATTGGAGCGCGATAATGAGTCAACCCAACCCAGAGAGCAGCCGGTAAGTCGATAATACCAGTGTTAGCAGTCATCGAAGTGGTGACAACAAACGTGGAGGGAATCAACATACCAGAAATGGTAATCACTTCAGTGGTAATCATGGCCATGACAATAAGAGTGGACATTTCAAGAAGAGGAGAATCAATAATGATGGAAAGACGTCAGCACCAACACCTGTTGTTAAGGAAGGAGAACGACCACCGGTCGTATGTTACAAATGTGGAGGGGAAGGACACATAAGTCCAAACTGCACGATGCAGTTCAAAGCATGTTATAATTGTGGAAAAGAAGGTCACCTAGCCCGATTTTGTCGTGCACCAAAGTCAAGTCCAGCTAGGATGGAGGCATCAAAGGGTGTCCTAGACAAGACAAAACCGGTACTTCAAGGGATAACGTTTGTCGTAACCTCTCAAAAAGCGAGGAATCCAAATGAGGTGATCACGGGTAAGCTAATCATAAACTCTAGAGAAGTTTATACTTTATTGGATTCCGGTTCTACCCATTCTTTCATTTCTCCTACTTGCGCTCAACGTTTAAATTTGACTCCAGAGAAATTAGACTTTGACTTATCTGTTGAAACTCCGTTGGGAGAAACCTTCATTACATCCACGATTTATAAGTCTTGTTTGATTCAAATCGGTAACCGCACGTTACTTGTCGATCTTATTTCCTTGAAAATACTTGCATTTGATGTGATTTTAGGGATTGATTGGTTAACTACTCATCATGCTAAAATCGATTGTTTTCGTAAGGTTGTTAGCTTTCATATTCCTAACCAACCTATTATGCGAATTCAAGCAACCAAACCACTAAAATCAATCACTGTCATATCAAGTCATAAAGCTATTCGTTTATTGAAAAACGGATGTCAAGCTTTTTAGCCCATGTCACGATTTAAATAAAAATACGCCGATTTGAATGATATTTCTATTGTTAATAAATTTCCCCGACGATTCCTTGAAGAACTTCCTGGCCTACCCCCAGAGCGTGAAATAGAATTTTGTATCGACCTTGAATCTGGTACAAAACCCATTTCCAAAGCCCCATATCGAATGGCTCCTATTGAACTTCAGGAGTTAAAAACCCAACTACAAGAATTGTTAGACATCGATTTTATTCGTCCTAGTACGTCACCTTGGGGTGCTCCTGTTCTATTCGTGAAGAAGAAAGATGGAAGTATGCGACTTTATATTGATTATCAGGAGTTGTATCATGTCACCATCAAAAATAGGTACCTGTTACCTCGCATTGATGACCTGTTTGACCAGTTGCAAGGATCCATATTCTTTTCAAAGATTGATCTTTGTTCCGGATATCATCAGTTGAAGATTAAAACTGATGACATTCCAAAGACTATTTTCAGAACTCGGTACGGGCATTATGAATTCCTAGTCATGCCTTTTGGATTGACTAATGCTCCTGCTGCCTTCATGGACATGATGAACCGAGTATTCAAGGAATATTTGGATCACTTTGTGGTCGTCTTTATTGATGACATCCTCATATACTCCAAAACCCATGAAGACCAAGAGCAACACTTGAGGCTGATACTTCAAAAGCTTCGTGAAAACAAGCTTTATGCCAAGTTGAAGAAATGTGAGTTCTGGCTTGAGGAAGTTGTATTCCTTGGGCATGTGATATCAAATCATGGAATATCTGTTGACCCGGCAAAGATTTAAGCAATTCAAAGCTGGGAGCAACCTAAGTCAATGACTGAAGTACGTAGCTTTCTCGGCTTAGCTGGTTATTATCGGAGATTCGTGGAAGGATTTTCTCGAATCACTACTCCATTAACTCAGCTGACTCGAAAAGATACAAAATTCGGTTGGAGCGAGGAATGTGAGAAGAGTTTTCTAGAACTCAAGAGAAGACTCATTTCAGCATCTGTTCTGACAATACCATCTGGTTCGGAGGGATTTTTCATCTACAGTGATGCTTCAGGCAAAGGGTTAGGATGTGTTCTCATGCAACATGAGAAAATCATAGCCTATGCCTCTCAACAACTCAAAGAATATGAGAGGAATTATCATACTCATGATCTAGAGTTGGCAGCAGTCGTTTTTACGCTTAAGATTTGGAGGCATTACCTATATGGAGAGAAGGTGGAAATCTATACAGATCATAAAAGCCTCAAATATTTCTTCACTCAAAAGGAACTCAACATGTGGCAACGACGATGGCTTGAGTTGTTGAAAGATTATGATCATACCATCCAATACCATCCTGGAAAAGCGAACGTAATAGCTGACGTATTGAGAAGAAGATCATATGCGGGTACGAGTGCAATATTGTCAACGCAAAGGCCCATTTTGTATGACTTGGAAAGGATGGAAATAGAGTTAAAGATTCCAGGGACCAATGTGATGATGGCGAATATACGAGTGGAACTGACTTTAATCGATAAAGTTAAAGCTGCTCAAGCTATAGACCTGGAGCTGATGCGTATGGGGAAGAAAGTGCAAGAAGGTGCTATTTCAGAACCAAGAATCGATGAAGAAGGAATACTTTGAGTCAACTCAAGACTTTATGTTCCTAACGATTCTGACTTGAAGTATAAAATCATGATGGAGGCGCACAACACACCGTTTTCAATCCATCCTGGGAGTACCAAAATGTATCGTGATCTTCGGCATACATTTTGGTGGAGCAATATGAAGAGAGAGATAGCGGAGTTTATCTCAAGGTGTTTAACTTGTCAACGAGTCAAGGCGAAGCATCAAGTTCCAAAAGGTCCATTGCAACCACATGAAATTCCAGAATGGAAGTGGGAGCACATTACCATGGATTTCGTTACTGGTCTTCCCAAGGTTTCTCAAGGCATAGATGTGATTTGGGTCATTGTTGATAGATTGACTAAGTCTGCTCATTTCTTATCGATACGAGAAACTTATACACTTGAACATCTTGCTAGTATATACATAAACGAGATCATAAGATTGCATGGTATGCCAATATCCATAGTTTCTGATTGATACCCAAGATTCACTTCAAGATTTTGGGTTAGTTTGCAAAAAGCTATGGGCACAGATTTACAATTTAGTTCGGCATATCATCCTCAAACGGATGGGAAGTCAAAAAGGACTATTCAAACTCTTGAAGATTTATTAAGACTCTGTGTCCTTGACTTCAAGGGAAGTTGGGACAAGTTCTTACCATTGGTGGAGTTTTCCTACAACAATTGTTATCAAACAAGTATTAGCATGGCTCCATTTGAGGCTTTGTTGGAAGAAAGTGTCGTTCTCCAGTATGCTGGGATGAGGTGGGTGAAGCAACATTGTTTGGACCAGATTTGGTACGTATGACTATGGAAAAGATTCAAACGATCCAACACCGTATAAAAACCTCACAAGATCGACAAAAGAGTTATGTTGATCTTCATCGAAAGGACGTGGAGTTCAATATTGGAGATCATGTGTTGTTACGTGTTGCTCCATGGAAAGGAGTTACAAGATTTGGAAAGAGAGGAAAGCTCAATCCTCGATTCATTGGCCCATTTATAATCCTCGAACGAGTAGGAACTGTGGCCTATAAACTCGCCTTACCGCCAAGTATGTCTCGTGTTCATAACGTTTTTCACATATCTATGTTACGTAAATATGTGAAAGACCCGAACCACATTATTGAATTAGAACCTGATGAGATAGAGGAAGATTTAACGTATTAAGAGTTACTTGTTAAAATCTTGGATAAGAAGGATCATATTCTACGCTCCAACGTTATACCTCAAGTCAAAGTTTTGTGGAGAAACCACGATGTGGAGGAAATGACATGGGAGTTAGAATTTGAGATGAAGTCAAGATATCCTCACCTCTTCGATATACCAGGTACGTACCCTAATTTCGAGGATGAAATTTCATAAGAAGGGGAGGTTGTAAGACCCCAACTTTTATGAATAAAGATTAATTTCTCTCGAAATATATTTTTGAATATTATGGTGTGGATTAGATATAATGTTATAGTTGTGGGTAATATTTACAAATTTTTCAAAGTAAGCAAGTGGTTATATAATATTTAATTGGTCGGGGAATATTTGTTTTAACAGTGAATATTCGTACGACGACACAATCATTGGTGGACCCCACAACGGAAGTATTGTCGTAGTTAGAAAATGACATAATTATCTTTTTATAAAAATAACGGCGGAAGTGTTATTATTAAAACTATTGAACTACCTGGTAGTAAAAGTACAGTAATATGCGTGGTGGCATAGTAACATATGGTATTGATTATTGATGCTTACGTGAGAAGTCACTCAGTTATACTCAATTATTGCTACAGTAATTGCTGCATCATATCTCTCATATTATTGATTCGATTATTGTCATAGGATCATCTGCATAATATGTTATATTATTAAATCAATAATTGAGACGATAAAGTTATTTATATTATTAAATTGCAATATTTACAATGTCTAGAAGTTATGTCTAGGAAAGGTTTGGTCATCTAATTGCGCGCCAATAAGGAGAAATCCTTATGGGAAAGCCCCCTCTTTCCTGGGAACGACCTGGTTGTTAAATATTGTGAGTTATAATATTAATGATAAACAAGTTCGTGTTGATTAAAGATTTAATTGATAGTTCCATTGTGTTGGAATTATTAGTGTTAGTGGAAATCGACATTTATTTCGATATTAATTGATGTCTGGAAGTTATACTGACCAGTCGGGTAATTAATCGGATAAATGAGTAATTAATTGCTATTAATTCACATGATTGTAACTATTTGTTCACATGTGTGTACTATTGATTCACATTCTTGTACTATTAGGGGAGTTGGTGCAAGATTGATAATACTTGCATGACTAAGTTAAAAATGGAGGTACTATACTATAGTTCATATTTTCACATGATTATAACTATTGATTCACATGATTGAACTATTGATTCATATTATTTACTATTAGGGGAGGTGGTGCAAGTTTGATAATACTTGCAGGACTAAATTAAAAATGAATAAAAAGAGGAAGGTATTATACTATAATATTTCGAGCCCCAAAATGTGTAATTATCGAAACTATATTTTCCTATAAATAGAAGCTCATTCTTCCTTCATTGCTCACCAATTCACTAAAGCTTTAGAACAATTATTATAGAGAGAAATTATAGAGAGAAAGAAGAAGAGAAGTCTGCTACCTCACTATTCCAAATCTAGTTTTTTCTAAGGTAAGGGGTATTATTCTTTCGTATTCATGAAGAGAATTATTTTTTTTCAATACTCATAAGAGCTGTTATTCCATTCTTTATTATTATGTTGGAATAACCCGTCTATGCGAAGTACCGAATATGTGGTGAAATTCTTCTGTTATTCCATTTTTTATTATACCGCTGAATAACTCGTCTGCGTGCGATCTATCGCATGCCTGGTGAATTCTGTTGTTATTCCATTCTTTATTATTCTGTTGGAATATCCTGTCTGTGCGGATTACGCATGACTTGGTTCCATTCTTTATTATTATGTTGGAATATCCTGTCTGTGCGGATTATGCATGACCTGGTTCCATTCTTTATTATTCTGTTGGAATATCCTGTCTGTGTGGTTTACGCATGACCTGATTTCATTCTTTATTATTCTGTTGGAATAAGCTGTTCTGCGGACGCACGCCTAGTGAATTCTTATGTTATTCCATTCTTTATTATTCTGTTGGAATAATCTGTCTATGTGGATTACCGCATGCATGATGAATGATTCTTCGTATTTATTCCTTATTAAATTATGGAAATGATTTGTCTACGTGGATTACCGAATGGCATGCCAAAATCCATTTGCGGTTTCATATATTCTAATATACTCAGTTGGTTAAAGTTTTAGCTTCTATACTCCATGAAATTAGTAGAATATCCTAGATATTTGCGCTTCATCCAGTATCTTTTCATGGAAATATTCTTCTGAGCATTCTTGAATTTTACTCCACAAAGAAGTATCATGTTGACAATTTGGACGTTATTGATTTCTGGATAAACTAAAATATTAAATATTTAAAATTTATCTTTGAACTTGTTTTATTAAATTATTATGTCATTGTCATCATCCTCATGCTTATATTGTGATGAAAGTCATCTTTAGCTTATGTGCATAGATGGACTTTGTATGATAATGACAAGGGATTATTCGGAGATAATCATGACTGTAATGTTATAAATGATGTGGTAAAAGTCCTCGATGGCTCAGTAGTGCATTGATGGACGCTTTTGGTATGATTATGACCGTGGATTATTCGGTATAGTCATGACCATTGATGATTTAATGAATATCCTTGGCCCGTAGTGCGAGGATGACTTGATGATGTGGTTTATTTATTGTCGAGTCTCAAATGATAAAAAAATTGATGAAAACATTTTAAATCATAGAAGATAGTAGATATCATGCTCTACTTGACTCTTCTAATGGATTGCTTATTCCGTTGCAGTTAAACTTGATGTCTATTGTATTTTATCAGTTTAACATTGTTGAAGACTAATGATAATTTATTCTGCATTATCTTAGTCATAATATTTCTTACTGGGCTAGTTGAGCTCACCCTTTTGCTTTCATTGTTCTCTTCAGGAAATGAGAACGTAGCCGGGACTAGTCGAAGAACGGAGTGATAGTCCGAGATGGTGTATTAGTAGTCCTCACTATTCTATAAAATAATGTGACAATAAATGTAACGAGGACTCTATTGGAGAGTGATATTGTCTAAAAGGCAACATTCCTGTTTAAACTCTCACCTATATTTTGTCGTATATTACATGACTGTTATATAATTAAGTTTATATTTGTATTCTGTACCATGTATTTGGCGACTCAAGATGGGTGATGTATACCTATTTTGGGAGCGTTACAGATAGACTTTGAAGTCTTGGAGATCTGGTCATGGACTCATCTTCCCGGCTTTGTACAACCTCTAATCACATGTCATTGTGTAGCTCTCGACATAAACTTCCCAAAAAGGTACATCACTCCTTTATTGAAAGCCCGAATTGAAAGTTATGAAGGTTCGAGTGGACAATACGTAGCCAACATGCACGTACTTTGAGACGACAGGACCCGCATGGCCCGGGGCAGCCCGGACAGTCGTGGGTAGACCCGTGGCCATCTGGTCTTTAAATATGAGCTCTTGGCAGCTCATTTGAATAAGAAAAAGAGAAAAGGAGAGAAAACTCTATCCATTTCAGCCTGTAACCCCTGCTAGAGTGCTCTAAACTGAGTGATTCTTCTTTCTAAACACTTGTAAGCTCGTGTTTTGCAACATACTAAAGTTTAACTAGTGGAAACCGAGTTCTCAGGCATCAATAGCTATCTGAAGTCTTCTTGGCAGCCCACTGTAAGATTTTTTAGATTTTTAAGCTTTCTACTATTATATATTTATATCTACTAACGTTGAGAGTCGCATTGAATAGGTATGCCCAGATTGTCGATCTGTGGCTCTTTATTGCTTATATATATATATATATATATATATATATATAGAAAAATGTATGTATATAGCTGTGTATTACACAGTTGGCTATGGCGACAGTTTTTTGGGCTATAGCGACGATTTCACCTGTCGTCATAGCTATTCTGGGCTATGGCGACAGTTTACCATCACTATAGCTTAAAAATCATGCATACAGCCCCATCGTAATATACACTACCACTGTATATACATATAGCCCATATATATATATATATATATATATATATTATCGAACTCGGATTCGATTGAGCCTAGATATAATATCCGGTGCATTTACAACTTTTATATATATATATATATATTTATGTTTTTGTCAGGCTTGGAGTTTACTTCGTGGCCATTTACCGCTTATATATATATATTTACATTTCAAAGTCCTACCTGGAGTTTACTTTGTGCCAGTTGATCGTCTATATATATATATATACTTATATATATTTACCGTTTTTATATAAATATCTGCTTTAACTTCTTTCCTAATGTAGATATTTAATCTTTCAGCTTGCGGGCTAGATTTGCCTCAATCTGGCTACTTCTAACTTTAACCGGTTCAAAGTGACTAAACTGGAACCATTGAAGCTAGAGTGGCTTAGATTTACTCAAATCTAGTTCTTTTTCTAGCTATTGTACATATTGCTTTTTCATGTGAGCCTAGGAATTATGTGATCACAAATTCAGCCTTTAAATCTATATTCTGTTCCCGTGATGGATATTTTGCAACTGCAACCAGCTTCTAAATTATCTACGGTGTCTGGATATCCTTATATGACTCTCATGCCCACAAGGAGTTCAGCACTGCTATGTATCTTATTTTCTCGAGGATGCTTCCCATCTCAAAAATAAATGCAATCAAGCTGAACACATAATAAAATGGAAGTATCAAAGGCCTCAATTACTATTGAGCATAAGGGTTTGAAAAATTTGTTTTACAAAACTTCATTGCTATATTTTGTTAAAATTGAACTTTTATACAAAAGTCAAACCCTTTGTATATAGGTGCAAACGAGTCATAGCACTACTTCTAAATAATTGCACATAGACCTGACACACACACACACACATACACAGATAAAAGTTTAATGAAAAGTGGCAGTAACCGTGTTATCAAGAAATTTGGGGGGTGCCTAACACCTTCCCTCCGCTTAATCAAGCCCCTGGACCCTAATGAATTTTAGTTTCTCAGATCAGTTAAACAGTGTCAAATCATTGGGTCTTTGTGGAAACCTTTTCTTGGTTGAGTTGGTGCAACCATTTAAAAATACCAACTGGTGACTCTAACAGTTAAATCGTCGACATATACATGTCAGACCTTTTCAAACAAATCTCACCTAAAATGAGAACACCAAAAGATAAGAATAGAAAGGGACAAATAAAAATTCTGACGTCGGCAGGTGGCGACTCTACTGAGGACTCCAGTAAGAGGGCTTAAGTCGCTATTCAAGCTTTTCAAAAACTTTTATCCGTGTATGTGTGAATACTGCATTTATATTGAATGAATGTATACTAATGCTTTATTTACTACACTTTAGTGCTTCAAACCATATCTTCCTGTGATATTAGTGCTTCGCACATGTCATCATTTCCATACTGTGAGACGCGATGTATGTGAATGTATGTTGTGTGATTCCTCCACCAGGAGGCCAACCCATCGGTGTTTGATTACTAGACTCAAGTGAGACTAATTCCGTGAGGCTCAGGAAAGACACCACCCAGATTCGATCCAGTTGAAAGATCAAATTAATTTCTCATCTAGTAAATTACTATAATCTGGGGACCTTTATGCCAAAAAGCCGTGAGAGTTGCGTAAGATAGGTCAGCCTCTGATAAACCAAACACGAAGGAAAGTCTCTTCATATCTCCCCCCTTTAATTACCTGTAATTTCAATTACTTGTAATTTCATTTCCATGTCAAGCTCAATGTAATGGAAAATATAAAGGAGTATATAAATATGCATTCCTTTTTCATATCAAGACCTGTCATGTTATCATGTCATCAAATCACTGACATCCATTTTGTAGGAGAACATTAAAACACTCCTAAAAAATGAACGCATTGCATAGCATTTCCCCATTTTCCCAGACTAACTACATAGTCTTTTTGTAGGGAAAAGTCCCGTTACCCATTCAAAGTCCAAAAAGGCACTAAGTCAATAGTCAGACATGGCTACAAGTGCCCCACCTGATCCTATTCCTGTCTCTCGCGAGGAGTTCGAAGGATTGAGGAATCAAATAATAGAGTTGGTTGTTCTCCTAAAAGAACTCAATAAATCAACTAAGGGTCCACAAATACCCATCCAAATAGAATCCTCTGCACAGGGAGGAATCCAGGGTTCGGACAGGGAAGTCCTATCACCTGAGTCTCACAATGAGAAATCCAATAAAACCCCTAAAATCACTCATCTTAAAGAAGATCAAGACAGTGGTGATATTCAGAAGAAGGTTCTACAAATAGAAGAGACCAATCGGTCCATCAAAGGGATTGGAACGCACGTAAGTGTTTCATATTCAGACCTTTGCATCTTCCTCGGGGTTCATTATCTGGAGAAATTTAAGGCTCTCGGCTTTGAGAAATATGATGGATTGAGAGATCCTTACAAACACTTAAAAGTGTTTATTGGAGTGATCGGATCCTACGCCGAGAATGAAAAGCTGAGAATGCAGCTATTTCAGAAAAGTCTGACTAGAGAATCTAGAGCATGGTATACCAGGTTGGATAACTCCAAAATTCACAGCTGGGAGGAGTTAGCCCATGCTTTCCTCAGTCAATACAACTTTCAAACTAATATGGCTCCAGACAGGTATTAAATTACCAAAGTCAAGAAGCAACTCAATGAGTCATTCAGAGAGTATGCCCAAAGATAGAGACGTCTGGCTACTCAAGTAATCCCATCCATTACAGAGACTAAGATGGTGATGACGTTAATAAATATTCAAGAAGCTCCATTTTACGAGAGGGTCCTAGTAGGCATAGGAAAACCATTCTCAAAAATGATTAAGCATGGAGAAATGGCAGAAATGGGATTGAAGTTTGGGGAGATTCAAGACCTCACCGCTTTAAAAGTCATCTACGTTCAAAATCATTATTGTGTGAACCATCCTATTATTTTAAGTAAGTAAGATCTTTTAAGATCGTCTAATAGGCCATTGAGTGTTTAATTTTACTCTTTAACTTCAACATAATCAACCACTGCCTTATGTAGTAGCTAGAATAACTAATGCTTGCTATCAGGGTTTTAAAATATATAGGTATTTGGCATACTCTCATTTTAAGCACTTGGGAAAAGTTCACCAATTTCTCTACCAGTTCATTATAGAGATGGTTGCGAATGAACTATGGAGGGCAAACCATAAGATTACTGCTACTAATTGGTTGCTGATTCTGAGAATAACCACTTTGTTGGAAGTGAGGCTGGGGTAGATGTTGTTCCCTTCCCCCTTTGCCATCATACATCATGTATGTATTTCCTTGGGAGAGTGTAGGGTGGGATCCGTATGCGGTACCCATCCACCGTATCATGCTCAAAATTGTCCTTTAGATCTTTGAGGTGGAAGCCGTATTTGAATCGTCTACTAAACCTACCATACCCATAAGACACACGACTTCGCACGGCCAGAATGGGGTTTGAGAAATTCTGAAAATGGCATTTGCATCGGCATGCTATTTGGAAGGGTTTCGCATGGGGTTAAGAATGGTTTCTTCGCTGACTAGACATATAAGGAGGATAAATAGTAGGTGATGTGGGCCTAATCTGAGCCTCGCAAAGATGTTTGTTATGTGGTGGTTGACCCTGGCCGAGGCAAATCGCTGGGACCAGCGAGCCTTATACTACTGATAATAAGTGATTTTGTGGAGTCTGATTTGCTTGAGATTGAGTAGGTTGTGGTGGAGATGGGTACTGAGAATCAGATGGTATATAATGACCTTGAGACAGTTGCATCGGAGGTGGTACATTTGAAGGTATATAATAACCTTGTGACGGGGTCAGACTTTGAGGTAAAGGACTTTAAATAAACATATAAGAAATGAGGCAAAGGACTTTAAATAAACATCTACAAAATGGTAAACATAACACTGGAAACACAAACTGACAAGCTATGCTTGAAACTAGAAAACCAGGATACTTAAGCCTTAATTCATGTTCCTTGTACAGAAAATTATATAATAATGCTCTCGTTATTAATTATTCTAATTTGATTTTTCAGGGAGATCCAATTGAAGGTTACAAGAGGACACATCAGAAAAAGGAAACAAACGACTGGATACAACCTGAAAATGAAGCTGCATACGTAAGTTATACAAACCTTATCTTATTTTTAAATTTGGGATTATGTAATGAATTAGTTGCATTTGTTGTTAATTTCACAGAATGAAATGAAATTACTTGAGTCTGAATGCACCTCTGAGATGAACGCAGAGTCTGGAAATTTTGACAATAATGACAAAAGGGAGATTATGATTCGAGTGTTGGGTAAGAAGGCAGGGAGATTGATTGGCTTTGGATTTGGACCTTGAGCAGAGAAGTCTCCATCTATCGATAAAGAAAAAGTTGCATTGACAGCAGAGTTAGAAGCGTCTCACAAAAAAATGAAGAGTTTGAAGCAACCATTCAGGCACAAGGAAAATGGATGGACAATCTTGAGAATTTACTTAACAAGTTAGCCAAAAATCCACAATTTCTACAGTTGATTCAAGCCAACAGCAGCTCAGGGACAGAAAGAGCTGGAAATAACTCTTGATCGATATTTATGGACATTCAAAACTATTAGAACTTTTGTTGTGGACACTATAAAATCTTGGATATTAATGTTGAACTTTATGTTAGACTTGGTAAATCAGTAATTAATAGTATAATGGATAGTATTTGGATTTTGATTTTCCAATTTTGGTTAAATATGATGGAAAGTTTTGATTTAGCTAATCTGTTATTGTAGTTGATGGTTTGCTATTGTTACAGTTCTTAACTTATTTCAGGCCAAAAATTGGTTGGTTTTGTCTATATTTTCTGTTGTTTGGGCTGTCTTGCTCTGAATTTGTTAACTTGTTTGGACTGTCTTAACTTGTTTATGCCTCTTAGGTCCCATAAATGTTCAAATTCAGCATTGTTGGAATATGGGTTCATCAACATTACTATGTATCTTATTTCAGGCAAGTTTAAAGGAGAACTCACCTGTGATTCGTGCTAAGGAATTACGAGTAGTAAGTACAAGTGTCAATGAATTCTCAAGTCACTTGCTATTGCGGTGACCACTTACTATCTCTCTTTTTGTGGACTTACTTCGTGTGCTCCTTATTTTTCATGAGAGCATGTTAGTATTATTGTTGAAGCTGATTCAGAGGCGTTGCGTGATAAGCTTGTTCAAATTGATGTTGAAAGAAGGTTCTGCGACTCTTCTATATCTGTTACAGAAACAACTCTCGAACTTGTTGGTCGTCATATTACCTCACATCTTGATGTTGGTTTTAAGGTATTTACAAAGTATTGGGAAGTTGTATCATCTGCACTAGCAATTGGGCTAGCTTGATATTGTGGTATGTATTGCGTCCCAGTTATAAATTATATTTAACATCTCACTAGCAATTGACTGGCTTCAACTCTAGTTGCCTACAGTTGTTTGATGAATTGATTATGTTAAAACAATCACTTATTCTTCTCAAAATTTCTCAATCTCAGTCTTCTTCTCTTGTCTCTAATCTATTCTCAAAATTGATTATGTCATATCCTGCTCTCAGACCCAATTTCAACATAGCCTGTTGCATGTTAGTTTTGCTGTTGTTGTCTATAGAATTTGGTAAGAACTCAATGCTAGGATGTTTACTAACACTGCTATCCCAACCCAGTCCATTACTCAAGATATCATTCACCTGTTAAAATTTGGACTCCATACTAATGCTAGGTTTCAGAGAGTTAAAACTACACCATGTTATCACCATTTAGATTTAGATATGTAATTCTCTTTTTCCATATGCCATATATGTTTTACATGGTTGGGATATTTAATTTCGAATATGGCCATCATGTGTTATGTTTGCTAGGTTTCCATTCTGGTTCACCTATGTATTCAATATGGTTGTGTACCTATGTGGGCAATGTAGGCTGTTGTGTGTGTTGTTGGGATTTAACTTCGTAGGGGGACTGCTCCTCCTCTTCCAGGTTGCTGTAGATTGGGTCTAGCTGGTGCTGCTGTGTTTTTATCGTTGATTTACATGTTGCTGTTGGGCTTTGTTTTTGAGGGGTTGCTGTTTGGTATGACTGAGATTTTTGTCTCTGAGCTTCAGGTTGCAGCTGGGGGCATTTTATGGGCACCTATCTGAAGTTTTGGGTACATGTGTTGTAGGTCTGCTGCTATCAGTGGTTGCTGCATTGTCTACTGTTAGCACTCTTCTGCTGTTATTGGTTCCGCGTCTGGATACCATGCTGCAAATTGGTGCTGCAGGTGTGGTGTTAACGTGCCACTTGCCGATTATTTATATATTTCTATTATGCTAGTACGAACACACAATGAATCACATTGACATAGAACGCTAATCATACAACTCATAGAGTATCACTCTGTTCAATTTATATATATATGGTGTACATATACAATTATACATACAGTCAACTAACCACGTCATTTACCCCTTTCAAACTAGAATTTTCACTGTAATATTTAGTTCTTAGATTTTAGCGAATTTTGTAGGTTTCTAATTGTTCTTATTGTTGGATTGGAAATTGGGTTTAGTAAATCTATTTAATTAATATAAGCCACCCTCTTTATCATTTAATGTTTCTCAAAGAAAGTTGGGTTACGATCTTCGCTTGATTATCTCTGATTTGCAGAGCTAGAACAGAGCTCAAAGAAGAAAACTTGAACAACGAATATATCATGGTAACTTTGCTTGGATGGATATAATTTTTTATACAAATTCGCCTGACTTTTTATTCAATTTTTTTTTGTAAAAGCAGGAAATTCAGAATTATGGTTCGATCCTGTGATGGTGCTCGACTCTGATGGAGATGATGATTTTTATAGCATTCAAGATGGTAAGCGAGAATGTTTGACATCCGGTAATATATTATTGTCTTGTCAATTTGATTTCGTATTTTGGATTTCAGATTTGCTTATTTTTATCATTTATAATCTCGGATGTATCTCGAATGGCTCGTGTCAACTATTGTAACTCCAAGAGGTTCCAATTATGTAAATCGAATGGCGATGTTCCATCCTTTGCTACATTGGATCCCCTAAGACAACCAAGTACGTAATTAGAAGAAAATTCGTAATATAGCTTGGTCGAGAGATCTTGCGATAATGTAAATACCATGACTGGCTCTTAATTGAAATCTAGTGATCCTTAAAGTAAGGGAAACACTCAAGTTTCGGTGAATGTTATCTCTACTGAATGTGTTTATGAAAGAGGTAGTGGGGAAGATATGGGAATGTTGCACAATTGTGGACTTCTCCCAAATAATTGTTTGCCTTGTCTTGTTGGTACTATCTCCTCCTCTGATGAAAAGAGAAAATCTCTAACCTCAAGTCCAAGGAAAAAACCAGCCTTAAGGCTTTCCTTTAAATGGAAAGACGGACATGCCAATCCGACATTATATAAGCGCCATTACTAAGTCCATATTCGACTCTTTTCCGTTTATATGCACAAATTGTTGTCTATTTAAGCTGCGGTGTTGATATAAATATGACTTTTAGTATGTTATAACCGATGGAAAAATTTACTTACAATTGCTATATTGGATCTTAAAAAGTGTAGGCAAGTAAACTATCTACAATATTATTCATGCATTGCAAAAATAAGACTATGAAGGTAAATAATATATTTGTACTTAAAATTATGTGGATTTCTTTGAAACAGTTGGAGTCTTGGTATTTGTTGGGCGCCTATATATGGTGCTGGATAACCTCTATAATCTGTTCCTATATCATTTCAGGGACCTGCTGCACACTCAAAATTCCCCATCTTTCTAGTCTATCTATTTGCATAAAGATACACTCTGTTTATTGTAGGTGATTTTGTCCATCTTGATGGATAGTTGGCAGTAGCCAGGACGTTTGGTGACAAGAGCTTGAAAGAACACCTTAGTTCAGAACCAGACATGTCAGTGGAAAGCATCGATGATGATAAAGAATTTGTTATCTTAGCAAGTGATGGCGTTTGGAAGGTTGATTTATTCAACTCTATGGCATGATCTATCTTATTGGTCATACTATTTTACGGGGTGACTCTGTTCATACTTGTGTTGCAAACGCATAGTTCATATTGAAAGTGGAGTAAGAACTGCAGTAATTTAGGATGATTGGGTTTGAATTGAAGTTCTTTTCACTTGTAATTATGGTAGGGGTTGAATGGATTATCAAAAGTTACCTACCATTGGATCTAATTAGAGGGCTCTTGTTCCTTGAGTTGTTTATGAACTAGGGGATATTTCTTAAAAGTACTTGAGAAGCTGAAGACCAAACCACTTTTCTTGTAATTATTTGTGTTTCTGGTGGTAACTTTTGGTTCTGTTTGCGATGATCTATGATAGCATTTTAATACATTTATCATGTGGTATCAGGTTTTGTCAAATCAAGAAGCCGTGGATTGTATCAAACATATTAAGGATGCTCAATCAGCAACAATACCGAAGAGGTACTTGGATGGAAGAGCACTGATGACATTTCATGTGTGGTTGTAATGTTCCAATGATCCTAGACAGGTCCTCCCACATCTCAACCCCCAGCTTGTTTAAGTTAAAAACCTGTCATTGTTAGTATTTTGTATCTTCATTGGTAATTGTTACCATGCTGCTGTATAAATAACTAGTGTTCATTTTCGCTGATAAAGTAACTACTGTTCATGTTATTTTGAGTTTTATGTGCTGAATAAATCATGGATGCTTTAGACCAGGGTCGCTAAAGGCATATACCAAAAATTGTAGAACAATCAGTCAAAGTCACAGAGATCTTTAAAGAAAAAAGTTTGTTAAAAGTCATCATTCATAGTTTTATTTTTATGCGCAACTAATTTGGCACGTAATTCGAAGAGACAGGTGAACTGAATAAAGTTGCCAATAAAAAAAAAATTTACTCCAAAATACTACTAAATATTACCAAGTACTATATGTTAAAGAATGACCAACACACTTTTTCTCTCGTTTTAGCTTAGAAGGCAACTATCAACACATATTTCATAAGGGGGTGCTTGACTCTCACTTTGTCCATTCCTCCATTGAGGGGTGTACATTATTCACTGGTCCTTCCGACCGGGCTGATTCTTTCCAACGGTTTCGGTTGTATCAGCTATGAACTTCAGCTGACAGGGCCTGAATATGAAAGTCAGCAATGGTTCTCTTCTCTTTCAAAAGCAATTCGTGAAGAATTATTTAGTTGTGAGCTATCTGACAGTGAACCCTGTTCACAAGCTCTTAGCGCTGATATGACGAAAAGTAAGAAGGCTTTTTGAGTTTCAGCGCATGAATGTAGTGCCCTTATTGATGTAGAGTCAAAATTACAAAGATTTACACGAGTATTTAAAATATTTTCCATGAAGGGTTAAAATATTTAAATTGGTCTTTTTATGGTATGGGACTTCTTAGAAAAAATAGATGATTGTACGCAAGAATTCATGGATTAAGAATATAATTAACTGTTTTCACACTATCTCACTGTCTTCTCTCTCCACTTTTCGTCTATTTTTTCGATAGGTTCCTTCGCTTCCTTTCTATCTAATTTATCAACAAGAACAGAGTTGGTTCACATTTGAAGTCCAGTAAGAAAAAGAAATTGACCAGTGACCAAACAAATACTAAACATATTTAACTAAAAAAAATTCATATAAATTATTTTAGAAATTAATTATATTTTTTTTTCAAAATTATAAGTGTGTGAATATGATCATTATAAGCTACATCCAAATAACTACAAACTTTATTTTTTGTAAATTACAAAATATATCTATTATGTGCTCAATTTTAATTTCAAAAATTATTAACTTTAAAAAAAATAAAACTGGACATTTATTTTGAGATGGACGGAATGAAACATTTCACTATATAAAATTGTGTCCAAATAAATAAAAAATTTTAAATAAAAAATGATGCGTTTTGGGGGGAAAAAAGAGGCATGCTTATTGGATTTTTCTTAATTTTGGGCAACAATATACTAGTCGTTGCAAAAAAATGTATTAAATACGCAACGAAAAACAATTGTTGCCAATGAATGTGGCCTATATTAGGCAACGAAATATAGCAACAAAAAAGTTTTCGTTGTCGACGATGAGGAGAAATCTCATTGGCATCAAAAAAGTAAATAGGCGAGAATTTTTTTCTTTCCCTCCAACTAATTGGCAACGAAAATTTGCATCGAACTATGAATTTTGTTACGAAAAATGAAAGCCTTTCACAAATTGCAACGAACGACAAATTTTGTTGCTAAATATGCATTTTTGGCAACGACTTTATAATTCGTTGCCCGAAAAATCGTTGCCGAATGTCTATTTTTTTGTAGTGGTAGCTGAACATATCCAATCTGGAAGTTATGAGAACAACCCTCGGAGGGTCTATAAGAAGAAAGAAGATGATGTCTCATTGATACTGCAAGGACAAACTCAAAAAGGCAATCGAAACTTCCCTATTCAAAGGAGAAATTATTCCCCTTTTCAAGCACAATCCTCAAATCCTCCCTTGCCAAAGAGTGGAGAAGTCATACGCTCAAGAGTGTTCACACCCTTAGGGGACTCACTCAAAAACTTTTTCAACCTTCTGACAGCTCAAAAGAAAATCACTCATCTCCTTCTACCATCCAACCCAAGTGGAAAGAGGTTCAATACAAGCAAGAAGTGTGATTACCATTCTGGAGCTCCAGGCCACGACACTCAGGATTGTTGGGCCCTTAAGCATAAGATCAAGGACTTAATAAACAGTGGTGAGATCATGGTGACCAAGCCCAAACAACCACACGTTCAAGATAACCCTCTCCTTCAACACAAGGAAGAGGATGTTAACATGATCAATAGAGGCAGTGGAGAAAGCTCCAAATACCTCAAATACGTGGGTGGTTCTTCCAAAACCAGTAAGGATAAATTCGACAAGTGAGATTATTCAGAGTTCCAGTTCATGATGGAACGGGAGTTAAAGTCTATTGACGAACAGGTCAATCAGCTGGCAGAACTAGTGATACATCAACACCAAGTCACACGAGAGTTGTTCAATCAGAAGCATGCTAGTCTCCTCTCCCTTATCACAAAGACTCCATCATTCACCCAAGAAAGTGAAACCTTTGAGGAGAACCTTGCAAGAAAAGAAAGAGCCCAAGCCCGTTGGGACTTTGCCAACAAAAGGGATTTCACTTATTTAGGCAAACCAATGGAAGAAATATTGCAGATGCTAATCAATGAGGGAAAAATCACATCACTGCTACCTCCAGTTAACCCACACTCAAAAAAGATTTGATGCTATCGGAGTAGGTCACTTGAGAGTGGACCTACATTTCCTCCAGGATCACAAAGATGGAAGGAAATCATAGCAATCATATCATCTGAGGGAGACTTGGTTGCAACACCCCTTATAATTCAATCCATCAATCTCAAAGGAGTTGAAAACCCTTTGAAGGTGGCTGCACCAGAACCACTGGTATTGTCATTCAGGCTACAGTATCCTATCACCAGCCTTAGAAAAGTCCCGTGGAAATATGGAGAGCTTGAAGGATCAACATCAAATACCACTATTGTGGTATCCAAGGAAAATCCGCTATATCTCCCTCAACGAATGATGAAGCCAGTTATCAGATCTAAGGAGAAAATCGAAGAATTCCTCCATAAAATGGGACATAATGAAGCCAAGGTGGTGCAAAGCTTGAAAGAAGCACCACAACAGATATCTATTATGGACTTGGTTTTCTATTCGGAAGATCATCGTAAGGTCTTACTAAAGATATCGGAAGAAGTCCACTTGCCAAAGATAGTGGATGTAGAAAAGTTTCATCATTTGGTAGATCACATCTTTAACAACAATGCGATATCTTTCACTGATGATGACATACCTCCCGAAGGGACGGGTCATTGCAAGTCACTGCACATAGCAGTGATGTCTTCCGAATATGTGGTTAGAGGTGTGCTAATAGATGGAGGATCATCTCTAAACATATGCCCATATGCCACATTGGAAATAGTGAAGATCAATCTCAACCGAATACGAAACAGCCACACAATCATCAAAACCTTTGATGGATCTCGGCGAAATGCTTTCGAAGAGATTGAATTGCCAGTGGAAATCAGTCCACATACATTCTATATATCCTTTCAAGTGTTCAAAAAAACTACAGGATATAATTTACTATTGGGAAGACCTTGGATCCATATGGCTGGAGCCGTCCCATCCACTCTTCATCAATAACTTAAGTGTAGACACTCGAAATTTTGCATTCCTGTTACTAACATTGAAGAAGGGTAGAATTGTCTTTTAGAGATAACCCTAGAAGACAGAGCAGTTCCATTTCTGGAGATAACCCCAGAATTATCAGTCTTACCATCTCGGAGACAACCCCAAAATACTCAGTTCAAGTCCCGGAGACAACCCCGGGAGTTTCAGTTTCAACCTCGGAGACAACCCCGAGGAATACATTTCTAGTTTTTGAAATAACACCGGAGGAGTCATTTCCATCTAGGAGACAACCCCGAGATACTCAGTTCCAGTCCAGAAGACAACCCTGGGAGGTTCAGTTTTAACCTTGAAGACAACCCCGAGGAATGCAGTTGCAGTTCCGGAGATAACCCCGAAAATTCTCATTTCAACCCTTGTAGTCAGCTTCAACCTCAGAGATAACCCCGAGGCACTCAGATCTAACCCCAGAGATAGCCCCGAGAGGTCAGGCACACCTCGGAGACAACCCTGATGGCATTCAACACTTGCAACAACCTAATCTCAGAGATAACCCTGAGCAACGACTACTAAATCAGCCCAAATTGGAGATAACCCTGGTGAGGGGAAAAATCATCATTTTTCAACCTCAATTCTACATTCTCGCCATCTCAACAACATTTCAACATACATTCTACACAACAGTGTCCTACAAGAACCATAGCTCCAATCCCGAGTGACTACTACACAAGGCAGCACACCGGATAGAATTTAAAGCTTGAAGACCTAGGCATGGTCCCATCTTCCTGACTTTGTACAACCTCTAATCCCATGTCATTTGTGTAGCTCTCGAGAACAACACTCCTAAAAAGGTCTTATACACCTCAATCGAATGCCCAGATTGAAGTTCTGGAAATTTGAGCGGATAACGCATTGCATGCATACACGTACTTTGAGACGGCGGGACCCACGGAGCCCGGGGCACCCCGGGCAGCAACACGTGCATCTGCGTCTGCCGGCCCCTCTATAAATAGGGGGCTTGGGGTGACCATTTTGCATAGAGAAAAGGTGAGGAAGCCCTGTCTAATTTGCTCTGTACACACTATAAACTGAGTGCTTTCTCATTTCAAACACTTGTAAGCTTATACTTTGCTATATTTTACTGGTGGGAGCTGAGTGTTCATCCATTTAAAGCTATTGAAGTCTTATTTGACATTCCATTATAAGCCTTCTTGTGACGCCCCCAAAATAGGTATACATCACCCATCTTGGGTCGCCAGATACATGGTACAAAATACAAATACAACTTAATTATACAACAGTCATATAAAATACGACATAACATAATCTAAGAGTTTTAATAAGAATATTGTCATCTAGACAATATCCACACTCAAAGGAGTCCTCATTACATTTATTGTCACACTATTTAACAGAATAGTGAGGACTACTAATACTATCATTTGGACCGTCATTCCGTTCCCCGACTAGTCCCGGCTACGTTCTCATTTCCTGAAGAGAACAGTGAAAGAAATGGGTGATCTCAACTAGCCCAGTAAGAAATATTATGACCAAGATAATGTAGAATAAATTATCTTTAGACTTCAATAGTGTTAAACTGATACAATATAACAAACATCAAGTTTAACTGCAGCGGAACAAGCAATCCATTAAAAGAGTCAAGTAGAGAATAAAATATACTATCTTTTATGATTTAAAAAGGTTTTTCATCACTTTTATCGCTGAGACTCAGCTTAATAAATAATCCACATCATCCCTGCACTATGACTAAGGATATTCATTAGTATCACAACCACAAATTATCCATGAACTACGGGCCAAGGATATTCGTGTATTCATCAATGGTCATGATCATGCCAACAACATTCCATCAATGCACTACAGGCTAATAAGGACTTTTACCACATCATTTGTAACATTACGATCATGATTATACCGAATAATCCCTGGTCATAATCATACCAAGTCCATTTATGCACAACAGGCCATAGATGACTTTCAACATAATATAAGCATGAGGATGAAGACAATTGTAAGACCCCGAAATTTTTTAAATAAAAAGGAATTTCCTTTATTTATTATTTTGAAATAGTAAGGGTTGATTTGATTAATGTGGATAGTTAGGGGTTAAATACGCAAATATTTTAAAATAAGCAAGTTGTTATAAAATATTCATTTTTGTCGGGGAATATTCGTTTGGTCGTGGAATATTCAGATCTTTGTCGGGAATATTAAATATTTACTTAGCAAGCAAATGTGTGTGGCCCCATAACTGAAAGCGATTGGATGAAGAAAACGACAAATATAAGTTGGTTAAAAATAACTAGCGTAGTTATTCAATTATCTTTGTTGGAATACCCATTGGTTAAAACACGATATCTGGCGTTGTTGAACAATAAGATACTTTATTGCATCAATTATTGATTCTTACGTAAAAGGCACTACTCAATAATTGTTACGAAGAATTATTGCTCAATAGTTTATTTTAGTGATTCAATAATTGTTGCGTTGATATTTTATATTATTATTATTTCAATAATTGTCAACATGCACGATATTTCCCATTATCGGATCAATAATTCATATTATTTGAATAATATTATTAGATAACATTATTGGCAATGTCTAGAAAGTTCTGTCTAAGGAGAGGTTTGGTCACCTAATCATGCGCCCAGAAGGAGAGATCCTTATTGAAAGCCCCTTTCCTGGGAATGACTGGTTATCATAAATGTGATTCTCAGTAATATTATTTGTGAATAATTAATTATTGATTCATATGATAAGGAAATATTTATTTTATATGAATATAAATGATGGATTTATTTATGTGGTTATTAATGAAGGAGTTAATGCCGAGATGTTTTATTTGTATTTTGTTTGGATTGGAGGTATTAAAAGATCAAATCGGTGTTATTACTGACTTTATTGTGTGAGTTATAATATTTAATCCGACCGTTAGATCGTTGTAATTTTTGGATATGTTATATATATAAGTTGAGTATATGTCCACAAATTTTGAACCGTTAAAAATGAGCGATAATTTATTATGAATTTTAAGAGGTGACTGATTCGAAATTAGGTTATAAATGATTTTGGTGGAAAATTCTAGAATTGGTGGGCCCCACTTTTGGTTGGTGAGAAATGTGCTCAATTGAATTTTCAAATGTGGTGGGTGGGAATAGTAGCGAGTAAAGCCATCAAAGTTGCAGTTAAGTCTGCTTTGCAAGTCTTAACATTTTCCTATAAATAGTGGGCTAAGTTAAATTGAAAATCACACCGTAAACAAAGTTTTCTTTCTCTCTATATTATTGAGCGTATTTTGTGAGTATTTAGATACTTTGAGAGTTCTTTGTCAAAGACAAGTTTCATTCAAAGATCACTTCCGACCTTTCCTTCCTCAAATACTGATTCTTTGAGGTAAGGGATATTATTTTTTTTCGTAATGATATTATTTCTTCAATATCATTATCTTTGAAATGTTGATCTGAAGTTTTATCAAATTTGGAACTTTTTCATGTCTTGGGGTTACTATTCATGAGTTACTATTCACGAGTTACTATTCATGAGTTACTATTCACGAGTTACTATTCACGAGTACTATTCATGAAACGTGAAGATGTTTTTGTGGAATTTCTATCTTTTGGTGCTCTGAGTTACTATTCACGATATCGACACTATTCACGATATCTGACTATTCACGTGATACTGCACTATTCACCAAAAAT
Source organism: Panax quinquefolius (assembly GCA_020205615.1). Lineage (NCBI taxonomy): Eukaryota > Viridiplantae > Streptophyta > Magnoliopsida > Apiales > Araliaceae > Panax > Panax quinquefolius. Next base: position 87,655,393 of record CM035158.1, read on the forward strand.
AAAATTTCTTCTTTTCGTCCAAAACATCTATTCGGATACTAGCTCGATTGTATCCATGTTTTGATCATTCTTGAATTTTACACCACTATGATTATTTTTGAGGTATTATTGGACATGGATAAAACAAAGTACGAATCCTTAATCCTTAATCCTTGTCATTTTGTTTCACTGGATTCGTTCTTTAAAAATATTTTCATCATCCTCAGTCTTAAATGATGATATTATTGAATATCTTTGGCCTGTAGTGCAAAGATGAATGATTTCTGAAGAATATCTTTGGCCTGTAGTGCAAAGATGAACAGGTGTTGAGATGAACATGACCGACTGATTAATATCTTTGGCCTGTAGTGCAAAGATGAACAGGTGTTTAAATGAACATGACCAACTGATGAATATCTTTGGCTCAGAGTGGAAAGATGAATATTTGATTCGGATGTATATTGATTGATGTTACGGGATAAAAGATAGACGATGAACTTTTAAATTCATACATAGAAGATAGTAGTTTGCATTCTCTACTTAACTCTTCTAATGAATTATTATTTCATTGCGAATATTGATTTAAAATTTGTTGTCTATTGTATTCTATTTGATTTTTCCTGTTGAAGACTAACGATAATTTGTTGTATATTATCTTAGTCATAATATTCTTTTATTGAGCTAGTTGAGCTCACCCTTTTCCTTGTTGTTCCATTTTTCTTCTCGGGAGGCGAGAATGTAGCGAGTACTAGTCGGGGTATGGAATGAAGGTTCAGAGAGAGTTGTTTAGTAGTCCTCACCATTTTTGTAAAATAATGTATCAATAATTATGATGGGGATTTATTTATGTGGATATTGTCTAGAAGACAATATTATATTTAAACTCACAAGATATATTGTCGTATTTCACACGACATTTGTATTATTGAAGTTGTAGTTTGCTTCTTGTACCATGTATTTGGAGACTCGAGAATGGGTGTTGTGTATACCTATTTTGGGGGCGCCACGATTGGTGTCGAGCTTAGGGATATGATCTCTGGCGCGAGATCGGGAATAGAACTAGGAGGGAGAGATGAGTAAATCCTTCGCTAGTGTGTCCTACCTAAGCTTATTTGTTAGTTGGTCAAGATATAGGGATATTATGTGATATATTGATTTCCTTAATTAACCCTTGTTTTATGACAGTATTTGAGAATGTCGAATGAGAATATTAACAGTGGAGTAAATGAGACCGTGGAGATGTCTATACTTACCAACGAGGAGAACGTGCAACAGTCGACAAATGTACCTCCTGTGAATAACACCACCGAATGATGATGAACGAGGGGATGTTTAGAAGCTTTTTGCAGTTCATGCAAAATCGAGATTTAGGAGACTCGTGTTCAAAATACAGGGAGGAAATGATAGCAATTCACGGGTGGTCACAAACCAAGCAGCTTCAAAGAGTTGGGACCACCGAGTGCAGGGAAAGCCGGATCCGATTAAGCGAGACGTGGGTCAAACAAATTACCAAGATATTCGATGTCTTGGGATGCACGAGGAAACGAAAAGTTCCATTCGCTACTTTTATGTTCCGTGAATGAGGCAGACATCTTGGTGGGAATCATGAAGCGTACCCATCCAAATTTTGCACTCAACATGTCATGGGAGACGTTTGAGAATGCAGATTCAATGACAAGTACTTCCACGAAAGTATTCGTATATGAAGGAAGTGGAGTTTATTAGACCGAGCGAGAATAACATGACGGTGTCGGTCCCAAAGACGAGGCGAAGTTCGCAGAGTTATCTGAGTTTGCACCTCATTTGGTGGAGAATGAGGAACGATGACGCGGATGTTTTTTTGAGAGGTTTGAAACCGGCATACGCCAAGATCTCATTTCTCATAAATTTTCTCTATTCGAGATGTTGTCAACAGGGCTCAGTTGTTAGAGCGAGATAACGAGTACGTTCAACCGAGGGACCATAACCAGGATCATACCGAAGATAGTAGTCAACAAAATAACGATAACCAGTGGAGAAAGAAGAATACAGACAAAGGCGGTAACCACTCTGGTGGTAATCGTGGCCATGAAAATAGAAGCGAGTCGGGAGGAGATTTTAAAAAGAGGAGATTCAACAACGACCATGTGAAGACGCTCGGCGCCAAGAATAATCGGGTTCCAAGGGAGAGAAAGACCATCGGTCGTATGTTATAAATGCGGAAAGAGGACATATATCATTAAACCGCCTTGCAACAGTTTAAGGTATGCTATAATTGTGGAAAAGAAGGACATATCACTCGAGATTGTACGATATCGAAACCCAGATCCAATGAATGGTGACTCGAAAGGATGTCCCGTAAAAGTCAAAGTCAACGATTCTCGGAAGAGCGTTTGTCGTGACCGGTCAAAATGCGAGGAACCCGAACGGTTAGCACGAGTTAGTTAATTATAAATTCTTGCGAAGTTTATACCTTACTAGATATCGGTTCTACCCATTCTTTTATCTCTCTTACTTGCGCTCAACGTTTGAACTTGACTACGGAGAAATTAAACTTTGACCTATTTGTGGAGACTCCATTAGGAGAAACTTTCATTACATCCGTTGTTTAAAAATCTTGCTTGATTCAGTTGGCACTATCATTACCTCGTTAACCTTATTTCTATAGAGATATTTGCTTTTGATGTGATTTTAAGGTTAACTACTCATCATGCCAAAATTGATTGTTTTCGTAAGGTTGTTAGTTTTCATATTCCTAAGCAACTTTGTTATTCAATTCGAGCAATCAAACCATTGAAGTCAAACATTTTCATATCAAGCCATGAAGTCATTCGTTTATTACGGATGTCAAGTTTTCTTAGTCCATGTTATGGATTTGAATAAAGACACGCCGATTTGAATAATATTCTTGTTGTTATTGATTTTCCCGACGTATTTTAGAAGAATTTCTGCTTACTCCCAAAGCTCGATATTAAATTTTGTATCGACTTTGAACCCTAAGACAAAACTCATTTCTAAAATCTCATATCGAATGGCTCCTATTGAACTTCGAGAGTTAAAATTCAACTATAGAATTTGGTACTGAGCCTTTATCTTGTGACTTCCTTTGTGGAATTCACCTAAGCCGACTCTCTGTAGGGGGACGCCATATTCGCAAGCGATAAAATCGATAGGTGTCATTGTGACGTGCTATCCAAGATTGGGATATGAGTCACGATTGAGAGCAACCTAAGTCGATGTCGAAATACGTAGCTTTCTAGGCTTAGTTGGTTATTATCGAGATTCGTTGAAGGATATTCTCGAATCGCTATTCCATTAACGCACCGACTCGTAGAGATACAAAATTCGAATGGAGCAAGGAATGTGGGAAGAGCTTCGAAGAACTCAAGAGGAGACTCATTTCAGCACATGTTCTGACCATGCCATCCTGGAAAAGCGAACGTGGTAGCTGACGCGTTGAGTAGAAGATCATATGTGGGAACGAGTGCGATGATGTCAAGTATACGCATAGAGCCAACTTTAATAGAAAAAGTTAAGGTTGCTCAAGCCACCGAATTTGGAGTGATGCGTATGAAGAAGAAAGTACAAGAAGGAGCTATTCCTAAGCGAGAATTGATGAAGAAGGAATACTTCGAGTCCACTCTAGACTATGTGTTCCTAACGACTCTGATTTGAAGTACAAGATTATGATGGAGGCACACAAAACACCATTTGCAATCCATCCTGGAAGTACTAAAATGTATCGTGATCATCGACATACATTTTGGTGGAACAATATGAAGAGAGATTGCAAAGTTTATCTCGATGTGTTTAACTTGCCAACGTGTAAAGGCGAGCATCTAGTACCTAAGGGCCCGTTGCAACCACTTGAGATTCCTAATGGAAGTGGAACACATTACCATGGATTTCAATTCACGGGTCTTCCTACGGTTTCTCAAGGCATCAATGCTATTTGGGTTATTGTTGATAGATTAACCAAGTCTCCGCTCATTTCTTGCCAATACGGAGACTTATTCACTTGAACGTCTTGCTAGTATGTACGTAAATGAGATTGTGAGGTTGCATGGCATGCTTGTATCCATAGTTTCGGATCGTGACCCAAGATTCACTTCAAGATTTTGGGTTAGCTTGCAAAAAGCTATGGGCACGGATTTGCGATTTAGTTAGGCATACCATCCCCAAACCAGACGACGGACAATCGAGAGGACTATTCAAACTCTTGAAGATCTATTAAGACTCGTGTCCTGACTTCAAGGGTAGTTGGGATAAGTACTTACCATTGGTGGAATTCTCCTACAACAACAGCTTATCGAGCAAGTATAGGTGTGGCTCCATTCAAGCATTACATGGACGAAAATGTCGTTCTCCAAAATATTGGGATGAGGTGGGTAAAGCAACATTTTGGGACCCGAGTTAAATGTATTATGACTCACCGAAAAAGATCCAAATGATTCGACAACGTATACAAAGCGGCACAAGATCGACAAAAGAGTTATGCGGATCTTCATCGAAAGGACGTGGAATTTAATGTAGGGGATCATGTATTGTTGCGAGTTGCTCCATGGAAGGGAGTTACAAGATTTGGGAAGAGAGGAAAGCTCAATCCACGATTTATCACCCATTTCAAATTCTTGACCGAAGTAGGAAATGTAGCCTATAGACTTGCGTTACCTCCAAGTATGTCTCGTGTTCATAATGTGTTTCACATATCGGTTTTCGTAAATATGTGAAAGACCCGAACCACGCTATAGAGTTAGAACCGGATTTAGATAGCCAAGACTTAACGTATGAGGAGGTACTGTCAAGATTTTGGATAGGAAGGAGCATGTCCTACGCCAAGAAAGGTCATACCACAAGTTAAAGTTTTGTGAAGGAATCATGCTATAGAGGAAATGACCAGGAATTGGAAACGGAAATGAAAGCGAGGTATCCTCACCTTTTCAAACACTGTGCACGTACGTCAATTTCGAGGATGAAATTTCATAAGGAGGGAGGTTGTAAGACCTCAAATTTTTTAATAAAAAGGAATTTCCTTTATTTATTATTTTGAAATAGTAAGGGTTGATTTGATTAATGTGGATAGTTAGGGTTAAATACGCAAATATTTTAAAATAAGCAAGTGGTTATAAAATATTCATTTTGTCGGGGAATATTCGTTTGGTCATGGAATATTCGTACTATCGGGAATATTCGTATGCGACCACAGCGACGATGGCATGTGGGCCCCCATAACGGAAGCGATTGGATGAAGAAAACGATAAATATAAGTTGGTTAAAAATAACAGGAAGTAGTTATTCAAGTATCTTTGTTGGAATACCCTTTAGTTAAAACACACTAATACGCGTTGTTGAACAAGAAGACACAGTATTGCATCAATTATTGATTCTTACGTAAGAAGGCACTACTCAATAATTGTTACGATGAATTATTGCTCAATAGTTTATTTTATTGATTCAATAATTGTTGCGTTGATATTTTATATTATTATTGTTTCAATAATTGTCAACGCACGATGATTTCCCATTATCGGATCAATAATTCATATTATTTGAATAATATTATTAGATAACATTATTGGCAATGTCTAGAAAGTTACGCTCTCAAGGAGAGGTTTGGTCACCTAATTGCGCGCGCCGAAGGAGAGATCCTTATTAGAAAGCCCCTCTTTCCGGGAATGACTGGTTGTCATAAATGTGATTCAGAATATTATTTGTGAATAATTAATTATTGATTCATATGATAAGGAAATATTTATTTTATATGAATATAAATGATGGATTTATTTATGTGGTTATTAATGAAGGAATTAATCTTTGAGATGTTTTATTTGTATTTTGTCGATTGGAGGTATTAAAAGATCAAATCGGTGTTATTATTGACTTTATTGTGTGAGTTATAATATTTAATCCGAATAGTTGGATCGTTGTAATTTTTGGATATGTTATACATATATAAGTTGAGTATATGTCCACAAATTTTGAACCGTTAAAATGAGCGATAATTTATTATGAATTTTAAGAGGTGACTGATTCGTAAATTAGGTTATAAATGATTTTGGTGGAAAATTCTAGAATTGGTGGGCCCCACTTTTGGTTGGTGAGAAATGTGCTCAATTGAATTTTCAAATGTGGTGGGTGGGAATAGTAGCGAGTAAAGCCATCAAAGTTGCGAGTTAAGTGCGCTTTGGTGCTAACATTTTCCTATAAATAGTGGGCTAAGTTAAATTGAAAATCACACCGAAACAAAGTTTTCTCTCTCTTTCTCTCTATATTATTGAGCGTATTTTGTGAGTATTTAGATACTTTGAGAGTTCTTTGTTCAATTACAAGTTTCATTCAAGATCACTTCCGAGCCTTTCTTTAAATCTTGATTCTTTGAGGTAAGGGATATTATTTTTTTTAAGTAATGATATTATTTCTTCAATATCATTATCTTTGAAATGTTGATCCAAGTTTTATCAAATTTGGAACTTTTTCATGTAAAGGTTACTATTCATGAGTTACTATTCACGAGTTACTATTCACGAGTACTATTCATGAAATGTGAAGATGTTTTTGTGGAATTTCTATCTTTTGGTGTCTGAGTTACTATTCACGATACGACCTTATTCACGATATCTGACCTTATTCACGATACTCGGCACTATTCACCAAAAATAAAATTTCTTCTTTTCGTCCAAAACATCTATTCGGATACTAGCTCGATTGTATCCATGTTTTGATCATTCTTGAATTTTACACCACTATGATTATTTTTGAGGTATTATTGGACATGGATAAAACAAAGTACGAATCCTTAATCCTTAATCCTTGTCATTTTGTTTCAACCGGATTCGTTCTTTAAAAATATTTTCATCATCCTCGGTCTTAAATGATGATATTATTGAATATCTTTGGCTGTAGTGTAAAGATGAATGATTTCAAGAAGAATATCTTTGGCTTTGTAGTGCAAAGATGAACATGTGTTGAGATGAATATGGCCAGATTGATTAATATCTACGGCTTTTGAGTGCAAAAGATGAACAGTGTTTAAATGAACATGACCAATCGATGAATATCTTCGCTCTGCGGTCTGCAAGATGAATATTTGATTCTAGATGTATATTGATTGATGTTACAGGGGATAAAAGATGAGACGATGAACTTTTAAATTCATACATAGAAGATAGTAGTTTGCATTCTCTACTTAACTCTTCTAATGAATTATTATTTCATTGCGAATATTGATTTAAAATTTGTTGTCTATTGTATTCTATTAGATTTTTCCTCATTGAAGACTAACGATAATTTGTTGTATATTATCTTAGTCATAATATTCTTTACTTGAGCTAGTTTGAGCTCACCCTTTTCCTTGTTGTTCCATTTTTCTTCTCGGGAGGCGAGAATGTAGCGAGTACTAGTCGGGGTATGGAATGAAGGTTCTAGAGAGTTGTTTAGTAGTCCTCACCATTTTTGTAAAATAATGTATCAATAATTATGATGGGGATTTATTTATGTGTGGATATTGTCTAGAAGACAATATTATATTTAAACTCATTAAGATATATTGTCGTATTTCACACGACATTTGTATTATTGAAGTTGTAGTTTGCTTCTTGTACCATGTATTTGGCGACTCGAATGGGTGTTGTGTATACCTATTTTGGGGGCGTCACAACAATGATATAAGAATCCAATAAAACAAGTTCAAGAATTAATATATCCAGAATTCAATAACGTCCAAATTGTCAACATGATACTGCTTTGTAGAGTAAAAGAATATTTTCATGAAAAGATACTGGATGAAGCGCAAATATCAAGGATATTCCACTAATTTCATGGAGTATAGAAGTCAAAACTTTAACAAACTGAGTATAATAAAGAATGGAATAACAAAAGAAATCACCAGGCATGCAATAGACCGCACAGACAGGTTATTCCAACAGAATAATAAATAACAGAACCAGGTCAGGCGAAATTTGCAACGACAGGATATTCCAACAGAATAATAAAGAATGGAATAACAACAGAAATCACTATGCATGCGATAGACCACATATACAGGTTATTCCAATGGAATAATAATTAATGGAACCAAGTCAGACGTAATATACACCGACATGATATTCTAACAGAATAATAAAAAACGGAATCAGGTCATGCGCAAACGCACAGACATGATGTTCCAACAGAATAATAAAGAATGGAATAATAGAAGAATTTCACCATGTATGCGGTGCTTGCATGTAGCGAGTTATTCCAACATAATGATAAAGAATGGAATAATGAAGAATTTCACCAAGTATAGGGTAGCTCGCAGCGTATCTGAGTTATTCTAACGAATAATAAAGAATGGAATAATGAAGTTCTCTTCATGAATATGAAAATAATAATACCCTTAGAGAGTACAACAAATAATATCCCTTACCTTAGAAGAAACTGGATATAGGAGTAGTGAAGTAGCGTAATACTTTTCTTCTTTCTCACTATAGTTTCTCTCTCTAGAGTTTCAATTGAATTAAGTAAGAAATAATGAAGGAATGAGCTTATATTTATAGGAGAATGGATTTGATAGTAACTAATTCATAAACTATCCAGATTGATTTACTTTTAAACAGACGGTCCATATTAATTTACTATAAAGATTAATAAAATATTCTAATAAAATAAAATCTTTTAAATAAAATATAATATATTCTATTTATAGTCTAATAAAACAAATAACTTTATAAAAGTATTACATTTTATATAAAAAAAATTTACTATCTGAAAACACTTGTCACGCAATTACTATGCAAACACTATACATAATAAAATATAATATATTCTAATTATTGTCTAATAAAATAAATAACTTTATAAAAGTATTACATTTTATATAAAAAAATTTACTATCTGCAAACACTATCGCAGCCTTATGCAAACACTATGCATAATAAAATATAATATATTCTAATTATTGTCTAATAAAACAAATAACTTTATAAAATTATTCTGCTTTTATATAAAAAGATTTTACTATGCAAAACACTATGCATAATAGAATATAATATATTCTATTTATAGTCAAATAAAACAAATAACTTTATAAAAAAGTATTCTGCTTTTATATAAAAAGCTTTTACATTTTATTAGATTAATAATACTAATAAAAAAAATATTTATATATATATATATATATATACAACCTTCCGTGACTTCATAAAAAGATACCTCAATATATTTAACAACATTTATCATCATTATTATAATTCACAATATTAATCGACTGTGTCGTTCCTGTGAAAGAGGGGCTTTCAATAAAATTTTTCCTGATCAGCGCATGATTAGGTGACCAAACCTCTCCTTGGCGAACTTCTAGACATCGTTAATATTGCAAATAATAATATTAATAACTCTGTCATCTCAATTATTGATTTAATAATATATAAAATATCGACAATAATTGAATCAAATAACGTGAGATACTATGTAACAATTACTGAAGCAATAATTGAATAAAACTTAGTGACTTCTCACGTAAGCATCAATAATTAATACCGTGTGCTACTATGCAACCATGCATATTACTGTACTTTTACTACCGAGTAGTTCAACAGTTTTAACGGTAAAACTTCCGCCGTTATTTTCATAAAATATTTTTGTCGTTTTCTTAATCCGATAATAATTCCGTTGTGGGGTCCACCAATGACTGTACCGTCGTACGAATATTCCCCGACAAAAAGAATATTCCCCGACCAATCGAATATTATATAACAACTTGCATACTTTGCAAAATTTATAAATATTACCCATAATTATAACATTATATCAAATTCACACCATAATTTTGAAAAAAATATTTCGAGAAATTTAAATCATTATTCATAAAATTTGGGGTCTCACAATCTCCCCTCCTTATGAAATTTCGCCCTCGAAATTTACGTACGTACCTGGTATGCCGAAGAGGTGAGGATACCTTATTTCAGATTCTAACTCTCGAGGTATAACCCTTGAGCGTAGAATATATTCTAAGATTTTAACAAGTACATCTTCATACGTTAAATTATCCGCTATCTCGTCCGGTTCTAAATCAATAATGGTGTTTGGGTCGTCCACATATTTACGTAACATCGATACGTGAAAAACGTTATGAACACGCGACATACTTGGCGGTAAAACGAGTCTATAGGCTACAGTTCCTACTCGATCGAGGATTTCAAATGGGCCAATAAAATCAAGGGTTGAGATTTCCTCTCTTCATCGATTCTTGCTTCTAGAATAACGCCATCTTGAACCTTCTTCTTCACATTCATCGTTTCGAGTATATGTATGAGCTTGGCGGCTTTAACTTTATCGATTAAAGTCAATTCTAATCGTATATTTGTTATCTTCACATGGGTCCCTAGAGTCTTTAACTCTATCTTCATCATTTGTAAGTTATACAAAATGGGTTTTTGTGTTAACAACATCGCACTCGTAAACGCATACGATCTTCTACTTAACGCGTGAGCTACCACGTTCTCTCTTCCATAATGATATTGAATGGTATGATTGTAATCTTCAATAGCTCGAGTCAACGTATTTGGCGCATTATACGTTCGTTTTGGTTGAAGAAATATTTAAGGGTTGAAGAAATAGGTTTTGTACTAGGGTCAATACAAAATTCGATTTCACGCCTCTGGGTAGTAGGCGAAGTCTTCAAGAATACGTCAAGAAATTTATTAACGATAGAAATATCATTCAAAACTGTGACCCTCATCCAAGACTTGGATAGCACGTCTCATTGATACCTATCAATTTGCCACTGTTATTCACTACGTCCCCTACGGAAAGTCTGGCTTAGGTGCATTCCACACAAGGAAGTCACCAACGAAAGGTTCGGGGCTCTTTACGTATGGCTTGATATGATAATGATTGACTTTAGTTGTTTGGTTGCTTGAATTCGTATAACAGGTTGGTTAGGAATATAAAAGCTAACAACCTTACGAAAATAATCAATTTTAGCATGATGAGTAGTTAACCAATCGATTCCTTAAATCACATCAAGGGCAAGTATTTTCAAAGAGATAAGATCGACAGGTAATGTGAGGGTATCGATATGAATCAAACAAGATTTATAAACAATAGAGGTAACGAAGGTTTCTCCTAATGGAGTTTCAATAGATAAGTCAAAGTCTAATTTCTCAGGAGTCAAATTTAAACGTTGAGCGCAAGCAAGAGAGATAAAAGAATGGGTAGAACCGGTATCTAATAAGGTATAGACTTCACAAGAATTTATAATTAACTTACCCATAATAACCTTGTTTGGGTTCCTCAATAAACGCTCTCACTTAAACTACCGGCTTTGTCTTGTCTGGGACGGCCTTAGATGCCTCCATCCCAGCTGGACTTGACTTTAGTGCACGACAAAATCGGGCTAGGTGACCTTCTCTTCCACAATTGTAGCATGCTTTGGATGGCATCACACAGTTTGGACTGATGTGTCCCTCCCCTCCACATTTGAAGCATACGACCAGTGGTCGTTCTCCTTCATTAACAACATGTGCTGGTGCTGATGTCTTTCCATCATCATTGAATCTCCTCTTCTTGAAATGTCCATTCTTATTATTTTGGCCATGATTCTCACCGAAGTGGTTACCATTTCTGGCATGTTGATTCCCTCCATGTTTATTGTCACCGCTTCGATGATTGCTATGACTGGTATTATCATTTTGTCGGCTGCTCTCTTTTGGTTGGGTTTACTCATTATCGCGCTCCAATAACTGAGCCCTATTAACAACATTTGAATACAAACACAGTTTATGAGAGATAAGATATTGACGTATCTCGGGTTTCAAGCCTCTTAGAAACATTCGCGTCATTCTCTCCTAATTATCAACCAAATGGGACGCAAACTGGGACAACTCGGCAAACTTGGCTTTGTACTGCGATACGGTCATGTTGTTTTGCTCCAGCTTGATGAACTCTACCTCTTTCATATGACGAATACTTTCGAGAAAGTACTTGTCATTGAACAATTCTTGGAACTTCTCCCTAGTCATCTTTAGTGCGGCAGGTTGAGTACGCTTTACAGATTCCCACCAGTAATCTACCTCTGCTCGTAACATGAAAGTGGCAAAGGGAACCTTGTGCTCCTCGAAGCATCCCAAGACATCAAATATCTTGTAGATCTGCTTTATCCACGTCTCCACCTTAAGTGGTTTTGGCTCTCCAAAAAACTCCGGTGGTCCCAGTTCCTTGAACTATTTAGCGGTGACCGTGTGAGAGTTGCCAGTGTTTCCACCTGCATTTTGGATAGGAGCTACTCTTGCCTGTTGTTGCATGAATTGCATAAAGCCTCTGAACATTCCATCGTTCATCATTTGGTCAGTGTTGTTGTTTGCATGAGGATTGTCGCCTTTCTGATGCACATTATACTGATTATTGATCTGTGGAGACTCAACGGTCTCTTGTGCTCCATTGATGTTCTCAACATTCTCGGATGACATTTTCAAATACTGTCACAAAACAAGGGTTAATTAACATATCACATATTATCCTTATACTCTGACCGACCAATTAAATACCAAATAAACTTAGGTAGGTCATACTTGCGAAGGAATTCCCCGTGTTTCCCCTCCGAGTTCTTGTCTCACATCTCAGCCAGGGATCATATCCCTAAGCTTTGATACCAACTGTGATGCCCCCGAAATAGGTATACATCACCCATCTTGGGTGCCAGATACATGGTACAGAATACAAATACAACTTAATTATATAACAGTCGTATAAAATACGACATAACATAATCTAAGAGTTTTAATAAGAATATTGTCATATGGACAATATCCACACTCAAAGGAGTCCTCATTACATTTATTGTCACACTATTTAACAGAATAGTGAGGACTACTAATACTATTATCTGGACCGTCACTCCGTTCCCCGACTAGTCCCTTACTACATTCTCATTTCACAAGAGAACAAAGTGAAAGAAAGGGAGGTGAGCTCAACTAGCCCAGTAAGAAATATTATGACTAAGATAATGTAGAATAAATTATCCTTAGCCTTCAATAGTGTTAAACTGATACAATATAACAAACATCAAGTTTAACTGCAGCAGAACAAGCAATCCATTAAAAGAGTCAAGTAGAGAATAAAATCTACTATCTTTTATGATTTAAAAAGGTTTTTCATCACTTTTATCGCTGAGACTCAGCTTAATAAATAATCCACATCATCTCTGGACTATGGCCAAGGATATTCATTAGTATCACAACCACAAATTATCCATGCACTACGGGCCAAGGATATTTATGTATTCATCAATGGTCATGATCATGCCAACAACTGTCCATCAATGCACTACGGGCCAATGAGGACTTTTACCACATCATTTGTAACATTACGGTCATGATTATACCGAATAATCCCTGGTCATAATCATACCAAGTCCATCTATGCACTGAACCAAAACGAGATGACTTTAAATATAATATAAGCATGAGGATGATGACAATGATATAAGAATCCAATAAAACAAGTTCAAGAATTAATTTATCCGAAATTCAATAATGTCCAATAGTCAACATGATACTACTTTGTAGAGTAAAAAAATCAAGAATGCTCGGAAGAATATTTCCATGAAAAGATCTTTGGATGAAGCGCAAATATCGTGGATATTCCACTAATTTCATGGAGTATAGAAGTCAAAACTTTAACCGAATCGAGTATAATAATGAATGGAATAACAAAAGAAATCACCGAGGCATGCGATAGACCGCATGCAGACGAGTTATTCAATGAATAATAAATAACGGAACGAGTTCGAGCAAAATTTTGCGCAAGCGGGATATTCCAACAAGTATAGTAAAGAATGGAATAACAACGAAAATCACCATGCATGCGATAGATCAGATGTGACAAAAAGTTATTCCAATGGAATAATAATTAATGGAACGGTGTCGGTGTAATACACCTGAAGCGTGATATTCTAAAAGAATAATAAATAACGAAACCAGTCAAATATGCAAAACGCAGGCATGATGTTCCAACTAATAATAAAGAATGGAATAACGAAAAAATTTCACCATGTATGCGGTGCTTGATAGATAGGTTATTCCAACATAATGATAAAGAATGGAATAACAGAAGAATTTCACCAAGTATAGGGTAGCCCGCGTATATAGGTTATTCCAACAAAATAATAAAGAATGGAATAACAGAAGTTCTCTTCATGAATACGAAAGAAATAATATGTAAGACCCCAACTTATTATTAATGAAATTTAATTTTTTATTTATTATTTTGAAATAGTAAGGGTTGATTTGATTAATGTGGATAGTTATGGGTAAAATACGCAAATATTTCAAAATAAGCAAGTGGTTATAAAATATTCATTGTTGTTTGGGAATATTCGTTTGGTCGTGGAATATTCTTCTTTGTTCGGGGAATATTAAATGCACTGACGGTGCGATATTTTGTGGGCCCCATAATGAAAGCGATTGGATGAAGAAAACGAAAAATATAAGTTGTTTAAAAATAACAACAGAAGTAGTTATTCACAGCTAATCTTTGTTAAAATACTCTTTAAGTGGTTAAAACAAAGAAAGATTTGCTGGTATTGCTCTAATTATTGATTCTTACGTGAAAGGCACTTACTCAATAATGGTTACGATAATTAATGTTCAAGTATTTTATTGATTTAATAATTCTTTGCGTTGATATTTTATATTCTTTGTTGTTTCAATAATTGTCATTACACAAAGATATTTTCATTATCGATGCAATAATTCATATTATCCGAATAATATTATTAGATAACATTATTGGAAATGTCTAGAAAGTTACATAAGGAGAGGTTTGGTCACCTAATTGCGTGCCAGAAGGAGAAATTCTTATTGAAAGCCCCTCTTTCACAGAACCTGCACAGTTTGTCGATATTGTGATTACGTAATATTATTTGTGAATAATTAATTATTGATTCATATGATGAGGAAAATATTGATTTTATGTGGATATAGATGGAGAAAAATTTTTATGTGACAATTGTTGAAAATTGAAATTTTATCTTTTTACGATAAGATAATTCATTTAAATGTATTATTATATTTTAATAATATAATAATGGTGATATTTTACAACAAATGTGGGATATATGAGTATACGAGGAGGAAGAGTATTTTTGTTGCAATAAATGTTTAAAACATGTTAAACATGTCGGTGGACCCCATTTATTGACTGAAATTTGATCGTCCGTTTGTGGATTTCGGTCAATTCCTATTTGGAATTTGGAAAAACTTTCTTCTGCAAAGTTGTAGAGAATTTAATTTCCTATAAAAGGTCACGAGATTCGAATTTTCTGATAAAATGACTATTTATTATGAATTATTGAAGTTCTGAAGCTCCGAAATAATTAATTTTTGGAAGTTTAAAATATTTTTAATTACAAAAACGTTTTTTGTCATTATTGTGGGTCTTGCATGTGTTAGAAGTGGCTGAATTCAGATCTCTAAATGTGGGCGTAGGAATAAAAATTAATAAATTAATATTTTAATAAATTTTACCTTTGGTGTTCTAAGCATTTTCCTATAAATAGGGTGCTTTGGTTAGAATTGAAAATCACACCGCGAAGTTTTCTCTCTATATTATCGAGTATTCTTGTGAGTATTTTGAGTATACTTTGAGTATTGCTATACGGTCTGCAAGTTCAAGTCATAACCTATATCCTGTGTTTCAACTAAAGCACTGTCTTTCGAGGTAAGGGATATTTTTTTTTTTGTAATTATATTATTTCTTCAATATCATTATGTTGAAATATTGATCTGAAGTTTTTATCAAATTTGGAACTTTTGGTGTCGGAGTTACTGTTCACGTATAAGGGTACTATTCACGTATACGACACTATTCACGAATACAGCACTATTCATCGAAAAATGAAATTTTTTCTTTTCGTCCCAAAATATCTATTGTGGATACTAGCTTTGATTGTATCCATGTTTTGATCATTCTTGAATTTTACACCACTATGATTATTTTTGAGGTATTTTTGGACATGGATAAAACAAAGTACGAATCCTTAATCCTTAATCATTGTCATTTTGTTTCATTGGATTCGTTTCTTTAAAAATATTTTTCATCATCTTCAGTCTTAAATGATGATATTATGAAATATCTTTGGCTTTGTAGTGCAAAGATGAATGATTTCTGAAGAATATCTTTGGCCCGTAGTGCAAAGATGAACAGTGTTTAGATGAACATGACCAATCGATGAATATCTTTGGCTCAGTAGTGCAAAGATGAATATTTGATTCCGGATATATATTGATTGATGTTACAGGGGATAAAAGATGAGCGATGAACTTTTAAATTCATACATAGAAGATAGTAGTTTGCATTCTCTACTTAACTCTTCTAATGAATTATTATTTCATTGCGAATATTGATTTAAAATTTGTTGTCTATTGTATTCTATTAGATTTTTCCTGTTGAAGACTAACGATAATTTGTTGTATATTATCTTAGTCATAATATTCTTCTTTATCGGGCTAGTTGAGCTCACCCTTTTCCTTTTTGTTCAATTTTTCTTCTCGGGAGGCGAGAATATAAGCGATGCAGTCGGGTATGGAATGAAAGTTCTAAAGAGAGTTGTTTAGTAGTCCTCACCATTTTGTAAAATAATGTATCAATAAATGTGATGAGGATTTATATGAGTATAGATATTGTCTAGAAGATAATATTTGTATTCAAACTCACAGTTTTATGTTGTAATAATAAAGTTGTAGTTGTTTACATGCCATGTATTGACAACTCGGAATGGGTGATGTATACCTATTTTGGGGGCGTCCGGTTGTTGGTATCGAGCGATAGGGATATGATCTCTGGCGGAGATCGGAATAGAACTAGGAGGAGAGACGAGTAAATCCTTCGTTAGTGTGTCCTACCTAAGCTTATTTGTTAGTTGGTTAGTATATAGGGATATTATGTGATATATTGATTTCCTTAATTAACCCTTGTTTTATGAAAGATTTGAGAATGTCGATGAGAATATTAACAATGGAAATGAGGCTGTGGAGACGCTCAGTACTCACCAACGAGGAGAGCGCGTAACAGTGGCAATGTTCCTCCCGTGAATAACACCACCTAGCAGATGATGAACGAGGGGATGTTTAGAAGCTTTTTGCGCTCATGCAAAATCGATTTAGGGAGACTTCGTGTTTCAAAATACGAGAGAAATGATAGCAATTCACGGGTTGTCACATTCATGATTCAAAGAGTCAGGACCACCAAAATTTAAGGAAAGCCAGATCCGATCATGCCGCGGAAACATGGGTCAAGCAAATTACCAAGATATTCGATGTCTTGGGATGCACGCGAGAGAAACAGAAGGTTCCATTCGCCACCTTTATGTTCCATGGCAAAGCGCGGACTCTTTGGTGGGAGTCTCAGAAGCGTACCCCATCCAAACATGCACTCAAAGATGTCTTGGGAGATGTTTGAGAACTATTTAATGACAAATACTTTCACGAAAGTGTTCGCTCGTATGAAGGAAGTGGAGTTCATCGATTAGAGCAAAACAACATGACAAAGTGTCTCGAAGACGAGGCAAAGTTTGCGAGAGTTATCCGAGTTTGCACCTCATTTGGTGGAGAATGAGGAACGTTATGGCGGATGTTTCGAGAGGTTTGAAACCCGGCATACGACAATATCTCATTTCTCATAAATTTTCTCTCTATTCAGATGTTGTCAACAGAGCTCAGTTGTTAGAGAGAGATAACGAGTATGTTCAACCGAGGGACTATAACTAGGATCATACCGGAGATGGCAGTCAACAAAACAACGATAATCAGCGGAGAAAGAAAAAGACAGACAAAAATGGTAACCACTCTGGTGGTAATCATGGCCATGAAAATAGAAGAAATGAGTCAAGAGGAGATTTTAAAAAGAGGAGATTTAACAACGACCATGTGAAGACGACAGTGCCGGTAGCAACTGGTTCTAAGGGAGGAGAACGACCACCGGTCATATGCTATAAATGCGGGAAAGAGGGACATATCGGTCAAACCTGTCCTGACAACATTCAAGGTATGCTATAATTGTGGAAAGGAAGGACATATTGCTCGAGATTGTATGGTAGCGAAACCTAGTTCAATCGAGGACGGTGACTCAAAAGATCGTCCCGAAAAGTCAAAGTCAACGATTCCGGAAGAAGCGTTTGTTGTGATCGGTCAAAATCGAGGAACCCTAACGAGGTGATCACGGGTAAGCTATTTATAAATTCTTGTGAAGTTTATACCTTACTTGATACCGGGTGCTACCCATTCATTTATCTCTCCTTCATGTGCTCAACGTTTAAACTTGACTCGGAGAAATTAGACTTTGACCTATCTGTGGAAACTCCAGTTAGGAGAAACTTTCATCACATCCAATCGCTTATAAATCTTGTTTGATTCAAGTTGGCACCATCACCTTACTTGTTGACCTTATCTCTTTAAAGATACTTGCTTTTGATGTGATTTTAGGGATTGATTGGTTAACTACTCATCATGCCAAAATTGATTATTTTCGTAAGGTTGTTAGTTTTCATATTCCTAACCAACCCGTTGTATGCAATTCAAGCAACTAAACCATTAAAATCAATCACCATCATATCTAATCATAAAGCTATTCGTTTATTGAAAAGCGAATGTCAAGATTTCTTAGCCCATGTTATGGATTTGAATAAAGACATGTCAAATTTGAATAATATTCTGTTGTTATTGACTTTCTGACGTATTTCTGAAGAACTTCCTGCCTACACCCCGAACGTGAAGTTGAATTCTTTATTGATCTTGAACTTTGAGTACAAAGCCCATTTCTAAAACCCCATATCGAATGGCTCTATTGAACTTCAGGGAGTTAAAGGTCCAACTACGAGAATTGTTGGACATCGGTTTCATTCGGCCCCAGTACATCTCCTTGGGTGCTCTGTTTTATTCGTAAAAGAAGAAAGACGGGAGTATGCGACTTTAAGATTGACTATCGGGAATTGAACCATGTCACCATCAAGATTAGGTATCCTCTACCTCGTATTGATGACTTGTTTAACCAATTCTAAGGGCATAATTCTTTTCAAAAATCGATCTTAGTTACGGATATCATCAATTGAAGATTAGAATCGAGGATATTTCAAAGATCGCCTTGAACTTCGGTATGGGCATTATGAATTCTTAGTCATGTCTTTCGGACTAACTAATGCTCCTGCGCTTTTCATGGATATGATGAACCAAAGTATTTAGGGAATATTTGGATCGATTCGTTGTTGTTTTTATTGATGACATCCTCATATATTCCAAAAGTCATGAAAATCATGAGCACCATTTGAAGTTTGGTACTCCAAAAGGCTTCGTGAAAACAAACTATATGCCAAATTGAAGAAATGCGAGTTACGGCAAGGAAGTAGCATTCCTTGGGCATGTGGTGTCAAAACATGGAGTATCCGTGGACCCGCGAAGATTGAAGCAATACAAAGTTGGGAGCAACCAAGTCGGTGATCAAAATGCGTAGCTTTACGGGTCTAGTTGGTTATTATCGGAGATTCGTGGAAGGGTTTTCTCGAATTGCTACTCCATTAACTCATTAACTTTGGAAGGATACAAAAATTCGTTTGGAGCGAAGAATGCGAGAAGAGTTTCCAAGAGATTAAGAGGAGACTTATTTTGCACTGTTCTAACAATACCATCCGGTTGGGATGGATTTGTTATCTACTGCCGATGCTTCAGGCAAAGGGTTAGGATGTGTTCTCATGCAACGTGGGAAAGTCATAGCCTATGCCTCGCAACAACTTAAAGAGTATGAGAGGAATTATCCTACTCATGATCTAGAGTTGGCAGCAGTCGTTTTCGCGCTAAAGATATGGAGCCACTATCTATATGGGGAGAAAGTGGAGATATATTTAGACCATAAAAGCCTTAAATATTTCTTCACTCAAAAAGAACTCAACATGCGGCAGCGACGTTGGCTCGAGCTATTGAAAGACTACGACCACACTATTCAATACCATCCTGGAAAAGCGAACGTGGTAGCTGACACGTTGAGTAGAAGATAATATGCAGGAATGAGTGCGATGATGTCAAGTATACGCATAGAGCTAACTTTAATAGAAAAAGTTAAGGTTGCTCAAGCCACAGGCCGGAAGCGATGCGTATGAAGAAGAAAGTACAAGAAGGAGCTATTCCTAAGCGAGAATTGATGAAGAAGGAATACTTGAGTCCACTCCGGACTTTGTGTCCCTAACAACTCTGATTTGAAGTACAAGATTATGATGGAGGCACATAATACACCATTTGCAATCCATCCTGGAAGTACTAAAATGTATCATGATCTTCGACATACATTTTGGTGGAACAATATGAAGAGAGAGATTGCAAAGTTTATCTCGATGTGTTTAACTTGTCAACGCGTGTAAAGGCGGAACATCTAGTACCTAAGGGTCCGTTGCAACCACTTGAGATTTTGAAATGGAAGTGGAACACATTACCATGGATTTAGTTCACGGGTCTTCCTACGGTTTCTCAAGGCATCAATGTTATTTGGGTTATTATTGATAGATTAACCAAGTCTCGCTCATTTCTTGCCGACACGGAGACTTATTCCTTCAACGTCTTGCTAGTATGTACGTGAATGAGATTGTGAGGTTGCATGGCATGCCCAGTATCCATAGTTTTGGATCGTGACCCAAGATTCACTTCAAGATTTTGGGTTAGCTTGCAAAAAGCTATGAGCACAGATTTACGATTCGATTCGATACCATCCTCAAATGGACTGAGACGATCGAGAGAGGACTATTCAAACTCTTGAAGATCTATTAAGACTCAGTGTCCTAGACTTCAAGGCGCTTGGGATAAGTATTTACCATTGGTGGAATTCTCCTACAACAACAGCTTATCGTGCAAGTATAGGTGTGGCTCCATTTGAAACATTATATGGACGAAAGTGTCGCTTCTCCAATATGTTGGGATGAGGTGGGTGAAGCAACATTGTTGGGACCCGAGTTAAAATGCGATATGACTCACCGAAAAGATCCAAATGATTCGACAACGATATACAAAAGCGGTACAAGATCGACAAAAGAGTTATGCGGATCTTCATCGAAAGGACGTGGAATTTAGTATAGGGGATCATGTATTGTTGCGAGTTGCTCCATGGAAGGGAGTTACAAGATTTTGGAAGAGAAGAAAGCTCAATCCACGATTTATTGGTTCATTTCAAATTCTTGACCGAGTAGGAAATGTAGCCTATAGACTCGCGTTACCTCCGAATATGTCTCGTGTTCATAATGTGTTTCACATATTTGTACTTCGTAAATATGTGAAAGACCCGAACCACGTTATAGAGCTAGAACCGGACGAGATAGTAGAAGACTTAACGTGTGAGGAGGTACCTATCAAGATCTTGGATAGGAAGGAGCATATCCCCACGCTGCGAAAAGGTCATACCACAAGTTAAAGTTTTGTGGAGGAATCATGCTATAGAGGAAATGACCGGAATTGAAAGCGGAAATGAAAGCGAGGTATCCTCACCCTTTCAAAAAACACGAGTGTCGTCACGTCAATTTTGAGGACGAAATTTCATAAGGTGGGGAGGTTGTAAGACCCCAACTTATTATTAATGAAATTTAATTTTCTATTTATTATTTTGAAATAGTAAGGGTTGATTTGATTAATGTGGATAGTTATGGGTAAAATACATAAATATTTCAAAATAAGCAAGTGGTTATAAAATATTCATTGTTGTCGGGAATATTTGTTTGGTGCGTGGAATATTCTTCATTGTCGGGAATATTCGTATGACCACCCAAGATTTTGTGGGCCCCATAACTTGAAAGCGATTGGATGAAGAAAACGACAAATATAAGTTGTTTAAAAAATAATAAGCGTAGTTATTACTGGTTAATCTTTAAATACTCGGTGGTTAAAACACAGTAGCACACGGTATTGCACCAATTATTGATTCTTACGTAAGAAGGCACTACTTAATAATGGTTACAAAGAAATTCTTTATTCGTTATTTTATTGATTTAATAGTTCTTTGCGTTGATATTTTATATTGTCATTGTTTTGAATAATTGTCATTACACAATATTTTTTCATTATCGATGCAATAATTCATATTATCCTAATAATATTATTAGATAACATTATTAGCAATGTCTAGAAAATTACGCCTAAGGAGAGGTTTGGTCACCTAATTGCGGCTACCATGAAGGAGAAATTCTTATTGAAAGCCCCTATTTCTGAACCGCTCGGTTGTCAATATTGTGATTCTATAATATTATTTGTGAATAATTAATTATTGATTCATATGATGAGGAAAATATTGATTTTATGTGGATATAGATGGAGAAAAATTTTAATGTGACAATTGTTGAAAATTGAAATTTTATCTTTTTTTGATAAGATAATTCATTTAAATGTATTATTATATTTTAATAATATAATAATGGTGATATTTTTACAATGAATGTGGGATATATGAGTATACGAGGAGGAAGAGTATTTTTGTTGTAATAAATGTTTAAAACATGTTAAACATGTCGGTGGACCCAATTTATTGACTGAAATTTGATCGTTCGTTTGTGGATTTCGGTCAATTCCTATTTAGAATTTGGAAAAACTTTCTTCTGCAAAGAATTGAATTTCCTATAAAAAGTCGCGAGATTCGAATTTTCTGATAAAAGGACTATTTATTATGAATTATTGAAGTTCTGAAGCTCCGAAATAATTAATTTTTGGAAGTTTAAAATATTTTTAATTACAAAAACATTTTTTGTCATTATTGTGGGTCTTGCATGTGTTAGAAGTGACTGAATTCAGATCTCTAAATGTGGGCGTAGGAATAAAAATTAATAAATTAATATTTTAATAAATTTTCTGCTTTGGTGTTCTAAGCATTTTCCTATAAATAGGGTGATTAGGTTAGAATTAAAAATCACACTAGAAACTGAAGTTTTCTCTCTCTATATTATCGAGCGTATTCTTGTGAGTATTTTGAGTATACTTTGAGTATTGCTATACGGTCAAGTTCAAGTCATAACCTATATCCTGTGTTTCAACGAAAGTACTCTCTTTCGAGGTAAGGGATATTTTTTTTTAGAATGATATTATTTCTTCAATATCATTATGCTAAAATATTGATCTGAAGTTTTTATCAAATTTGGAACTTTTGGTGTCTGAGATTCTTGTTCACGCATATCTGGTACTATTCACGATATCGACACTATTCACTTAATACAAGACTATTCATCGAAAAATGAAAATTTTTCTTTTAAATCATAAAATATCTATTGTGGATACTAGCTTTGATTGTATCCATGTTTTGATCATTCTTGAATTTTACACCACTATGATTATTTTTGAGGTATTTTTAGACATGGATAAAACAAAGTAATACGAATCCTTAATCCTTAATCCTTGTCATTTTGTTTCACCGGATTCGTTTCTTTAAAATATTTTTCATCATCTTCATCTTAAATGATGATATTATGGAATATCTTTGGCACATGGTGCAAAGATGAATGATTTTCAAGAATATCTTTGGCCCGTAGTGCAAAGATGAACAAGTGTTTAGATGAACATGACCAATCGATGAATATCTTTGGCTCATGTAGTGCAAAGATGAATATTTGATTCGAGATATATATTGATTGATGTTACGGATAAAAGATAGAGCGATGAACTTTTAAATTCATACATAGAAGATAGTAGTTTGCATTCTCTACTTAACTCTTCTAATGAATTATTATTTCCGCTACTGAATATTGATTTAAAATTTGTTGTCTATTGTATTCTATTAGATTTTTCCTCGTTGAAGACTAACGATAATTTGTTGTATATTATCTTAGTCATAATATTCTTCTATCGGGCTAGTTGAGCTCACCCTTTTCCTTTTGTTCCATTTTTCTTCTCGGAGGCGATAATATAGCGAGTACGCAAGCCTGGGTATGGAATGAAAGTTCTAGAGAGAGTTGTTTAGTAGTCCTCACCATTTTTGTAAAATAATGTATCAATAAATGTGATGGGGATTTATTTGAGTATATATATTGTCTAGAAGATAATATTTGTATTCAAACTCACAGTTTTACTGTTGTAATATTAAAGTTGTAGTTGTTTCTGTACCATGTATTGACAACTAAGAATGGGTGATGTATACCTATTTTGGGGGCGTCACATAATACCCCTTAGGAGTACAACAAATAATATCCCTTACCTTAGAAGAAACTGGATATAGGAGTAGTGAAGTAGCAGAATACTTTTCTTCTTTCTCACTATAGTTTCTCTCTCTAGAGTTTCAGTGAATTCATAAAAAATAATGAAGGAATGAGATTCTATTTATAGGAGAATGGACTGAATAGTAACTAATTCATGAACGGTCTAGATTGATTTACTTTTAAACGGATGGTCCATATTAATTTACTATGCAGTATTAATAAAATATTCTAATAAAACAAAATCTTTTTAATAAAATATAATATATTCTATTTATAGTCTAATAAAACAAATAACTTTATAAAAGTATTATGTTTTATATAAAAAGATTTTACTATGTAAAACACTATGCAGGCACTATGCATAATAAAATATAATATATTCTAATTATTGTCTAATAAAACAAATAACTTTATAAATGCAGATATATATATATATATATATAAGCAATAAACGCTCCGGATGTGAATCCATGCTCATTGAACATATATATATATATATATATATATATTTACATTTCTGTCAGGCCTGGAGTTTGTATATATAACAGTTTAAATTGAAAAGTGGCGGTCACCGTGGCAACATAGATGTTGGGGGGGGGGGGTGCCTAACACCTTCCCTCCGTATAATCAAGCCCCTAGACCCTAACGAATCTCGGTTTCACAGACTTGTTAAGAAGTGTTACATCACTTGGTAAATGTGCAAACCTTTTCTCGGTTGAGTTGGTGCAACCATTTAAAAATACCAACTAGCAACTCTTACAGTCCAATCGTCGACATATACATGTCCGACCTTTTCAAAACTTATTTTTTCAAACAAATCTCACCTAACATGAGAACACCAAATGACAAGAATAGAAAAGGGACAATAAAAATCATGACGTCGACAGGTGGCGACTCTACCGGGGATATCCAGTAAGAGGGCTTAAGCCGCTACTACAAACTTTTCAAAACTTTTATATGCTTGTGTGTGTATGTTGCATTTACATTTACTTCCTACATTTAAATGGATGTGTACGAATGCTTTACACTATATCTGCTTGTGATATTAGTGTTTCGCACATGTCATCATTTCCATAACGGTGAGAAACGTTGTATGTGAATGTATGTTGTGTGGTCCCTCCACCAGGAGGCTATCCTGTCGGTGTTTAATTACTGGACTCATAGGGAGACTAATTCCAACGAGGCTCAGAAAAGGCACCACCCAGATTTGTTCCAATTGAAAGACCAGATTAACTTTCCGTCAAGTTAATTGCGATGATCTAGGAACCTTTATGCCAAAAAGCCGCGAGAGTAACCTAAGAGAGGTCATCCTCTAATAAACCAAACGTGTAGGAAAGTCTCTTTATACTTTCCCATCTCAATTACTCGTAAATTCAATTACTTGTAATTTCATTCCATCTCAATCTCATTGTAATGGAAAATATGAAGGAATATGTGTACATGCATATTAAAACCTGACATGCTATTCTGACTTATAAACAACTAACATCCATTTTTGCAGGATAATACTCCTAAAACGGACACATCACATAGCATGTAAACATTTATATATTCCCTAAGACTAAACTACATAAGTTTTTGTAGGGAAACAATTGGGCTTGTTACTCGTTCAAAGTCCAAAAAGGCAACAAGCCTATAGCCAATCATGGCTTCATCTGGTCAGTCTAATCCTACTCCTATCTCTCGCGAGGAGTTTAAAGGATTAAACAAATAAATTACAGATTTAGCTGTTCTTCTTAAAGAATTACACCAGTCTACTCAGGGTCCACGAATACCCATACATACAGAATCCTCTACATAGGGAGGAACCCAAGGTCCGGACAAAGAAGCTCACATACCTAACTCTCAGCTGGACAAAACTAATAAAATCCCTGAAATCACCCATCTTAAAGAAGATTTAGACACCGGTGATATCAGGAAGAAAGTCCTTCAAATGGAGGAGACCATTCGGTCTATCAAAGGGATTGGAGCACACAGGAGTGTTTCATATGCTGACCTTTGTATATTCCCTGGTGTTCATTATCCAGAAAAGTTTAAGACTTCTGACTTTAAAAAGTACGATGGGTTGGGGGATCCTTACACACATTTGAAGGTATTCATTGGAGAACTCAGATCTCAATCAGGAGCTAGATCATGCCTTCCTCAGTCAGTACAGTTTCCAGTATCAGATGGCTCCAGACCATTACCAAATTACCAAAGTCAAGAAACAAGCCAATGAGTCTTTTAGAGAGTATGCTCAAAGGTGGAGACGCCTTGCTGCTCAAGTTATTCCCTCTATGACTGAGTCTGAGATGGTGATGACCTTCATAGACATACAAGATGCTCATTTCTATGAGAGAGTTCTAGCTAGCATAGGCAAACCATTTTCTATAATGATCAAACACAGAGAAATAGCTGAGATGGGATTGAAGTCAGGAAAGATTCAAGACCTTACCGCTCTGAAAGCTGTTGCTAAACACATCCAGTCTGGAAGTTATGGGAAAACCTCCGGAGGGTCCATAAGAAGAAAGAGGAGGATGTTTCCTTGATACTACAAGGGCAAAAAGGCAATCAAAATCTGCCTATCTAGAGGAGAAATTACTCCCCATTTCAAGCACAATCTTCAAACCCTCCATTGCTTAAAAGTGGAGAAGTCTGACGCACTTGAGTGTTCGAACCATTAGGGGACTCACTCGAGAACATTCTCAATCTTCTGACAACTCAAAAGAAAATTACCCATTTTCTTCCATCAGCCAACCCAAATGGGAAGGGTTTCAATGCTAATAGGAAGTGTGTTTATCATGCTGGAACTCCAGGACATGATACTCAGGATTGTTGGGCCTTGAAACATAAGTTCTAGGATTTGAATGATAATGGTGAGATCGTGGTAACTAAACCAGACCAACCTCATGTGCAAGACAACCCTCTTCCTTAACACAAAGAAGAGGAGGTTAATATGATTAATTGGAGCAGTGGAAAGAGTTCTAATTATAGTGGTGAATCTTCCCAAACCAGCAAGGATGGGGCTGAAAAATGGGATTATGCACAGTTCAAGTTTATGATGGAACGGAAGATGAAAGCTCTTTGTAAGCAAGTCAACCAATTGGCAGAACTAGTGATCCAGTAGCATCAGGTCACACGCCAATTAGTCAGCCAGGAGCATGTTAGTCTCCTTCCTTTTGTTATGAATACTCCATCATCGTCTCCAGAAAGTAAAACATTGGAGGATAAAATTGCAAAAAGAGCAAGTGCCAAAGCCCGTTGGGATTTTGCCAACAAAAGGGAATTTACCTATCTGGGCCAACCGATGGAGGAAATATTTTAGATGCTGATCAATGAAGGAAGAATTAAAGCTCTGCTACCTCCAATCAATCCCCGTTCAAGACGTTTCAATTCTAATGGAGTATGTCAGTACCACTCCCATTCTCGCGGTCACAACACAAAAGAATGTTGGGCTCCGCCATCTTATTCAGAATTTAATTGACAACGGTGTCCTGCAGATGGCAGACGATGAAACTTTGTTACTTGAGAGTGGAAACACATTTCCTACAAAGTGGAAAGAAGTCATAGCAGTTATATCCGTTGAGGATGATTTGGCTGCCAGACCACTCACGATACAAGTAATTCAACTCAAAGGTGTTGACAATCCTTTAAAAATGGCTACACCAAAGCCAATCATCTTGCCATACAGACCACAGTATCATGTTGTCAGCCTACAAAAAGTGTCATGGAATTATGGAGAGGCTGAAGGATCTACATCCCATATAACTACTACAGTGTTGAAGGAGAATCCACTATATCTTCCCTATCGGGTGATGAAGCCTACCATCAAATTAAAGGGGAAAGTTCCCATGGAGAAGATTGAAGAGTTCCTCCGTACTATGGGCCATAATAAAGCCATGGTTATTTTAAGCTTGAGAAAAGCTCCAAAACAAATTTCCATACTGGACTTGGTTTTCTCTTCCGAAGATCACAGGAAGGTCTTGCTAAAGGTTTTGGAAGAATCCCACTTGCCGAAATCAGTGGATGTCAAAAAATTCCAACATCTGGTTGATCACATTTTTAACAATAATGTGATATCTTTCACTGATGATGACTTACCTCTCGAAGGGACTGGTCATTGCAAATCGTTGCACATAACGGTTCTATCCTTCGGATACATGGTGGGAGTTCATATAGATGGAGGGTCATCTTTGAATATTTGCCCTTAAGCCACTTTGGAGAAGATGAATATCAATCTCAAAAGGATCAAAAGCAGCCATACGATTATCAAAGCTTTTGATGGATCCCGACGAAATGCTGTCGGAGAGATTGAACTTCCTGTGGAGATTGGTCCAATACATTCTGCGTATCCTTTCATGTGCTCAAAATTGCTACAGGATAAAACCTGCTCCGGAGTCGTCCCTTCCACCCTCCATCAGCAAATCAAATACATCATTAACAATAGCCTAGTCACTATTAATGCTGAACTGGAATGTCCTGAACAAGATGACATACAACTCATCATCTTCAATTCAGAAGTTGAGCCGGTCAGTTTTCATACCCTGGAGGTGAGCAACACTCACTACCATCCCATTGGGGCACCACCTCTGATACCCAAGATTTCTTCTGAGGTAATGTCGGCCACTCAAGAGATGATTTCATTGGGCTATCAACCTGGACAAGGGTTGGCCAAAGATCATCAATGTGACGCCCCCAAAATAGGTATACATCACCCATTTTAGGTCGTCAATAACATGGTACAGAAACAACTACAACTTTATTAATACATCATAAAAAACTGTAAGTTTAAATACAAATATTGTCTTCTAGACAATATCCATACCCAAATAAATCCTTATCACAATTATTGATACATTATTTTACAAAAATGGCGAGGACTACTAAACAACTTCTAGAATCATCATTCCATACCTCGACTAGTACTCGCTACATTCTCGCTTCCTGAGAAGAAAAATAAAACAAAAAGGAAAAGGGTGAGCTCAACTAGCCCAAAGAAGAATATTATGACTAAGATAATATAGAACAAATTATCGTTAGTCTTCAACAGGAAAAAAAATCGATAAAATACAATGAGACAACAAGTTTTAGATCAATATTACAAGTTAGAAATAATAATTCATAGAAGAGTTACGTAGAGAATGAAATCTACTATTATCTATGAATTTAAAAGTCCATCGTCAATATTTTATCCTGTAACATCAATCAATATTCATCTTGAATCAAATTTTCATCTTTGCATTACAGCCAAAGATATTCATCGATCGATATGTTCATCATAACACTGCTCATCTTCAGACTACTGAATCAAAGATATTCATTATAAAATCATTTATCTTTTTGCACCAAAGGCCAAAGATATTCAATAATATCATCATTTAGGACTGAGGATGATAAAAAATATTTTAAAGGAAACGAATCCAGTGAAACAAAAGAATAAATATCAAGGATTCGTATTTCAGCTATTTCATGTCCAAAAATACCTCATAAATAATCTTAGTGAAGTAAAATTCAAGAATGATCAAAACATGGATACAATCAAAGATTGTATCCATAATAGATATTTTGGACGAAAAGGAAAAAATTTCATTTTTCGATGAATAAAGGCCGATTCGTGAATAAAGGCCATATATCGTTAATAGTAACCCCCACACAAAAAGTTCCAAATTTGATTAAAAGTTCAAACCAATATTTCAAAGATAATGATATTGAAGAAAATAATATCATTTAAAAAGAAAATAACATCCTTACCTCGAAAAGATAGTACTTAGTTGAAACACCTGATATAGGTTATGACTTAAACTTGACCAGATAGCAACACTCAAAGTATTAAAATACTCAAAAGAATACGCCAATATATCGAGAGAGAAAGAGAGAGAAGATTTCGGTTTAAAGTGTGATTTTCAATTCTAACCTAAGCACCCTATTTATAGGAAAATGCTTGAAACAAAGAAAGTAGAAAATTTAATATAATATTATTATATTTACAAAATTGTCAAGCCCACCTCTTGAATCTGAATTCAGCCACCTTGCACATGTTTAATGCAGCCCAGTACAAAACCCATTTCTTAAACCCTCAAATATTTTTTCAACTAAAATGAACGTAACATGCACCAAAGACGTTGACTCGAGCTGTTGAACATTACGATCGTACCATTCAATACCATCCGTAGGAAAAACGAACATGGTAGCTGACGCGTTGAGTAGAAGATCGTATGCGGTTACAAGTGCGAATATACGAACCTACGTGAAGATAACAAATATACGAGTAAAATTGACTTTAATCGATAAAGTTAAAGCCGCTCAAGCTACATACTCAGAGCTGATGAATGTGAAGAAGAAGGTTCAAGAAGGCGTTATCTTAACCCTCAATTTAATTGTCCCATTTTGAAATCCTTGATCAAGTAGGAACTGTGGCTTATAAACTCGTTTTACCGCCAAGTATGTTGCGTGTTCATAACATTTTTTCACGTATCGATGTTACGTAAATATGTGGATGACTCGAACCACATTATTGATTTAGAACCGGACGAGATAGCGGATGATTTAACGTATGAAGATGTACCTGTTAAAATCTTGGAATATATTTTACGCTTAAAGGTTATACCTCAAGAGTTAGAATCTGACGAAGTGTCCTCATCTGTTCGACATACCAGGTATGTACGTAAATTTTGAGGGCAAAATTCAATAAGGAGGGGAGATTGTGAGACCCCAAATTTTATGAATAAAGATTTAAATTTCTCAAAATATTTTTTTAAATATTATGGAGTGGATTTTATATAATGTTATAGTTGTGGGTAGTATTTATAAATTTTGCAAAGTATGCAAGCTGTTGTATTATATTCGATTGGTCAGGGAATATTCTTTATGTCGGGGAATATTCGTACGACGACACAATCATTGGTGGACCCCACAACGGAATTATTGTCGGATTGAGAAAACGACAAAAATATTTTATGAAAATAACGGCGAAAGTTTTACCGTTAAAACTGTTGAACTACTCGGTAGTAAAAGTACAGTAATATGCATGGTTGCATAGTAGCACACGGTATTAATTATTGATGCTTATGTGAGAAGTCACTAAGTTTTATTCAATTATTGCTTCAGTAATTGTTACATAGTATCTCACGTTATTTGATTCAATTATTGTTTATATTTTATATATTATTAAATCAATAATTGAGATGACAGAGTTATTAATATATTATTATTTGCAATATTAACGATGTCTAAGTTCTCGCCAAGGAGAGGTTTGGTCACCTAATTGAGCTACCGATAGGAGAAATCCTTATTGAAAGCCCCTCTTTCCGGGAATGACACGGTCGATTAATATTGTGAATTATAATAAAGATGATAAATATTGTTAAAATTATTAAGGTGATTTTATGAAATTTTGCTTATTTTATGGATTCCTATTTACCCATTTTTTAAAATAATCGATAGAAAATATCTTAAAGGTGGGGCCCATATGTGGGGCCACATGTAGGGCCCATATGTGTTGGAAAATGATGTTAGAAATGGAAGAGTATACGTGTATGGAAGTATATGTATGTATTGAGTATATGGTGGGAGAAAATGATATGTGAAAGTGATGATAGGTGTGTGATGTGTGTGAGTGGAAAATGGTGGAAAAGTGGTAGTGTGATAGTGATGGGTAAGAGTGTAGTGAAATTGATTTTTGGGTGGGTGGGGATTGATGTTGGTTATGGGGAGATATAAAAATCTAGTGGTATATATTATATTGATAGAAAACATGTGTTTATATATATGTGTTATATTTTAATTTGTGTTGTAATCTTATTGGTTAGTTGTTTGACTTAGTTGTAGTTGATTGAAGAAAACGATTCTGTAAAATTATTTCATTCATGAACAGTGCACTTCCATTCTCCTATAAATAGAAGCTCATTCCTTCATTATTTCTTACGAATTCACTGAAACTCCAGAGAGAGAAATTATAGAGAAACTATAGAAAAGTATTCTGCTACTTCCCTACTCTTATATTCAGTTTCTTTTAGGGTAAGGGGTGTTATTCTTTCTTATTCATGAAGAGAATTATTGTTATTCCATTTCTTATTATTCTGTTAGAATAACCTGTATACGTGGTCTACCCTATACTTGGTGACATTCTTTTATTATTTTGTCTTTATTATTCTGTTGGAATATCCTATCTGTGTGTTTTACACCTGACTGGTTAAAAGTCTTTGTTATTATTCTCATTGGAATATCCTCATCATGTGTTTTACACCGACCGGTTCCGCTCTTTATTTATTATTCTCGTCGAATATCCCGTCAATGCATTTTATGGGGACCGGTTCCATTATTTATTATTCCACATTTATTATTCTGTTGGGACATCCTATCGGTGTGAATTTCACCTGACCTGGTTCCGTTATTATTATTTTGTTGGAATAACCTGTCTATTCGAAGTACCGCATGTATGGTGATTTCTTTTATTATTCCATTCGTTATTATACTCAGTTGGTTAAAATTTTGACTTCTATACTCCATGAAATTAGTGGAATATCCTTGATATTTGCGCTTCATCCAATATTTTTCATGGAAATATTCTTCTGAGCATTCTTGAATTTTACTCTACAAAGCAGTATCATGTTGACAATTTGGACGTTATTAGTTCCTGAATAATTTAAATCGTGAACTTGTTTTATTGAACTCTTATATCATTGTCATCATCCTCATGTTTATATTTTTTTGAAAGTCATCTGTGGCCTGTAGTGCATAGATGGACTTGGTATGATTATGACCAGGGATTATTCGGTGTAATCATGACCGTAATATTACAAATGATGTCATAAAAGTCCTCATTGGCCCGTAGTGCATTGCTGGACAGTTTTTGGCATGATCATGACCATTGATGAATACACGAATATCCTTAGCCCGTAGTGCATGGATAATTGGTGGTCGTGGCCCTGATGAATATCCTTGGCCGTAGTGCAGGGATGATGTGGATTATTTAATAAGCTGAGTCTCAGCGATAAAAGTGATGAAAAACCTTTTAAATCATAAAAGATAGTAGATTTTATTCTCTACTTGACTCTTTTAATGGATTACTTATTCCGCTGCAGTTAAACTTGACGTCTATTGTATTTTATCATTTTAACATTGTTGGAGACTAATGATAATTTATTCTGCATTATCTTAGTCATAATATTTCTTGTTGGGCTAGTTGAGCTCACCCTTTCTTTAACTGTTCTCTTCAAGAAATGAGAACGTTGCTGGGATGAGTCGGGGAATGGAGTGATGGTCTGGATGATAGTATTAGCTAGTAGTCCTCACTATTCTGTTAAATAGCGTGACAATAAATGTAATGAGGACTTATTCTGAGAATGGATATTATCTAGAAGATAATATTTGTATTTAAACTCACAGCATATATTTTGTCGTATTTTACACGACTGGTGTATTATTAGTTTGTATTTGAATTTTGTACCATGTTTTTGGCGACTCAAGATGGGTGATGTATACCTATTTTGGGTGCGTCACATGATGGTCTATCTGACTCATCTAATGGATTGCTCGTTCCACTGCAATTATGGTTGAAAAGTTTTATCATCTACCATATGTTCTAAATCTTTGATTTATTACTGATGAAGGCTATTGATAATTTAATTATCTTTGGTCATGATATTCTTTACTGGGCTAGTTGTGCTCACCCTTTCGCTTCACAATTCCTTATAGGTAATAAGGGTGTAGCTGGGTCGAGCGGGTATAGCAGGGAAATAGTGAGATGGTCCGAGACTAATGATGTTTCTCAATACATTATAAAACGGCATGACATACAATATATAATTGCATTGAGGACCTAAGATGTGTGTGTCATATTTTATACGTCACTTAATAATTGATTTTGTTGAACAACAATAGGGTGATGAGAACCCGACCTTGAAAGCGTCAAAAGTGCACCACATTAAAATGAAGAGAACATAAATCTTCTCGTGTCCCTTTGGAGACTTGAAATATTTGCTTCTGTACTTTATATGGCATGTAATAATTTTAGTATGAATATTGTCGTATTATATACGTTACAATATTTGTATTGAAACTCATAGTATATATGTCATCGTATTTTGCACGAAAGTTGTATAAATGGAGTTTATAATTGATTTTTGTACCATGTATTTGGCGACTCAAGATGGGTGATGTATACCTATTTTGGGGGCGTCACAGTTGGTATCAAAGCTTAGGGATATGATCCCCAGCTGAGATGTGAGACTTGAACTAGGAGGGGAGAGTCGGGTAATTCCTTCACTAGTGTGACCTACCTAAGTTTATTTGGTATTTAATTGGTCGGTCAGAGTATAGGGATGATATGTGACATGTCAATTAACCCTTATTTTGAAACTATGTTCTAGAATGATATTTGAAATACAGGAGATGAGAAATGGGAAAATCATGATAGAGAGGAAATAACCGGAAAGGTACAATCCGAAATGAAAGCATGGTATTCTCATCTCTTTGAACTACCAGGTACGTAAATTTCGAGGGCGAAATTTCATAAGGAGGGGAGATTGTGAGACCCCGAATTTTATGAATTAAAAGTATTCAATTTTGCTATTTTGGTGAATAGTTAAATTGATAAAAGTTTAAAGTTAAGGGTGACATTTGAAAATTTTTCAAAGTAAGTGATGATGAAGTTTTGTTTTATTAGCTCAATTATTGCTACAGTAATTGTTGCATCATATCTTTCATATTATTGATTCGATTATTATCATAGTATCATCTGCATTATATGATATATTATTAAATCAATAATTGAGACAACAAAGCTATTCATATTACTAAATTGCAATATTTACAATGTCTAGAAGTTCTGCCAAGGAGAGGTTTGGTCACCTAATTGCGCGCCAATAGGGAGAAATCCTTATTGGAAAGCCCCCTCTTTCCTAGGAACGACCTGGTTGTTAAATATTATGAGTTATAATATTAATGATGAATAAGTTCGTGTTGATTAAAGATGAATTTGATAGTTCCATTGTGTTGGGATTATTGGTGTTAGTTGAAATCGACATCTATTCCGATGATAATTGATGTCGGGGTTATATTGATAAATTGGGTAATTTATCCGGATAAATAAGCAATTAATTGCTACTAATTCACATGCTTATATAACTATTTGTTCACATGTGTGTACTATTGTGTCACATTTACTTACTATTAGGGGAGTTGGTGCAAGATTGATAATACTTGCATGACTAAGTTAAAAATGGAGGTATAGATGGAGGTACTATACTGTAATTCGTATTTTCACATGATTATAACTATTTATTCACATGATTGAACTATTGATTCACATTATTTACTATTAGGGGAGGTGGTGAAAGTTTGATAATACTTGCAGGACTAAATTAAAAATGAAAGAAAAGTTGGAGGTATTGTACTGTAATTTTTTGAGCCCCAAAACGTGCAATTATCGAAACTATATTTTTCAATAAATAGAAGCTCATTCTTCCTTCATTTCTCACCAATTCACTAAAGCTTTAGAGCCATTATTATAGAGAGAAAGAGGAAGAGAAGTCTGCTACCTCACTATTACAGTATCCAGTCTTCTTTTGAGGTAAGGGATATTATTTGTTGTACTCGTAAGGGGTATTATTTCTTTCATATTCATGAAGAGAACTTCTGATATTCCATTCTTTATTATTATGTTGGAATAACTTTGCTTATGCTAATCTGTCAGTATACATGGTGAAATTCTTCTATTATTTTGTTCTTTATTATTCTGTTTTAATATCCTCGTTTCGCGTATTACACGCTGACACCGTTCCATTAATTATTATTCATTGGAATAACCTCGTCTGCATAAGCGGTCTATTGCATGCATGTTGATTTCTGTTGTTATTCCATTCTTTATTATTCTGTTGGAATATCCTGTCGGTGCGAATTTCGCCTAACTTGGTTCCGTTCTTTATTATTCTGTTGGAATATCCTGTCGGTGCAAATTACGCCTGACCTGGTTCCGTTCTTTATTATTCTGTTGAGAATAAAATGTCTGTGGAGTCTATCGCATGCATGGTGAATTCTTCTGTTATTCCATTCTTTATTATTCTGTTGGAATAACATGTCTATGTGGATTACCACATGCATAGTGAATGATCCTTTGTATTCATTCCTTATTAAATTGTGGAAATGATCTGTTTACGTGGATTCTTATGAAATTCATATTAAAAGCATTGGACTGATGAAAAAATCATGGGTATATGAAGTATTAGTAAGTGTTATGATGAGTTATGTTGGATATTATGAGAAAACATGAAAGTTTCTTAGAAATCACAAAGGGTTGAAAAATCAGATTTTGGTGAAAATAGAACATGAAATTCAATTGACCATATCTCCTATTATATTTTGAATTTTTGAGTGTGATCAAGTTCTAGAGTTATATCTATGAGTTTCCTAACTTATCCAAGTGGAATCACATAAAAAGGATTTACAGATTTTCATGTGGAATGATTTTAGTAAAGGATGAAAAATCTGGAAATGCTTAAAAATCTACTGTCCATATTTTTAAAAGGGCATTTTCGGCCACTTAATTTGTGAGAAAAATTCCGTTTTTTTGGGACATGAAGATATATGGTATAAAGTACCTCTTGTCCAAAAATGAGCTCATTCTGACTTAAAATGAGCAAGTTATGACCATTTCAATATTTAGGTTTTTCTGACGAAAAATGCTATAACCGGAGTTCTATAACTCCGATGACCTTGAAATTTAAACTGGAAGATCACGTTAACATGTGTAAGATCCTGCCATGATTTGTGAATTTCTGGAGTTAAACTTGAGGTAGCTAATTTCTTAAGGAAATAATTAGAAAATGATTTTTGAAAAAATAGTAAATGAATTTTAAAAATTCGAAGAAAAATATATGTTCAATATGGGACTATATTCTGCTAAATCCCAGAAGAGAAATATTTTTGGGACTGATTTGGTATTTTTCATGCAAATACACTAGTTATGAGTATATGAGTTAAATATGTTATGTGAAGTTGAAAATTGGTAAATAAGATTTTATGGCTTGGGAATCCTATATAGGGTATATGCAGATATTTTTGATAAAGGATTTGATCATTGGTGATGAAATCTTATGAGTATGGCATTTTTGAATAATTAAATGCATTATTTGGTAAAGTGTAAACAATTAAAATAAATTGTTTATACGTTTAAGAAGTGATTAAAATATTATTATAATATTAATAATATTTGATTATGAGTTTATTAAGTGATTGATAATATTTGGATAAATTTAAAGTCTTTAATATTTATCCTTATTTTCGTTTGAT
The DNA here is from genome assembly GCA_020205615.1 of Panax quinquefolius. Lineage (NCBI taxonomy): Eukaryota > Viridiplantae > Streptophyta > Magnoliopsida > Apiales > Araliaceae > Panax > Panax quinquefolius. The sequence goes on from CM035158.1 coordinate 87,692,807, forward strand.
TAATACTTATATCATTGTCATCATCCTCATGTATATATTATGTTGAAAGTCATCTCGTGGCCCAGAGGTGCATAGATGGACTTGGTATGATTATAACCGTGGATTATTCGGATAATCATGACCGTAATGTTACAAATGATGTGGAAAAAGTCCTCATTGGCCGTAGTGCATTGATGGACAGTTTTTGGTATGATTATGGCTATGGATTCTCTTCGGCCAAGGGTGGAAAGATGAATTGTTTTATGGCATGATCAGTACTGTTGATGAAAACACGATTATCTTTGGCCCGTAGTGCATGGATAATTCGTGGTCGTGATACTAAAAGAATATCCTTGGCCTATAGTGCAGCGATGAATTGATGATGTGGATTAATTATTGAGTTGAGTCTCAGCAGTGAAATATTAATTCAGGGATGTGATAATAATGAATATCCTTGGCCGTAGTGCATAGATAATTCATGGATGTGATATTAATGAATATCCTTGTCCGTAGAGCAGGGGTGATTCGATGATGTGGATTATTTATTAAGCTGAGTCTCAGCGATAAAATATTGATAATAAACTTTTAAATTCATAGAAGATAGTAGATATCATGCTCTCTACTGACTCTTCTAAAATACAATTTGTATGTCTTTTGCTTCAGAGTGCAAAGATGAATTGTTAATGACTATCTTTGGCCGTAGTGAAAAGATGAATTTATTAGTATGATTATGAGCAGGGATTGTGATTTGGTATAACCATGATTTTTGATATTTCAGGTGAAGATAGGTGATGAAAATTATCTTCATCCTGGGTGCAAAGAGGAATTTAGAATCACAATTATGATTATGAGTTATTCATATGATTGAGGACAGAAATTGTTGATTGATGTTACAGGGATAAAACATTATTGGTGGACTTTTAATATGGAGAAGATAATAGATCTGATGGTCTATCTGACGCTTCTAATGGATTGCTCGTTCCGCTGCAATTATGGTTGAAAAGTTTTATCATCTACCATATGTTCTAAATCTTTGATTTATTACTGATGAAGGCTATTGATAATTTAATTATCTGTAGTCATGATAGTCTTTACTGGGCTAGTTGTGCTCACCCTTTCGCGTCACAATTCCTTTTAGGTAATAAGAGTGTAGCTGGGTCGAGCGGGGATAGTAGGGAAATAGTGAGATGGTCTGAGACTAATGAAGTTTCTCAATACATTATAAAATGGCATGCCATATAATATATAATTGCATTGAGGACCTAAGATGTGTGTGTCATATTTTATACGTCACTTAATAATTGATTTTGGTGAACAACAATAGGGTGATGAGAACCCGACCTTGAAAGCGTCAAAAGTGCACCGCATTAAAATGAAGAGAACAGAAATCTTCTCGTGTCCCTTTGGAGACTTAAAATATTTGATGTTGTACTTTATATGGCATGTAATAATTTGAGTATGAATATTGTCGTATTATATACGTTACAATATTTGTATTGAAAATCATAGTATATATGTCATCGTATTTTGCACGATAGTTATATAAATGGAGTTTATAATTGATTTTTGTACCATATATTTGGCGACTCAAGATGGGTGATGTATACCTATTTTGGGGGCGTCACAACAGGTCTTTTGTACATGAGAGATACATCCTCAGTGGAAAGTCTGTACCAAGGATTAAGGACTTTGGTGATAACCTCAACGTCAACATCCTGAAGTTACCTAAGAACTTTGGAATACACATCCAAGAAGTTCATCAAAGTCATCAGTGATAACTCCAGTCCCCATCAGAAGTCGTGGGAGAAAACAGTTATCACGTCCCGTTGGAAAACAATCCAACAAACCACATACATTATGCATATACATCATGTTGTAGTACATTGCATTATGATTATCTTGTCACATTTCAAGTGTATATTATTCTTTATCCTATCCATGCCATTACATTGCATGAATATGATAAAAAGGGGTATTTGTAGACACTCGAAATTTTGCATTCTCACACTAACATTGCAAGAGGCGTAATCATCTTCGGAGAAAACCCTGAGAAGACAGAAAGGCCCAATTCGAGACAACCCCTGAATTATCAGTCTTACCATCTCGGAGACAACCCCGAGATATTCAGTTCAAGTCCCAGAGATAACCCCGGGAGTTTCAGTTTCAACCTCGGAGACAACCCCGAGGAATACAGTTCCAGTTCCGGAAATAACTCTAAAGGAGTCATTTCCATCTCGGAGACAATCCCGAGATACTCAGTTCCAGTCTCGGAGACAACCCTGAGAGGTTCAGTTTTAACTTCGGAGACAACCCCAAGGAATGCAGTTGCAGTTTTGGAGATAACCCCGAAAATGCTCATTTTGACCCTTTCAGTCAGCTCCAACCTTGGAGATAACCCCGAGGCATTCAGTTCTAATCCCGGAGATTTCCCCGGGAGGTCAGCCACACCTCGGAGACAACCCCGAGGACATTCAGCACTTACAGCAGCCCAATCTCAGAGATAACCCTGAGCAACAACTGCTAAATTGGCCCCAACCAGAGATAACCCCGATGAGGGGAAAAATCATCATTTTGCCACCTTGATTCTACATTTTCACCATCTCAACAACATTTCAACATACATTCTACTCAACAGTATCCTACAAGAACGATATCTCCAATCCCGAGTGACTACTACACAAGGCAGCACAACGGATAGAATTTGAAGCTTGAAGACCTAGGCATAGCCCCATCTTCCTGACTTTGTACAACCTCTAATCCCATGTCATTTGTGTAGCTCTCGATAACAGCACTCCGAAAAAGGTCTTATACACCTCAATCGGATGCCCGGATTGAAGTTCTGAAAGTTCGAACGGACAACGCATGACGCCCCCAAAATAGGTATACATAACCCATCTTGGGTCGCCAAATACATGGTACTGAATACAAATACAAACTTAATTATACAACATGAGCTGAGAGTTTTTACCCAAATATTATCTTTTAGACAATATCCAAACTCAAATCGAGTCCTCATTACATTTATTATCATACTAATTTATAGAATAGTGAGGACTACTATAACACCATCCTGGACCATCACTCCGTTCCTCGACTAGTCCCTGCTACGTTCTCATTTCCTGAAGAGAACAATGAAAGCAAAAGGGTGAGCTCAACTAGACTAGCAAGAAATATTATGACTAAGATAATGCAGAATAAATTATCATTAGTCTTCAACAGTGTTAAACTGATAAAATACAATAAACATCAAGTTTAACTGTAGCGGAACAAGCAATCCATTAGAAGAGTCAAGTAGAGCATGATATCTACTATCTTCTATGATTTAAAAAGTTTTTCATCAATTTTATCGCTGAGACTCAGCTTAATAAATAAACCACATCATCGAATCATCCCTGCACTATGGGCCAAGGATATTCATGTAATCATCAATGGTCATGATTATACCGAACGAATAATCCCTGGTCATAATCATACCAACAACTGTCCATCAATGCACTACAGGCCAATGAGGACTTTTACCACATCATTTGTAACATTACGGGTCACGATTATACCGAATGATCTGTGGTCGTTATCATACCAATCAACAGTCCATCTATGCACGTAAGCCAAAGATGACTTTCATCACAATATAAGCATTAGGATGATGACAATGATATAAGCATTAATATAACGAAATCAAGGATAAATTTTAAAGACTTTAAATTTATCCAGAGTTTAAAAATATCCAAATTGTCAGCATAATACTGCTTTGTGGAGTAAAATTTAAGAATAATATTCATGTATCAAAAATAATTTGGACAGAAAAGAAATTTATTTTTTGGGTGAATAGTACCCCATGAATAGTACCCTGTGAATAGTACTTCGGGAATAGTACCTCGTGAATAGTACCCCGACATGAAAAGTGCCCCAAATACCCGAGTGAATAATATTTGAGGGAATAATAACTTGGTGAATAGTAACTCATGAATAGTAACTTCGACATGAAAAGTGTCCCGAATACCCGAGTGAATAATATTTGAGTGAATAGTAATCGGATGAATAGTAACCCGTAAACAGTAACTTATGAATAATATTCCGGTATGAAAAGATAAATAATTATCAAGAAAGCTCATAATAGTATTTCCATGAAAAGATACTGGAAGAAGCGCAAATATCAAAGATATTCTACTAATTTCACGAAGTATAGAAGTAATACTTTAACAGAATGAGTGTAGAATTAGGAATATGAAGCGAAATAATATTACTCACATACTACAGAGTATGGAAGAAAATATTATTTCTACGAATACTGAAAAATATAATATCCCTTACCTCAGAAGAAGACTGGATACTGAAATAGTGAGGTAGCAGACTTCTCTTCTTCTTTCTCTCTATAGCTTCTCTCTCTATAATTGCTCTTGTTAGTCTTAGTGAATTGGCGAGAATGAAAGAAGAATGAGCTTCTATTTATAGGAAAATATAGTTTCGATAATTGCACGTTTTGAAGCTCAAAATTTTACAGTATAATACCTTTATCTTTTTTTTCATTTTAATTTAGTCTTGCAAGTATTATCAAACTTGCACCACCTCCCCTAATAGTACATCATGTGAATCAATAGTTCTATACATGTGAAAAAAATAGTTACAGTATAGTACCTTCATCTATACCTCCATTTTTAATTTAGTCTTACAAGTATTATCAATCTTGCACCACATCCCCTAATAGTACATGCATTAGAATCAATAGTACACACATGTGAACAAATAGTTATAAGCATGTGAATTAATTTTAATTAATTGCTCATTTATCCAATTAATTACCCGATTGGTCAATATAACCTCCAAAAATCAATTATTATCGAAATAAATGTCAATTTCCACTAACACTAATAATCCCAACATAATGAAACTATCAAATTCATCTTTAATCAACACGAACTTATTCATCATTAATATTATAACTCACAATATTTAAAAACCAGATCATTCCCAGGAAAGAAGGGGCTTTCCGATAAGGATTTCTCCCTATTGGCACGCAATTAGGTGACCAAACCTCTCCTCGACAGAATTTTCTAGACATCGTCAATATTGTAAATAATAATATGAATAACTTTGTTGTCTCAATTATTGTTTTAAAAATATAGAATATTGATACAGTGACAATAATTGAATCAATAATATGAGAGATATTATGCAGCAATAATTGAGTATAACTGAGTGACCTCTCACGTAAGCATCAATAATCAATATCGTGTGCTACTATGAAACCACACGACATCGTACTTTTACCATCGGGTAGTTCAACAGCTTTAACGGTAAAACTTTCATAGTTATTTTTCTAAAAGATAATTACGCTGCTTTTTAACTACGACAATACTTCCGTTGTGGGGTCCACCAATTATTGTGCCGTCATACGAGTATTCCCTGTTAAAACGAATATTCCCCGACCTATTGAATATTATATAACCACTTACTTACTTTGCAAAATTTGTAAATATTATCCACAACTATAACATTATATCAAATCCACACAATAATATTCAAAAATATATTTCAAGAAAAATTATTCTTTATTCATAAAAGTTGGGGTCTTACACAACGCGTTGCATGCATACATGAATTTCGAGACAACAGACATGAAGCTTGGGCCGGGCATAATGAGTGCATCTGCAAGGCCATGCAGCAGTCTATCTGTCGTAATAGTAGGTACACCTACGGCTCCCCCCTCTATAAATAGAGGGCTTGGAGTGGCCATTTTACATAGAGAAAAGGCGAGGAAGCCCTGTCTAATTTGCTCTGTACACACTATAAACTGAGTGCTTTCTCATTTCAAACACTTGTAAGCTTATACTTTGCTATATTTTACAGGTGGGAGCCGAGTGTTCATCCATTTAAAGCTATTGAAGTCTTCTTTGGCAGTCCACTGTAAGCCTTCGTACATTTCTTAAAGCCTTTCTCCACTACTGTGCACACACCGTTCTTCACGTTGAGAGTCATGTTGCGTGTGTATGCCCGAACTTCAGTCCGTGGCTTTTTATTTCTTTTGTATATATATACTTATATATATATATATATATATATAAGTCGATAATGTTAGTATAAATATATATATATATATATATACTTATATATAAACTGTTGTCGAACTCTGTTCGATGAGCCTGGATTCACATCCGGAGCATTTTTTGCTTTTATATATATATATATATATATATATATACTTATATATAAACTATTGTCGAACTCTGTTCGATGAGCCTGGATTTATATCTAGTGCGTTTACTGCTTATATATATATATATATATATATATATATATATATAAACTTATATATATTATTACCATCAAACTCTATTTTCTGTCAGGCACAAGTTTAGTTTGTGGCCTTTTACTACTTTCTTTACATTCAGTCCCGCCTGGAGTTTACTTTTTGGTGGTTGATCGTCTTTACTGCTTTATTTACATTTCCAATCCCCCATGGAGTTGCTTTGTGGCGGTTGATCGTTTCTATATATATATATATATATATATATATATATATATATATATATATATATTCCCGCTTTTATATATTACATTTCCCTCTTTTATATATTATATTTCTGCTTTTATATATTTCCGATCGGGGTGTGCCTAACACCTTCCCTCCGCATAATCAAGCCCCCGGACCCTAACGAATCTCGATTTCACAGACCTGTTAAGCAGTGTTACATCACTTGGTCAATGTTCAAACCTTTTCTCGGTTGAGTTGGTGCAACCATTTAAAAATACCAACTAGTGACTCTTACAGTCCAATCGTCGACATATACATGTCGGACCTTTTCATAACTTATTTTTTCAAACAAATCTCACCTAACATGAGAACACCAAAAGACAAGAACATAAAAGGGACAATAAAAACCCCGACGTCGACATTAAGTATATCATCAACAGTAATCTGGTCACTGTCAATACTGAACCAGAGTATCATGTCCAAAGTGATATACCTCTAATTAGTTTCAATGAACAAGTTGAACCTGTCAGCTTTCAAACACTTGAGGTGAGCAACACTCACTATCAACCCATCAACGATCTAGCTCTGAAACCCAGAGTTTTTATCGAGGTAATGTCGGTTAGTCAAGAAATGATATCCTTGGGTTTCCAACCAGTACAAAGGTTATGAAAGAATCAGCAAGGAATCAAATTCTCAATTCAAATTCCTAGCCAGACAGGGAAGGCTGAACTAGGCTATTCCTCTGGGTCAAGTCATAAGAACCCGCACAAACATATACCCATTCCTTCATCTATAAGGCTATTTCCTAAACCTACAGATACAGATTTTGTACAGCCTCTAAGGAAAATTCTTGTCTCCGTGGAAGGTATGCTATTTCAGAAGTCGAGACAGGCTAACGGGAAAGAAGTCCTAATTCCAGACCCAGATATTGAGGAAAGGAATTAAAGGCGCAAACAAGACATAAAGAGACATTTGTCAAATATGCACATCCTGATAAATACAGAAGGTATGAACAGGGACATCCCAGATGATGATTGTCCAGACATCATGGTCATCATTCTAGAGAAGGAGGATGATAACCACCCCTTCATCACAGTTATCCACCAGGGCTTGACCCTCGGCAATTGGAGCAGCACTCCTTGCATTTGCCGAAAAGGGTAAAAAGGGCAGAAAATCCCTCCGCCTTGTAGATAGCAATAACTGATTACTTTTGTTACATAGTATTAGCAGTTATTTTTATCATGTCATGCTAACAATCTATACGATCAAACAGTTTCATATATTAAGTGAAGTATTTTATTTCAGGACTCTACAGTTAGATTTGTCTAAACTTCCTGATGGAGTGCCAATTCTTCACAAGGACTGCAACTTTGATGTAAAGTTGGACTCTTACTTAATGGAGATTAAGCAAGAGGACTATGAGGTGCTTGAGGAGATCAAAGAATGGGTCGAAGATAAACCCAAGCCAAACCTTGATCAAACCACCTCTTTCAACCTTGGAACCTCAAAAAACCCTAAACAGATCCAGATTGGTATGGACCTTACCCCAAGTCAAAGGAATGATATGGTTACTTTATTGACCCAGGATGTGTTTGCATGGTCTCATAAAGACATGATCACTTTGTCAACTGACATCGTCAATCATCGCCTACCTATTAAAGAGGGATTTAAGCCAGTTAAACAAAAAGTCAGGCCATTAAAACATGAGTGGAGTTTGAAAGTCAAGAAAGAAATTATGAAATAATTTCCAGCCGGCATCATCATGGTATCAACATACCCTGAGTGGGTATCTAACATAGTTCCCATACCTAAATCTGGAGGGAAAGTGCGAGTATACATTGATTACAGGGTCTGAATAAAGCTTATCTCAAAGATAAATTTCTCGTACCATTTATCCACATACTTATTGATAATACAACTCCGTATGGCATGTACTCCTTTGTTGACTGCTTTGCTAGGTACCACCAAATCATGGTTGCTAAAGTGGACCGGGAGAAGACAGTATTCATCACTTCTTGGGGAACCTTTTGATACAGATGGTTGTCATTCAGCGTCATCAATGCCGGAGCCACCTATCAGTGAGCCATTATGTCTTTTTTCCATGATTTAATGCACAAAGAGATAGAAGTCTATGTGGATGACATCATTATCAAATCTCAAAGGGATGAAGACCACATAGACTATCTCAAAAAGCTCTTCAACCGATTGCGCAAGTATAACTTGAAGCTAAATCCGGCCAAGTGCGCCTTCGGCGTTAGGTTAAGCAAGTTGCTGGGATTTCTAGTGAGCCATAAAGGCATTGAGCTAGATCCTGCCAAAATTCAAGCCATTACTGAGATGTCTGTGCCTCAGATAGAGGGGGAAATACGGGGATTCCTGGGAAGAATTAACTTCATCAGCTGATTCATCTCCCAACTCATAGCAACCCGTGAGCCCATCTTCAAGTTGTTAAGGAAGAACTTCTCCAAGAAATGAAACGAAGAGTGTCAAAAAGCCTTCCTTTCTATCAAAGAGTAACTAGTCAAAGCTCCTTTCTTGGCACCTCCTAGGGATGGCATTCCTCTATTTATGTACCTGTCAATCAATGACAATGTCATGGGTTGCATGATGGGTCAAAAAGACGATAGAGGAATTCGACTGTCCAAATGACAGTTGATCCTCCAGCGATTTGACATCATCTATGTGACGCAAAAGTCTATCAAAGGTCAAGAAATTGTTGATCAACTGGCCGTAGCACCATCCAGGGATTTTAAACCCTTGGAAATATATTTCCCCGATGAAGGGGTAATGACAATTCAGCAACACCATCAAGACAATACACCCCAGTCATGGAGGATGTATTTTGATGGAGCTATAAACATGGAAGGTGCAAGAGCTGGAGCAGTTTTGGTATCTATTTCGGGAGAACAATATCCTGTTGCCATCAAATTGTAGTTTGTCAACACCAACAACACAACTGAGTATGAAGGTTGTATAATAGGGTTAAAGCTAGCCCAATCCACGGGCGTCAAACGGTTGACTGTCTTTGGAGATTCTAAACTGGTAATTAGACAAACCAATGGGGTCTATCACACCACGAAATTACATTTGTTGCCTTACCATCAACAAGTTATCCAGATAGCTTCAGAGTTTGAAGAAATATCCTTCCTCCACATTCCTCGAAACAGGAATGACTTTGTTGATGCACTAGAAACTTGTCCTCCTTGATCAACATACTTGAAATGGGAAACATTCAAAATAATACATTTGCCCGCCAAAAGGCCCCAGCCTATGAGAATTACATCAGAGAAGTATCGCATGAACTACCTCTCATCCAACACCCTTGGTACCACTCTATCAAGGAGTATCTGTGAGATGGATCTACACCCACTTGGGCGGGTCAAGGTAAAAGAAAGTGGATCCATAGAATGGCCATGAAATTTAATATGAGCGAAGATGCACTCTACAAAAGAGATGCAGGACTAGGCCTTCTAACATGCCTAGACAAAGACCAAGCTCAGACGCTCATGGATGAAATCCATGGTGGATTATGTGGCCCACACATGAGTGGCCCTCTACTTGTCAAGAAGATCCTAATAACATGGCATTACTGGCTCTCTTTCAAAGCAGACTGTGATGATCACGTCAAGAGATGTTATCAATGCCAAATTCATGGAAATGATATCTATGCCCCTCTAAGGGAGCTCGACAATATGAGTTTGCCCTGGCCCTTCTTAATGTGGGGAATGGACGTGATCGAGCCAATCGAGCCTAAATATGACGCCCCCAAAATAGGTATACAACACCCATTCTGAGTCGCTAAATACATGGTACAGAAAATAACGACAACTTTATTATTACAATTATCGTGCAAAATACGACAACACATACTGTGAGTTTAAATACAAATATTGTCTTCTAGACAATATCCACACCCAGATAAAGTCCTCATTAAAATTATTGACACACTATTTTACAAAATAGTGAGGACTGCTAAACAACTGTCTAGAACCATCATTCCACACCCCAACTACTTCCCGCTATTTTCTCGCTTCTTGAGAAGAAAAATGGAACAAAAGGAAAAGGGTGAGCTCAACTAGCCCAGTAAAGAATATTATGACTAAGATAATATACAACAAATTATCCTTAGTCTTCAACAAGGAAAAATCTGATAGAATACAATAGACAACAAGTTTTAGATCAACAACTGCAGCGGAAACAATAATTCATTAGAAGAGTTAAGTAGAGAATGCAATCTACTATCATCTATGAATTTAAAAGTCCACATCAATATTTTATTCCTGTAACATCAATCAATATACATCTTGCATCAAATATTCATCTTTGCACTACGGGCCAAAGATATTCATTTAATATCACCAATTGGTCATGTCATCTCAACACTGCTCATCTTTTTTTTCACGGGCAAAGATATTCATCAGGTAATCATTCATCTTTGCACTACAGGCCAAAGATATTCATCAAGTATCACCATAAAGGACTGAGGATGATGAAAAACATTTAAGTGAACGAATCTAGTGAGACAGAAGGATAAATATTAGGGATTCGTATTTCAATTTATCCAAATTCAATAAATCTCCATAATAACCAAGTGTGAAGTAGAATAAAGATCAAAACATGGATACAATCAAGGATAGTAACCATAAAAGATATCTGGGATGAAAAAGAGAAAATTTCATTTTTCGGTGAATAGTGTCGTATTTGTGAATAGTGTTGTATACGTGAATAGTAACACCGACACAAAAGTTCCAAATTTGATTAAAAAGTTCAAACCAACATTTTGGCATATTGATATTAAAAAAAATAATATTATTTAAGAAGAAAATAACATCCCTTACCTCAAAGAAACAGTACTTCGGAATGAAAGGTCAGAAGTGATGCTGAATGAAACTTGTACTGAATAGCAACTCTCAATGTATCTAAATACTAACAAAATACGCTCGATAATTGTGACGCCCCCAAAATAGGTATACATCACCCATTCTGAGTTGTCAAATACATGGTACAGAAATAACTACAACTTTATTATTACAATTGTCGTGCAAAATATGACAACACTTAAACTGTGAGTTTAAATACAAATATTATCTTCTAGACAATATCCACACCCAAATAAGTCCTCATTACAATTATTGATACATTATTTTACAAAAATGGTGAGGACTACTAAAACTACTTCTAGAACCATCATTCCATACCCCGACTAGTACTCGCTACATTCTCGCCTCCTGAGAAGAAAAATGGAACAAAAAGAAAAAGGGTTAGCTCAACTAGCCCAGTAAAGAATATTATGACTAAAATAATATAGAACAAATTATCGTTAGTCTTTACCAGGGAAAAATAGAATATAATAGACAACAAGTTTCAGATCAATATTCGCAGCGGAAATAATAATTCATAGAAGAGTTACGTAGAGAATGAAATCTACTATTATATATGAATTTAAAAGTCCATCATCAATATTTTATCCCTGTAACATCAATCAATATACATCATAAATCAAATATTCATCTTTGCACTACAGGCCAAAGATATTCATCAGTTGGTCATGTTCATCTCAACACCTGTTCATCTTCGCACTACGGGCCAAAGATATTCATCATAAAATCATTAATCTTTGCACTAAAGGCCAAAGATATTCAATAATATCATCATTTAGGACTGAGGATGATGAAAAATATTTTAAAGAAAACGAATCTAGTGAAACAAAAGAATAAATATTAATGATTCGTATTTCGGTTTATCCATGTCTAAAAATACCTCATAAATAATCATAGTGGAGTAAAATTCAAGAATGATCAAAACATGGATACAATCAAAGCTAGTATCCATAATAGATATTTTGGACGAAAAGAAAAATTTTTATTTTTCGATGAATAGTGTCGTATATGTGAATAGTAACCCCGACACAAAAAGTTCCAAATTTGATTAAAAGTTCAAACCAATATTTCGGCATAATGATATTGAAGAAAATAATATCATTTAAGAAGAAAATAACATCCCTTACCTCGAAAGAATAGTACTTTCGGTTGGAATACTGGGTATAGTGCTGAAGGGAACTTACACTGTATAACAACACTCAAAGTATCAAAATACTCATAAGAATACGCTCAATATATCGATAGAGAAAGAGAGAGAAAACATCAGTTTTTGGTGTGATTTTCAATTCTAACATAAACACCCTATTTATTGGAAATTGCTTAGAACACCAAAGCAGAAAATTTAATAAATTAATAATATTTATTCACCAAATTCCTACACACACCATTGCCAACTGAATTCAGCCACCTTGCACATGTTAAAGATGCCCACAAAATAAAAAAAAATGTTTTTCTTTAAAAAAATATTTAAAACTTCAAAAATCAATTATTTCGAAAATCCACAAACGGGCGATTTTACAAGCTATAATTAAATTTCAGTCAAGAAATGGGGTCCATCGACACACAAAACATGTGTTTATCATTTAATGCAACAAAAATACTCTTCCTCCTCATATATCCCACATTTTTTGTAAAAATATCACCATTATTATATTATTAAAATATAATAATATATTTAAATGAATTATTTTATCAGAAAAAGATAAAATACCAATTTTCAACAATTGTCACATTAAAAATTTTCTCCATCTATATCCACATAAAATGAATATTTTCCTTATCATATAAATCAATAATTAATTATTCACAAATAATATTACAGAATCACAATCATCGATAACCGTGCGCTCCTGTGAAAGAGGGGCTTTCTAATAAGGATTTCTCCTTACTGGCGCGCAATTAGATGACCAAACCTCTCCTTAGATAGAACTTTCTAGACATTGCCAATAATGTTATCTAATAATATTATTCAGATAATATGAATTATTGCTCCGATAATGGAAAATACTGTGTAGTGACAATTATTGAAACAACAGTAATATAATATATCAACGCAGCAATTATTGAATCAATAAAATAAAATACTGAACAGTAATTACTGTAACAATTATTGAGTAATGCCTTCCTACGTAAGAGTCAATAATTGGTACAATACCGTGTGCTACTGTGTTTTAACCACCGAGTATTTCAACAGTGTTAACGGTAACAAGTACGCTGTTATTTATAAATAACTTATACTTTTCGTTTTCTTCATCCAATCGCTTTTTGTTATGGGGCCCACACAAGGCTGCGCTGTTGTACGAATATTCCCCGACAGTAAGAATATTCCACGACCAAACGAATATTCCCCGATAACAATGAATATTTATAACCACTTGCTTATTTAAAATATTTGCGCATTTTGTCCATAATTATCCACATTAATCAAATCGACCATTACTATTTCAAAATAATAAATAGAGGAAATTTAATTTTATTTATAATAAGTTGGGGTCTTACAACCTCCCCTCCTTATGAAATTTCATCCTCGAAATTGACGTGACGCATTCAGTGTTTTCGAAAGATGAGGATACCTCGCTTTCATTTCCGTTTCCAACTCCCAAGTCATTTCCTCTATAGCATGGTTCCTCCACAAAACTTTGACTTGTGGTATGACCATTGTGCATAGGACATGCTCCTTCCTATCCAAGATCTTGATATGTACCTCCTCGTACGTTAAGTCTTCGGCTATCTCGTCCGGTTCTAACTCAATGACGTCGTTCGGGTCTTTCACATATTTACGAAGCACAAATATATGAAAAACATTATGAACATGAGACATACTTGGAGGTAACGCGAGTCTATAGGCTACATTTCCTACTCGGTCAAGAATCTGAAATGGACCAATAAATCGTGGATTGAGCTTTTCTCGTTTCCCAAATCTTGTAACTCCCTTCCATGGAACAACTCACAACAATACATGATCCCCAATACTAAATTCGACGTCCTTTCGATGAAGATCCGCATAACTCTTTTGTCGATCTTGAGCCGTTTGTATACGTTGTCGAATCATTTGGATCTTTTTCGTAGTCATACGTACCAACTCGGGTCCCAACAATGTTGCTTCTGAAAGTAATATGCATACAAGCCAATCATGTTTGATGATAAAGCATATACTTTGTAACAATCTTATTCATTTATTAATAAAAAGTATTAATTAATTAAAGGCTTTTAATTATCTACATGATCTTTTTTTTATAATATGTGATAAACCCATAGTTTTAAGCAATGCTTTTAGAATAATGATGATGATCATTCTAATGAGATCTAAATTCTTAGAAAGCTTAAAACTAAAATAGTTCCCAATCATTGGATTACTAAATTGGGGATTAGTGAATCCGGATAGATTGGTGCATACGTTGCTTGCTCATTGGATGAGGATGATTGATCTCATGATCATTTGTGTGGAGACACTAAAGCAAGTATGTAGGTGCTTATTAGAGAATAAGTTCACTGAACGTGGCTCGCTAAGGAATACCTAATGGAGTTTTATTTGCCTGTCAATAGAAATTCCTGTAGTGATAGTAGTACAAGTAATCCTTGGATTTGAGATCATCATAGTATCTTGTGTATGATGAGTTATACTTTGACTTATTCCTTAAGACCCTTAGGGTATATCAAAGGGTATGCTTGGGTATAATAAGTTGTATATGGAGATAATGTATGATCAATAAAGAATCTACCACTTCTAATAAAAGAAGAGAAATGTCCTATGTGATTCGATAAATGACAACCCAAAGAGTCCTCGGCTTAAGGCGTAATGAAATTAGAAAGGAGTTTCTAATTTGCATTATTTGAGTTGTGCATTTAAGAGTCGAAATACATATAATTAAATAAAATAAGACTTGACAAGTAATTCCATGCCTTATATTTAATTGGGACATCAGATGGTGGAAGGATTGAATTGTATTTGTAACTATTTACTCAAAGGTTCTTTTATGATTAATGTTGAAATCTATATTATCTGGAAAGTCGCTTGATCGCTAGGAGGCTTATCCCTATTATAGAATAAATATTATTTATTTAAATAAATTAATTGTTTAATTTATTTATTTAAATAAGATTAGAAATGTTCTAATTGATTTATTCACAACCTAGGTTTAATATGGAGAACCTAAAGGGTCACACCATAAAAGGAAGAATAATTATTTAAGAAGTTAATGGCATAATCGTAATAATATAGTTAAGTATATTTAATTTAATCTATGGTGATAGAATAAATTAAATAGCTTAATATTATTATTTAATATTTTAGAAATATTAAATATAAATTAATAAGAGGAGTCTTATTAATATTATTACAATTATTATTATTTTAATTTCTAAAAGAGTTTAGAAATTAATTTAATATAAGTACTCTCATTTATTCCTAATAAGTTTAGGAGGTTAAATTAATTAAAAGAGTTTAATTAATTATCCCTAATAAGATTAGGGAGCTTAATTAATTAAAAGAATTTAATTAATTAAATAAAACCCAATTCCTTAATTATTAAGGTGGGTTGCCCACATCTATAAATAAGAGGAGTCTTATTATGGGTGAGAGTGTGGTTGATTTTTTCAACATACGACATAATTCCAATTGTTGGGAGAGTACACCCTTTCTATAGAGATAGAAAAACTAGGGTTTGAGCCAATACCCCTTTTCTTGAATTTTCTTCTTTCTTGGTGGATCACCTCTAGAGGCCAAACATTTGGGTGGCTAACGTTGGTCAAAGGAAGGAACCAAACCCGGTGGATTCAAGATTGAACGCGAAAGGATTTGGAGGTGAACTTGTACCTGAGGAAGCTCGATCTTCAAGGGTATGATTTATTCTTTATCTTTTCGTTTAATTAATAATTGTGCATAAAGGGTGATCCGGGTATATGGTTTGTAAATTTTTAAACTCTGAATTTTTACACGCTTCCGTATTATTTTGCAATTTGATTGCTTTTTGAATATTACAAACCTCACATTGGCATCAGAGCCAAACTTTTATGCAAATTATTAATTGTTTTAATTTAATATCTATATTGATATGTGTTTAGAACAATTTAATTGGGCATAATTTTATTGTATAAAATTTAATAAAAAAAAAAAGGCCTTCAAATCCTCAAAGACGGGGAGTGGATTGATGTTCAAATTTTACAAATTCTATCATTATCAACACCGTTGACCCATTGAGGTTTTGAGCAATGGGAGATACAAGAGTGTTTGGCACCGCGTTTTGGCATTACCAGATGGAAATAGGAGATCTATTGCTTCTTAAATAAAAAAAAAAAAAACGTGGCCCATGAAAAAAAAGGAAAAGGAATGCACGGTTTTAACAATATATATAGTTAACAGTTTTTTTTTTTTTTTTTTTGGTTAACGTGATGGACGGTTTTCTCATAATATATATATATATTATATATTATACGGTTAATATAATATATATATATATATATATATTAATTATTTTATAATTAAAATAAAAGTTTATTTTAATATTAAAATAAAAAGTTTATTTTAATTTTAAAATTAGAATTTCATGCTAATTAGAATTGGAATTGGATTCCATGATAACTAATTAGAGTTGAAATTGGATTCTATTTTTCCTTAAATAAAGGAGTTTATTTTGATATGAAATTAGATTTCATATTATTCAAAATAAAAGAGTTTATTTGTGAATAGAAAAAGTGAATCCATGTTTCCTTAAATAAAGGAGTTTATTTAGATATGAAATATGATTTCATATTATTCAAAATAAAAGAGTTTATTTGTGAATAAGAAAGAGAATCCTAATTTCCTTAAATAAAAGAGTTTATTTAAATATGGAATAAGATTTCATGTTATTCAAAATAAAGGAGTTATTTGTGAATAGGAATGAATATCCGTGTTTCCTTTAATAAAAGATTTTTTTTTACATGGAATTGGATTCCATAATTAATTAAAATAAAAGAGTTTATTTTAATTAAAGATTTTTTTATATGGAATTGATTCCATAATTAATTAAAATAAAAGAGTTTATTTTAATTAAAGATTTTTTTATGGAATTGGATTCCATAATTAATTAAAATAAAAGAGTTTATTTTGATTAAATTTTATTTTTTTTGATTAAAATAAAATAGTTTATTTTATTCAAAGTTAGATAAATTAAAATAAAATAGTTTTATTTTAATTTAAATTTGGATTAAAATAAAGGAGTTTATTTTAATTCAAAATTAGATTTTATACTAACTAAATTTGCCCATTAAATGATATCAATATATATATATATATATATAAATATTTATTATTCATGAGATGAATGTAATTTATTGATGCATATGGTGATGTGTATGATAATAAATGGGATTGATTATGGACTATTAACCAATGTGATTGGATTTTATTTTAGTTGGATGCATGAATGTATGGGTTTTTATTAAATGGGGTCTCATAGTACTCCTTCTCTAATTTTTCTTAATGTAAATTCTATCTCTCTCCTATGTATTTCCCTCGATCACGATCAAGGTTTCTATTTATTTTAAATAGTTTTGTAATAGGAATAGTTAGAATTAATTTTGAAGAATTAGAGATTCAGGAACAAGGAGCGCTTGAAGACCCATTTGTAATGGAGCCCGGGTTTAAATGTAATAGTTATATTTAAATATTATTTCTTGCACCCCTAGGGTTTGACCTTTTGGTTCACTTGGTGGCTCTAGTGAACCAAACTAGAATAAAAGTCCATAACCAATTCGGATAGAATATAGTATTCTATATGTGCATGCTTATACTATATATATATTATATATTATGTAAACATGCTTCGCATGTTCATTAATATGACGCGTATTTATATATATATGCAAATGCTACTTAAACAAGATGAGACAAATTAATAACAAACCCTCAATTTTTATATTAAGTCCTAAGCGTTCAAAGATATTTGGAATATCGAACGTCTCCTTCTAACATGATAAAATTAATAGAGTATTAAATATTTAATATGAGTTTGTTGTGTCACCACAAGGCAAGTATTAAGTATTTAAGATGTTAATTTATCACATTTGATGCTTATAAAGAAAATTGAACAATATTGTTTTGTTGTGTCACCACAAGGATGATATTTTTCTTTTTGAATATACGGAGTGCTAGGTCGGACTTAACTTGGATAATTTTGATTCTGATGTGCCACCACTTGATCAAAATAATCTAAGAGGCAAAATACAAGGAGTTGCATAGTTGATGTAATTGACAAAAGTTGTCTACCTATTTATTTATATATAGTTTGTTGTGTCACCACAAGGCTATATACATTTGAAATGGGATCCTTATTCTCACTAGCAAATCTTTAATTAGATTTTGCCGAACTATATAAGGGAGGGTAATATAGTTTGAAGAAAATAGTGGGAGATACCAATTTAAAACAAGACCTAAATTATTTTGGTAATTAATAAAAGAATGTATGTTAAAATGTTGTTAATTACAAATTCATTTACGAAATTTTACAATGTCTAAATTACTATCATCCGTAGCATATTAGATGCTAAATTAACCGGAATCAATTAAATGAGATTGGTTAAGAAAATTGAGAATAGTTCTCATGGTCGAAAAGCTATCTTATGTCCTTATATCGCCTATCCTCGCAATGGTTGCGCATAATGCCTCTGAGGAAGAGATTGCTACTTTTAGAAAGTGGCAAGATGATGCACAAATTGGCTCAATGCATCATGCTCGCATCCATGAGTAACGAGCTTCAAACGGCGATGAAACTATGGATGCTACTATTATATTCCCACACATCAAGTAGTTGATGGTGAGGAAAGTAGGACCGATAGATATCGACATATCTAAGGAGCTCTTCCGATCTAGAATGGCCAATGGCACTATAAGATGCATAAAAAGTTCTTAACATTATCAATTTGATTGATCAATTAAGACAACTGGTTTTTTTATGGATGGAGAGTTGAGCCAAGATTGGATCTTGCACTCACTCCCGGACTCTTTTCACAATTGTTGTAAATTTTTCATATAAACAAGCTAGATATCAGCCTCGCTGATTTGCTTAACATATTGAAAAATGTTGAGAGTCACTTTCCAACCAAGAAAGATCAAGTCTTACTGGTAGGGGCCAAAGGATCTTCTGAAAAGAAGAACGATTCAAAGAAGGTAAATAGAAAGGCATAAACAAAGGATAATAAGAGCAAAACTGATACGGATAGCAAAGGAGTTTGCTTCCACTGCAATAAGCCTGGGCACTGGAAAGAAACTGCGAGAAGCATCTTGCAGAGGCTAACCAAAGAAGCTTAGTGAAGTTTTGATTACAAATACAAATTTGTTCATGATTTAAAATAAATTTTTCTTTAAGTCAAGGTTCTACTTGGGTATTGGATACCGACTTTGGTTATCATAAATATAGATTTATGAAGGGACCAAGCAAAAGTAGAAAGCTAAACATATATAAGTAATCCTATGTGCGGAAAATGAAGCAAAGGTTGCTGCATTAGCTATAGAAACTTATAGTTTAGCACTGCCTACGGGCAAATCTATTAAGTCAATAAGTTGTTATTGTATTCCGCCTTGTTAAAAATATTATTTCCATTTTATTGTTGGACAATGAAAACTTTGGTATTATAATTAAGAACAATTGTTGTTCTATTTATAATAATAATGTTTTGTATAGAATCGAATATTACTTAATAAATTTTGTATACTGACTTACATGAAAATAATTTTGCATATTGAACAAATTAGTATAAGAAAAGGAGATGATCATTCAAAGAGTTGAATGTGTGTATTTGTTGAAATACAAGTATGAATTATTTGAAAGGTTCAAAGAATTGAAAAATGAAACAAATTGGCAAAGTATTAAGATTCTTTGATTAGATCAAGGAATAAATACTTGTGCAATAAGTTTCTAGATCATCTCAAATGGTTTTCTCGAATGGACACATCGTCGACACGCAATAATTGATTGATGTATCTGAATGAAAAATCGTACCTTGTTGGACATGGTGCGGTCCATAATGATTTTACCGACATTTCAGTATTCTTCTGGATAATATCCTAGAAATGGCTGCATATCTACGAAAATGGTAACCTCAAAATCCGGCCCCAAGACTCTATAAAAGTTATGGACAAGGAGGATTCCTAATCTTAAGTATGTTAAGATAAGGGGTTATCCAACTTATGTGAAAAGGTTTCAAAGGATAAGCTTGGGACAAGATTTGACAAGTACAATTTTTGGGACATCCTAAAGTAAGTTTAGGGTATATGTTCTATAATCCTACTTAGCAAAAGGTGTTTGTTGCGAAACACGCGCCTTCTAAGGATAAAGGTGTTTTTCATTAAAAGGGGCTAGTGGGAGGATAATAGATCTTGAAGAGCTCAAGAACCACAAAAACACTATAAGTCAAATAAGAGGAACCTATAGATAGACCTATTGTACCACAAATCAATCGTAAAATCGAATAGTACCAAAGATACCTAGGAGGTATGGATTCATCATAGATGATGATGATGAGGTACTCATCATAGAAGATGATGATCCAGTTACATACGATGAGGTAAGAGTTCTAGTGTGTACAAAAGGGACGATTGGGGCGCCAGTGACATTCCTAATATTATATGTTGATATACTACGAGATAAGGAATGACATACCAATGCTACAATTAGTAAAGATAAAGTTGTCTAAACATTCCTCCATGAATGATTTGGAAGAGTATCTTAATTGGGGATATAAATCTATATAGATAGATTTAAGAGGATGCTCGACTTAACCCAAGGAACGATATTCATTTGATGCTAAAGTCGTTTAGCATGGCAAACTCCAAGAGATGTCTCATGTCGATGAGCTATGGAGTGTATCTCTCTTAATAGTCCCCACAGACTCTCGAAAAGAGATCACATGAGTAATTATCATGTATGCAATGAAATATACGAGACCGATGTTGATCACCATATTCGGGAGAAGTTCACTATGAGTCGCTGAAAACATCTTAAAGCTTAACCTAACTAAGGATGTGATCATATTCATGGTGGGTCTAAATTAAAACTAGAGGGCTTAACAGACTCAAGTTTTTCGAATGGACAAGATGACGAAAAATCCACTTTAAGGTAAAGCGTTATCTTGAATGATGGTGCGAAGAATTTGAAAGGTTCCAAATAGCAAAAAGTTGCTGGTTTAGTAATAAAGACAAAGTATATAGCTATAAATGAAGCTGCAAGTTGATTGTTTAGATTAAAAGTTCATTACAGAACTAGGAATAGTTCCCAAGTCTCATCTTGGATCTAAACATGTGTTGTGGCACTTTCATTTGATTATTAGAATCATTGAAAGATGAGAAATCACTATAGAGATAGTGGACTCTCAAGAACAACATTACATATCCATTAACTAAAGCTTATCCAACAGCAGGATAATCGTCACTTAGAGAAGAAGAGTATAAGATACAATGGCGATTGGCTTTAGTGCAAGTGGGAGATTGAAAGTAATATGCATACAAGCCAATCATGTTTGATGATAAAGCATATACTTTGTAACAATCTTATTCATTTATTAATAAAAGTATTAATTAATTAAAGGCTTTTAATTATCTACATGATCTTTGTTTTATAATATGTGATAAACCCATAGTTTTAAGCAATGCTTTTAGAATAATGATGATGATCATTCTAATGAGATCTAAATTCTTAGAAAGCTTAAAACTAAAATAGTTCCCAATCATTGGATTACTAAATTGGGGATTAGTGAATCCGGATAGATTGGTGCATACGTTGCTTGCTCATTTGGATGAGGATGATTGATCTCATGATCATTTGTGTGGAGACACTAAAGCAAGTATGTAGGTGCTTATTAGAGAATAAGTTCATCGAACGTGGCTCGCTAAGGAATACCTAATGGAGTTTTATTTGCTGTCAATAGGAATTCTGTAGTGATAGTAGTACAAGTAATCCTTGGACTTGAGATCATCATAGTATCTTGTGTATGATGAGTTATACTTTGACTTATTCCTTAAGACCCTTAGGGTATATCAAAGGGTATGCTTGGGTATAATAAGTTGTACATGGAGATAATGTATGATCAATAAAGAATCTACCACTTCTAATAAAAGAAGAGAATGTCCTATGTGATTCGATAAATGACAACCCAAAGAGTCCTTGGCGAAGCGTAATGAAATTAGAAAGGAGTTTCTAATTTGCATTATTTGAGTTGTGCATTTAAGAGTCGAAATATATATAATTAAATAAAATAAGACTTGACAAAGAATTCCATGTCTTATATTTAATTGGGACATTGTATGGTGGAAGGATTGAATTGTACGGTAACTATTTACTCAAAGGTTCTTTTATGATTAATGTTGAAATCTATATTATCCGGAAAGTCGTTGATCGCTAGGGGGAGGCTTATCCTATTGTAGAATAAATATTATTTATTTATTTAAATAAATTAATTGTTTAATTTATTTATTTAAATAAGATTAGAATTGTTCTAATTGATTTATTCACAACCTTTAATATGGAGAACCTAAAGGGTCACACCATAAAAGGAAGAATAATTATTTAAGAAGTTAATGGCATAATCGTAATAATATAGTAAGTATATTTAATTTAATCTATGGTGATAGAATAAATTAAATAGCTTAATATTTATTATTTAATATTTTAGAAATATTAAATATAAATTAATAAGAGGAGTCTTATTAATATTATTACAATTATTATTATTTTAATTTCTAAAAGAGTTTAGGAATTAATTTAATATAAGTACTCTCATTTATTCCTAATAAGTTTAGGAGGTTAAATTAATTAAAAGAGTTTAATTAATT
Source organism: Panax quinquefolius (assembly GCA_020205615.1). NCBI lineage: Eukaryota > Viridiplantae > Streptophyta > Magnoliopsida > Apiales > Araliaceae > Panax > Panax quinquefolius. The sequence continues at coordinate 87,715,950 of CM035158.1, forward strand.
ATCCCTAATAAGATTAGGGAGCTTAATTAATTAAAAGAATTTAATTAATTAAATAAAACCCAATTCCTTAATTGTTAAGGTGGGTTGCCCACATCTATAAATAAGAGGAGTCTTATTATGGGTGAGAGTGTGGTTGATTTTTTCAACATACGACATAATTCCAATTGTTGGGAGAGTACACCCTTTCTATAGAGATAGAAAAACTAGGGTTTGAGCCAATACCCCTTTTCTTGAATTTTCTTCTTCCTTGGTGGATCACCTCTAGAGGCCAAACATTTGGGTGGCTAACGTTGGTCAAAGGAAGGAACCAAACCCGGTGGATTCAAGATTGAACGCGAAAGGATTTGGAGGTGAACTTGTACCCGAGGAAGCTCGATCTTCAAGGGTATGATTTATTCTTTATCTTTTCGTTTAATTAATAATTGTGCATAAAGGGTGATCCGGGTATATGGTTTGTAAATTTTTAAACTCCGAATTTTTACTCGCTTCCGCATTATTTTGCAATTTGATTGCTTCTTGAATATTACAAACCTAACAGCTTCACCCACCTCATCCCAACATATTGAAGAGCGACACTTTCATCCATACAATGCTTCGAATGGGCCACACCTATACTTGCCTGATAACTATTGTTGTAGGATAATTCCACCAATGGTAAATACTTATCCCAACTCCCTTTGAAGTCTAGGACACATAGTCTTAATAAATCTTCAAGAGTTTGAATAGTCCTCTCTGATTGTCCGTCCGTTTGAGGATGGTATGCCGAACTAAATTGTAAATTCATCCCCATAGCTTTTTGCAAGCTAACCCAAAATTTTGAAGTGAATCTTGGGTCACGATCCGAAACTATGGATACTGGCATGACATGCAATCTCACAATCTCATTTACGTACATATACGAAAGCAAGACGCTCAAGGAATAAGTCTCCGTGATCTGCAAAAATGAGTAGACTTGGTTAATCTATCAACAATAACCCAAATAGCATTTATGCCTTGAGAAACCGTGGGAAGACCCATAACGAAATCCATGGTAATATGTTCCCACTTCCATTTCGGAATCTCAAGTGGTTGCAATGGACCCTTAGGCACTTGATGCTCTGCCTTTACACGTTGACAAGTTAAACACGTCGAGATAAACTTTGCAATCTCTCTCTTCATATTGTTCCACCAAAATGTATGTCGAAGATCACGATACATTTTGGTACTTCCAGGATGGATCGCAAATGGTGTATTGTGTGCCTCCATCATGATCTTGTACTTCAAATCAGAATCGTTAGGAACAAAAAGTCTGGAGTGGACTCGAAGTATTCCTTCTTCATCGATTATTTCTTCTGGAATAGCACCTTCTTGTACTTTCTTCTTCATAATCATCAGCTTCGGGTCTGTAGCTTGAGCAACTTTAACTTTTTCGAATAAAGTTGGTTTTATACATATACTTGACATCATTGCATGGGTCCCCGGAGTCTTGAATTCTATCTTCATCTTTTGTAAATCACATAAAATGGGCCTTTGTGTTGACAACATCGTACTCGTTCCCGTGTATGATCTTCTACTCAATGCGTCGGCTACCACGTTCACTTTTCCTGGATGGTATTGAATGGTATGGTCGTAGTCTTTCAACAGCTCGAGCCAACGTCATTGCCGCATGTTGAGTTCTTTTTGGGTGAAAAAATATTTGAGGCTTTTATGGTCTGAATATATCTCCACTTTCTCCCCATATAGATAGTGCCTCCAGATCTTTAGCGTGAACACGACTACTGCCAACTCTAGATCATGAGTAGGATAATTCCTCTCATATTCTTTAAGTTTTTGCGAGGCATAGGCTATGACTTTCCCACGTTGCATGAGAACACATCCTAACCCTTTGTCTGAAGCATCACTGTAGATAACAAATCCATCCTAACCAGATAGTATTGTCAAAACAGGTGCCAAAATAAGTCTCCTCTTTAGCTCTTGGAAACTCTTCTCGCATTCCTCGATCCATACAAATTTGATATCTTTCCGAGTCAGCTGAGTTAATGGAGTAGCGATTCGAGAAAATCCTTCCACGAATCTCCGATAATAACCAGCTAAGCCCAGAAAGCTACATACTTCAGTCACCTTCTTCAGTTGCTTCCAACTTTGTATTGCTTTAATCTTCGTCGGATCAACAGATACTCCATGTTTTGACACTACGTGCCCAAGGAATGCTACTTCCTCAAGCCAGAACTCGCATTTCTTCAACTTGGCATAAAGCTTATTTTCACGAAGCCTTTGGAGTACCAGCTTCAATTGGTGCTCATGATCTTCACGGCTTTTGGAATATATGAGGATGTTATCAATAAAGACAACAAAGAACTAATCCAAATAGTCCTTGAATACTAAGTTCATCATATCCATGAAAGCCGCAAGAGCATTAGTCATTCCAAAAGACATGACTAAAAATTCATAATGCCCGTATCGAGTTACAAGGCGCTTTGGAATATCCTCGCCTCTAATCTTCACCGATGATATCCAAAACGAAGATCGATCTTTGAAAAGAATTGTGCTCCTTGCAAATCGGTCAAACAGTCATCAATACGAGGTAATCGGATACCTATTCTTGATGGTGACATGGTTCAATTCTCGATAGTCAATACAAAAAGCATACTCCCCGTCTTTCTTCTTTACAAATAAAACAGGAGCACCCCAAGGAGATGTACTAGGACGAATGAAACCGATGTCCAACAACTCGTATAGTTGGACCTTTAACTCTTAAAGTTCAATAGGAGCCATTCGATATGGGGTTTTAGAAATGGGCTTTGTACCAGGTTCGAGATTAATAAAGAATTCAACTTCACGTTCCGGGGGTAGACCGGGAAGTTCTTCAGGAAACACGTCAGGAAATTTACTAACAACAGGAATATTATTCAAATCTAACGTGTCTTTATTCAAATTCATAACATGGGCTAAGAATGCTTGACATCTATTTTTTAATAAATGGATAGCTTTATGACTAGATATGACAGTGATTGATTTTAATGGTTTAGTTGCTTGAATTCGTACAACAGGTTGGTTAGGAATATGAAAACTAACAACCTTACGAAAACAATCAATTTTGGCATGATGAGTAGTTAACCAATCAATCCCTAAAATCACATCAAAAGCAAGTATCTTTAAAGAGATAAGATCAACAGGTAATGTGATGGTGCCAACTTGGATCAAACAAGATTTATAAACAGTGGATGTGATGAAAGTTTCTCCTAACGGAGTTTCTACAGATAAATCAAATTATAATTTCTCCGGAGTCAAGTTTAAACGTTGAGCACAAGCAGGAGAGATAAATGAATGGGTAGCACCGGTATCTAGTAAGGTATAAACTTCACAAGAATTTATGATTAGCTTACTCGTGATCACCTTATTTGGGTTCCTCGCATTTTGACCAGTCATGACAAACGCTCTTTCAGGAACCGTTGACTTTGACTTTTCTGGGACAGCCTTTTGAGTCACCGTCCCCGCTAAACTTAGTTTCGCTACCATACAATCTCGAGCGATATGTCCTTCCTTTCCACAATTATAGCATACCTTGAACTGTTGTGGGAAGTTTTGACTGATATGTCCTTCTTTCCCGTATTTATAGCATATGACCGGTGGTCGTTCTCCTCCCTTGGAACCAGTTGCTGTTGGTGCTGACGTCTTTGCATTGTCATTGTTGAATCTCCTTTTTTTAAAATCTCCTCCCGACTCGCTTCTTCTATTCTCATGGCCATGATTACCACCAGAGTGGTTACCGCCTTTGTCCGTATTCTTCTTTCTCTGCTGGTTATCATTGTTCTGATGACTGTTGTCACCGGTATGATCCTGGATGTGGTCCCCCGGTTGACCGTACTCGTTATCTCACTCTAATAATTGAGCCCTGTTGACAACATCTGAATAGAGAGAAAATTTATGAGAAATGAGATATTGACGTATGCCGGGTTTTAAACCTCTCAAAAATATCTGCGTCATACGTTCCTCATTCTCCACCAAATGAGGTGTAAACCTGGATAACTCCGCGAACTTTGCCTCATACTGGGACACCATCATGTTATTTTGTTCCAATCTAATAACTCTACCTCCTTTATATGACGAACACTTTCAGGAAAGTATTTGTCATTAAACAGTTTCTGAAATATCTCCCAAGACATGCTGAGCGCGGCTGGATGGGTACGCTTCACAGATTTCCACCAGTAATCTGCCTCATTACGGAACATAAAAGTGGTGAATGGAACCTTCTGTTCCTCCATGCATCCCAAGACATTGAATATCTTGGTAATTTGCTTAACCCACGTCTCCGCCTTATTCGGATCTGGCTTTCCCCAGAATTCTGGTGGTCCCAACACTTTGAACTGTGTGGTTGTGACCAGCTGTGCGTTGCTATTGTTTCTACCTGTATTTTGAACAGGAATCTCCTTCGTCTGATTTAGCATGAACCGCAAAAAGCTTCTAAACATCTCATCGTTCATCATCTGCTCAGTGGTGTTGTTTACAGGAGGAACATTGCCCTATTGTACGTTCTCCTCGTTGGTGAGTACAGGCGTCTCCACGGTCTCATTTACTCCATTGTTAACATTCTCAGTTGGCATTCTTAAATACTGCCATAAAACAAAGGTTAATTAAACAAATTAACATATCACATAATATCCCTATATTATGAACCACCAATCAAATAAGATTAGGTAGGACACACTAGCGAAGGATTTACTCGTCTCTCCCCTCCTAGTTCTATTCCCCGATCTCCGCCAGAGATCATATCCCTAAACTCTGATACCAACTGTGACGCTCCCAAAATAGGTATACATCACCCATTCTGAGTTGTCAAATACATGGTACAGAAATAACTACAACTTTATTATTACAATTGTCGTGCAAAATACGATAACAGTTAAACTGTGAGTTTAAATACAAATATTATCTTCTAGACAATATCCACACCCAAATAAGTCCTCATTACAATTATTGATACATTATTTTACAAAAATGGTGAGGACTACTAAAACAACTTCTAGAACCATCATTACATACCCCGACTAGTACTCGCTACATTCTCGCCTCCTGAGAAGAAAAATGGAACAAAAAGAAAAAGGGTTAGCTCAACTAGCCCAGTAAAGAATATTATGACTAAGATAATATAGAACAAATTATCGTTAGTCTTCAACAGGGAAAAATAGAATATAATAGACAACAAGTTTCAGATCAATATTCGCAGCAGAAATAATAATTCATAGAAGAGTTACGTAGAGAATGAAATCTACTATTATCTATGAATTTAAAAGTCCCTCATCAATATTTTATCCTTGTAACATCAATCAATATACATCATAAATCAAATATTCATCTTTGCACTACAGGCCAAAGATATTCATCAGTTGGTCATGTTCATCTCAACACCTGTTCATCTTCGCACTACGGGCCAAAGATATTCATCATAAAATCATTAATCTTTGCACTACAGGCCAAAGATATTCAATAATATCATCATTTAGGACTGAGGATGATGAAAAATATTTTAAAGAAAACGAATCTAGTGAAACAAAAGAATAAATATTAAGGATTCGTATTTCGGTTTATCCATGTCTAAAAATACCTCATAAATAATCATATTGGAATAAAATTCAAGAATGGTCAAAACATGGATACAATCAAAGCTAGTATCCATAATAGATATTTTGGACGAAAAGGAAAAATTTCATTTGATGAATAGTGTCGTATTCGTGAATAGTGTCGTATACGTGAATAGTAACCCCGACAGAAAAAGTTCCAAATTTGATTAAAAGTTCAAACCAATATTTTGGCATAATAATATTGAAGAAAATAATATCATTTAAGAAGAAAATAACATCCCTTACCTCGAAAAAAAATAGTACTTACATTTGGAATACTTTGGGTATAGTCTTTGAAGGAACTTGACCGAGATAACAACACTCAAAGTATCAAAATACTCACAAGAATACGCTCAATATATCGATAGAGAAAGAGAGAGAAAACTTCATTTTCTGATGTGATTTTCAATTCTAACCTAAGCACCCTATTTATAGGAAATTGTTTAGAACACCAAAGTAAAAAATTTAATAAATTAATAATATTTATTAACCAAATTCCTACGCACACCATTGCCAACTAAATTCAGCCACCTTGCACATGCTAAAGATGCCCACAAAATAAAAAAAAATGTTTTTCTTTAAAAAAATATTTAGAACTTCAAAAATCAATTATTTCGGAACTATGGAACTTCAATAATTCATAATAAATAGCCCTTTTATTAAAAAAATTCGGACCACATGTCCCGTCCATAGGAAATTCCATTTTCTACAACTTTACAGAAGAAAGTTTTTCCAAATTCCAAATGTAAATTGACCTGAAATCCACAAACCAAGCGATTTTACAAAGCTATAATTAAATTTCGACCAAGAAATGGGGTCCATGAAACACACAAAACATGTGTTTATCATTTAATGCAACAAAATACTCTTCCTCCTCATATATCCCACATTTGTTGTAAAATATCTTCATTATTATATTATCAAAATATAATAATATATTTAAATGAATTATTTTATCGTAAAAAGATAAAATACCAATTTTCAACAATTGTCACATTAAAATTTTCTCCATCTATATCCACATAAAATGAATATTTTTCTTATCATATAAATCAATAATTAATTATTCACAAATAATATTACGAATCACAATCATCGATAACTGTGCGGTTCCTGGAAAAGAGGGGCTTTCCAATAAGGATTTCTCCTTACTGGCGCACAATTAGATGACCAAAGCTCTCCTTAGACAGAACTTTCTAGACATTGCCAATAATGTTATCTAATAATATTATTTAGATAATATGAATTATTGCTCCGATAATGGAAAATATTGTGTAGTGACAATTATTGAAACAACAGTAATATAAAATATCAACGCAACAATTATTGAATCAATAAAATAAAATATTTGAATAATAATTACTATAACAATTATTGAGTAATGCCTTCCTACGTAAGAATCAATAATTGGTATAATCTTAATCTTCTTGTGTTTTTAACCACCTTAGTATTTCAACAATTGTTAATTGATAATAACTACGCCAATTATTTATAAACAACTTATACTTGTCGTTTCTTCATCCAATCGCTTTCCGTTATGGGGCCCACACAAGGTCAAGTAAATCGCATTTAATATTCCCCGACAAGAAGAATATTCCACGACCAAACGAATATTCCCTGACAACAATGAATATTTTATAACCACTTGCTTATTTAAAATATTTGCGCATTTTACCCATAATTATCCACATTAATCAAATCGACCATTACTATTTCAAAATAATAAATAGAGGAAATTTAATTTTATTTATAATAAGTTGGGGTCTTACAGACTTGACAGCTTCACCAGATGTCATCATCATTCTTCTATGGACAGTGTCAATGGGGTAGGAGGAAAGGCCAGCACTGTAAGACCCAAAATTTATGAATAAAGATTTAATTTTCTTGGAATATTTTTTTCAAAATTATGGTGTGGATTTGAGATAATGTTATAGATGTGGGTAATATTTAGAAATTTTGAAAAGTATGCAAGTGGTTATATAATATTTGATTGGTCGAGGAATATTCTTTTTGTCGGGGAATATCCGTACAATGGCACAATCATTGATGAACCCCACAACGGAATTATTGTCAGAATGAGAAAATGGCAGAAATATTTTTATAAAAATAACGGCGGAAGTTTTACCGTTAAAATTGTTGAACTACTCGGTAGTAAAAGTACAGTAATACGCGTGGTTGCATAGTAGCACATGGTATTGATTATTGATGCTTACGTGAGAAGTCACTCAGTTATACTCAATTATTGCTACAGTAATTGCTGCATCATATCTCTCATATTATTGATTCGATTATTGTCACAATATTATTGGCATAATATAATATATTATTAAATCAATAATTTTGACGACAAAGTTATTCATATTATTAAATGTCAATATTTACAATGTCTAGAAGTTCTGTCAAGGAGAGGTTTGGTCATCTAATTGCGCGCCAATAAGGAGAAATCCTTATCGGAAAGCCCCCTCTTTCCTAGGAATGACTTGATTGTTAAATATTGTGAGTTATAATATTAATGATGAATAAGTTCGTGTTTGATTAAAGATAAAATTGATAGTTCCATTATGTTGGGATTAATAGTGTTAGTGGAAATCGACATCTATTCCGATGATAATTGATGTATGGGGGTTATATTGATAAATTGGGTAATTAATCGGATAAATGAGCAATTAATTGCTACTAATTCACGTGCTTATATAACTATTTGTTCACATGTGTGTACTATTGAGTCACATTCATTTACTATTAGGGGAGTTGGTGCAGGATTGATAATACTTGCATGACTAAGTTAAAAATAGAAGTATAGATGAAGGTACTATACTATAATTCGTATTTTCACATGTCTAGAACTGTTGATTCACATGATTTACTATTGATTCACATGATTTACTATTAGGGGAGGTGGTGCAAGTTTGATAATACTTACAGGACTAAATTAAAAATGAAAGAAAAGTTGAAGGTATTGTACTGTTATATTTCGAGCCCCAAAACGTGCAATTATCGAAACTATATTTTCCTATAAATAGAAGCTCATTCTTCCTTCATTTCTCACCAATTCACTAAAGCTATAGAGCAATTATTATAGAGAGAAATTATAGAAAGAAAGAAGAAGAGTAGTCTGCTACCTCTCTATTCTAGTATCCAGCTTTATTCTAAGGTAAGGGGTATTATTTCTTTCGTATTCATGAAGAGAGCTTACATTATTCTATTTTTTATTATTATGTTGAATAACTCATCATGTCAGCAAGTACGCATACATGATAAAATTATTCTCATTATTCCATTCTTTATTATTCTCATTGGAATATCCATGCATGCGGATTACACTAGACTGGTTCCATTCTTTATTATTCGCTTTAATAACTTGTGCATGCGCGTCTATCGCATGCATGGTGAATCCTTTGTTATTCCATTCTTTATTATTCTGTTGGAATATCCTCATACATGCGGTTTACGCACGACACGTTCCATTCTTTATTATTCATTGCGAATAACCTTTATGCATGCGAGGCCTATCACATGCATGGTGAATTCTTCTGTTATTCCATTCTTTATTATTCTATTGGAATAACATGTCTATGTGGATTACCACATCCATGGTGAATGATTCTTTGTATTCATATGAATAATATTTTCATTCAAAAGGGGTTTCTGCCAGGGGTAGTTTCGTAATTTTTCTGACCCTCAAAAATTCTGAAAAATTTGAAATGATAATTTGATGAGTTTTCTAGATTGTGTCCAAAAATGGAAATTTTTGGATGTATAGATTAAGAGTTATAGATTTTATGGGAAAAAGACTATTTTAAAAGTAAACCCTTATAACTCTTTGTGGTTAACTCCAAAATTGGTGAAATATTTATTGGGAGTACATATATATAACAAGAGTATACCTTGTAAATTTCAGAATTTTTGGACAAAAGTACAATTTATGATAAATATCTAAATATTCGACAGTTTTGGCCATATGAAAAATACTAAATGAATTTTAAAAATTCCGAGAAAAATATATGTTCAATATATATTCTGCTAAATCCCAGAAAAGAAATATTTTTTGGACTGATTTGATATTTTTCATGAAAATGAACTAGTTATGAGTAAATAAATTAAATATGTTATATATGTGAAGTAACAAAATTGGAAAATAGGATTTTATGGCTTGAGAATCCTATATAGGGTATATGCAGATTTTTTATGAGGGATTTGTTCATTGGTGATGAAATCTTATGAGTATGGTATTTTTGAATGATTAAATGCATTATTTGGTAAAGTGTAAATAATTAAAATAAATTATTTATAAGTTTAAGAAGTGATTAAAATATTGTTATAATATTAATAATATTAGATTATGAGTTTATTAAGTGGTTGATAATATTTGGATAAATTTAAAGTCTTTAATATTTATCATTGTTTTCGTTTGATTAATGCTTATATCATCGTCATCATCCTCATGCTTATATGGTGATGAAAGTTATCTTTGGCTTACGTGCAAAGATGGACTGTTGATTATTGAATTGTATATCTTTGGCTTACGTGCAAAGATGAACTGTTGATTATTGGTTTTATAGTTGTATATCTTTGGCTTACGTGCAGAGATAGACTTGGTATGATTATGACCAGGGATCATTTGGTGTAATCATGACCTGTAATGTTATAAATGATGTGGTAAAAGTCCTCAATGGCCTGTAGTGCATTGATGGACAGTTTTACAACTACCACTTTCGCACCACAAGAAGCTCTAGTTAGTCCCCATTTTTGTACAGTCTGTTGAGTTTTGTTGGGCATAATTCTCCTCAACCCTTCTTTCTAACAAACAAATTCCTTTTTAATTATTTCACTGTTAGGACTCTTCTTACTAGAATTTAATCGCATACCAAATCCACCTTCTCTACCATAGTTGTTATAAAAGTCACGAACACCACCTAAGTTATGAAAATGTTGCCCAATTTTCGGTATCAACTCATTTTTAACTTGCGGAATGTAAAGTTGTTAAGAAGAATTACCAGATGATACCATTTCTATCACTTCTATACAATGCTGCATTCTGCAAACCCAACAAGTATACAACTTAGAATCAACAAGCCAGCAGCCAGAAAAGACCATCACTGTGAAGGACTAGTGAAAGAATCACTGTGAAGGACTGTGAAGTTTGTATATAATTAGAAATGCAATGAGTGTGTTAGTCAAAAAAGTGCACGTAATCTAGCTAACCTACAAGTTGCATATGAAAATTATAGGGAAAAATTGGTTCAGTTCTCACAAGCAAACTCAGTTCAGAAAAATTAGGACATAACACAGAAAAAGGACAAATCAAAATTCATAGAATACTACTATGAGCTTGAAGTATATATATATATATATATATATATATATATATATATATATATATATTGCCTTGAGATTCTAAAATACTGATTAAAAATGCTTCAGAAGTTAAAATATAGAATCAATACAAGCTCAATCAACCAAAAACAGTGAGAATACAGGAAAAACACGAATTCGAATTTCTTATATCCCAAATTCTTAGCCAGCTTTTCAAAACAAAGACATAAACTCACGAAGTAAAAAATCCGCTAGATTTCATTCATTTGGTTCAAACAGAAAATTAGAAAATACCTTGGGAGACTCCTAAATCGCGATTGTTCTTGGTTTGACAGAGACCACGAGATTCAGAGTACCTTGGAGACTAAATCGCTGTGAGTTTTCGGCCGTTGATAGAGACGACGAACATGCTTTCATCCGGCAAGATGTATACCAGATTTGCGCGATTGAGGGGAAAAATGTATCCTCAAGATTGTTGAACCAATTGCTCCTCTGATCTTCTTTCGTCTGGCGCAATTTGAAAGAGAAACGTAATTTGGGAAAATTTGGAGGCGGCTTCTTTTTTGACCCGAAAGAGAGATCCGTGTATTTTATTTTCCCACACGCATCCTTTCCTGGGCCGTTGGATGTATCTGACAGCTGAGAGAAGAAGTTCGTTTTTGGCTAAATTACGGGAGCCCGGACCAGATCTCTTCCGTATATATATATATATATATATATATATATATATATATATATAAGTTTTTATATTTTATTTTTATTATTTGCATAGTACTGCATAGTGTAGCATAGTATTGCATAATGCTGCATAGTGCAGCACAGTAAAATCAAAAAATTTCTTTCAGTTTTCACCCGTGAATTCGCTCCCGTGATTCATACTATTGGTCCTTGATTTCTAAAATTCAAATAGTATTCTGTCATTCTCCTATAAATAGGATGCTTAGTTTAGAATTAAAAATCACACTAGAATCAAAGAATTCTTCTTCTATAATATTGAGCGTATTTCTTTAGAGTTTAAGGAAGATTTGAGTGAAAAAAATATTATAAGTTTTCTTCAAGAATATCCCCGCCCTACCAGTCAGAAGTACTCTCCTTTTAAGGTAAGGGATATTATTTTTGTTCAATATTCGTAAGAAATAATATTTTCTTTCATACTCTACAGTATGTAAGTAATATTATTTCGTTTCAGATTCTAAATTCTACACTCATTTTGTTAAGTATTGCTCTATACTCCTTAAATTTAGTAGAATATCCTTGAAATTTACGCTTCATCTAGTATCTTTTCACAAGAATATATTTCTACACATTCTTGTTAAATTTTGATCTTTTTATGTTGGGGTACTATTCACGGGGTACTATTCACGAGGTACTCTTCACTCGGGTACTATTCACCTGGGTTACTATTCATGATAAAAATTGATTTCTTTTCTGTCCAAATTATTTTTGATACAATATTATTCTTGAATTTTACTCCACAAAGTAATATCTTGTTGACAATTTGGACATTATTAAATTCTGGATAAATTGATTTATAAATCTTTAAAATTTATCCTTGCTCTCATTTAATTGAATTTTTATATCATTGTCATCACCCTCATGCTTATATTATGATGAAAGGTATCTTTGGCCCGTAGTGCATAGATAGACTTAGGAGTGAGCAAAAAATGGCTAAAACCAAATTATCGAAACGAACCAAATTTGTTTAACCAAATTATTTCGGTTTGTCAGTTTTTTTTTACAATTTCGGTTATATCCAAATTATTTCTCAATATTCAGTTTCAGTTTTCAAAAAGCATATTATTCGGATACCCGAATACCGAACCTTAATAGTTAAAAAAATTAATTTATAATATTATATCTACTATCTAAGTATCCTGACTAGTGAAGTGAGTAGTGACTATCAGACTCAGACATTCATTTCGCATTCATCAAACTTAGTTCTCCTTATTTGCCCTAGCCGCCCTCTCCCAGTCCAGATTTCATCATCTCGCACTCAAGATCTCACAATTCCTCTCTTCACTCTTGCCTCTCGAGTCTCGATCTCACATCCTCTCTGGCTCTCTCCGTCTCAAACTCTCAATCTCCATTCTCCTACCTCGCCTCTCGTGATTAGCGGCAGAGAGGCCAAGGTAACAATCATCAAGTAAATCCTTTCTATTTTTTTTCTTTTTTGTATACATGTAGGTGTGAAGATAGCCAAGGAAGATACATACCATGTTCACTGTTCAGTGCCTGATAATAAAAATTTTGACTGTTGTTAAACTGCAAGATTTAATTTTTACTATGTACCCATTGATGGGTAGTTAAAAAAATTAGATTTAAGGGAATGCATAGAAAATTTAGTTCCCAAGTTATTATTACTCTAGTGTTTAGTTAAGGATTTTATTTGCATGACTTATGGTGATCTTGTTAATAGGATGTTGGGGTTAAATTTTGTTGCCAGTGTAAACTTGATAGAGTAGTTTTTTAAGTGAGGTGTAGAGCTTTCAACTGAAGATATATCATCACTCTGTTTGTTTTTTTATATGCCTTTGAGTCTAGATTTTGTATGCGGTTATTTGGTTGGAGTTAAGTTATAAGTATGGCTACTTCTAAGCAATTCTGATTCATTTTAAATTTGGGATACAGTCCTTTAATATGTTTGTTACAGGAACTCATGTATGTCACCTATTAAAAGGTAGTCAAATATGTCCTTTAGTTGACGTCATTGGGATACATTCCGCAATGATTTGGCAATTTAAGAGTTTTTTTTTATTATCTTGATTCTCATTTTTGTTCGTTAATCTAATTTGATTTGTTTGACATTTATAGATGATGTCAAGAGGTGTTTTAAATGATTTGCACATGGTCAATGATACGGACGAGCCTAACCTTGATGACCTTGATCCAATTGGACATGCAAGAAAGACAAATGATAGTGTTCCCACCAATATAGAGCTCGGGTCAAAAGAAACCACGACAAGTACAAAAACTACAGGACACTCAGAAAGTGTAAAGATGCCAAGAAAAAGGATGGCACCTAGATTCAAGGTGTGGACTGAGGGGTACTTCATTCCCATTAAAGATAAGGATGGTAATGTCATCAAAGGTAAGTGTACTTATTGTGAAAAAAGAATTAGCTGTTGATTCATCTTCAAATAGCACTACTTCTTTAAGAAATCACTTTAGAACTTGTAAAAAAATCCTATCAACATGGATAAAGCTCAATCCCAACTTGTAGGGATTAAAGAGGGTGAAGGAGAAGGAGGGGCATGTGAGGGTACACTCACTTCTTAGAGGTTTGACCAAGAAGCGGTTAGGGTAGCTGTAGTTCACCATCTTATTGTAGATGAACTTCTTTTCAAACATGTTGAGAAGGAGGGTTTTAAAAGACTTATGCAAGTTGCTTGTCTTAGGTTTCAATTGCCTTCTTGTTTTACATTTGCTAGAGATTGTATTCGTTTGTATGAGAATGAGAAGACTAAGTTGAAAACAATCCTTAGAAAACATTGTGAACATGTTAGCCTCACAACTGACTCTTAGACTTCTAATCAACGCTTGAATTATATGTGTGTTACTGCTCATTTTTATTGATGAAAACTGGAAATTGTATAAGAAAATCTTGAATTTTTAAACCATCACAAGTCATAAGGGGAAGGACATTGGGGAAATGGTTGAGTCTTGTCTAAAAGAGTGGGGACTTTCTAAAGTCATGACACTCACTGTAGATAATGCTAGCTCAAATGATACTGCGGCGGCTTACTTGAGAGATAGATGTCAATACTGGAAAACCAATGTCTTAGGTGGTAAATTCATTCACATGAGATGTATAGCTCACATTATTAATCTTGTTATGAATGATGGGTTGAAGTTGATTGAGAAATCTGTTGAGACAGTTAGGCATGCAGTGAAGTATGCAAAAAAATCTCCGGCTAGGGTCAAGTAATTTAAAGACTGTATTGAGTATTGTGGTCTTGAAGATAAGAAAGGCTTAAGTCTAGATTGCCAAACTAGATGGAACTCAACTGATGTTAAGTTCGACCTTAAAATACAAGAAAGCTTTTGATCGATTTGGGTTTGAAGATCGTGGCTTTGAAAAAGAGATGGGAGGTGATAAGTGGATTTTATATACGCGATTCAATGTCCATTTCATTCTTATTTGTTGCTAAATTCTTGTGATCATGTTCATTTTTACTTATTTTATGTTATTTCATGTGTAGAATGGTGGTTGTAGCATTCAACATAGATTTGGAACTATTCGGTGTGATTTGAAGTCAATTGGAGCATGATTGGAAGAAAGATAGAAGTTCAAATGTTAGATCATTGAAAAGAGAGGCCACGGGCTGCTTAGTTAACTTTATACACCCTCGCCGCCAAGTGGGGTCTTCTTACTCAATTAACAGGAAGGTAGCCAGTCGGGGCGAGCATATTTATACTATACACCCCCGCCGGGGCGGGGGGTCTTCAATTGGGCTAAACAGGGAAGGGTACACGTAGGAAGCGTTTATAAGACATACACCCCGTAGAAGATGGGTGTCGATTTTGAAGTGTCCTGTTATGTTTGTAATTCTTTTTTGGGCACGAATCTTAGCTATTTGTATGGAAAATGTAACTCTAATTGAGGGGGATTTCGGCTGGGACTTGTGTGTTGGATAACATATACTCAATAAACAACAACTTAAAAGACACACGAGTGATATTACGAAGAAAGAAGCTCAGTTTTTCATTACAAGCTTTGGAGGAGTATTTTGAGGAGATTTTCAAGTCGATTGCGATTCTAGGAAACGTGAAGGGTGTTTTTCAATATTCTTCATGTTAGGCTATTATTTTTAATTGGAAGAATGATTTCTATGATTTATTCCGTGTTTAATTCGTTCATCATGAACTAATTCATTTTTTAGGCTTGTGATGGATCATTTGAGTGAATCAATAATTTTGTAAACTTTAATTTTCAATTCAATAGTCTATTTCCAGTTTATCTATATTGATTTGAGCTTGAACCTATAAATTGCCTGATCAACAATTCTTTGTGGAATTGGATGGAATCAAGAGAGGATATTCAAATCTAGACCTAGTCGAAATAGCATGTGTTCATGAATTTTGTGAATAGCTTAATCTTTTTTAATGTTAAGGTAGATATATGCTTGACATCGCATGTAATGGGATAGAGAACTTATTCTTAAACCTTATTTAATTGTAATTCACATAGAGATATAGTGGGTTAGTTGATTAAAGTGTTTAACGTGTTTCTATTTTAATTGTGGATTTACGTTAATATGGTATTAGTGCATCGAGAGGTGGTTAATACTACGTTCGTGTTCTTGATTAATAAACTGGGATAGTTGTAAGACCCCAACTTATTATAAATGAAATTAAATTTCCTCTATTTATTATTTTTAAATAGTAAGGGATGATTTGATTAATGTGGTTAGTTATGGGTAAAATGCGCAAATATTTCAAATAAGCAAGTGGTTATAAAATATTCATTGTTATCGGGGAATATTTGTTTGGTCGTGGAATATCCTTACTGTCGGGGAATATTCGTACGACGGCGCAGCCTTGTGTGGGCCCCATAATGGAAAGTGATTGGATGAAGAAAACGACAAGTATAAGTTATTTATAAATAACGGCGTAGTTGTTACCGTTAAAATACTCGGTGGTTAAAATACAGTAGCACATGGTATTGCACCAATTATTGATTCTTACGTAAGAAGGCACTACTCAATAGTAATTACTGTTCAATATTTTATTTTATTGATTCAATAATTGCTACGTTGATATTTTATATTATTGTTGTTTCAATAATTGTCGATTACGATATTTTTTCCATTATCGGAGCAATAATTCATATTATTTGAATAATATTATTAGATAACATTATTGGCAATGTCTAGAAAGTTCTGTCCAAGGAGAGGTTTGATCACTTAATTATAAGGCGCCCATGAGGAGAAATCATTATTGAAAGCCCCTCTTTCTAGTGAACCTGCCTCGGTTGTCGATGTTGTGATTCGTAATATTATTTGTGAATAATTAATTATTGATTTATATGATGAGGAAAATATTCATTTTATGTGGATATAGATGGAGAAAATTTTTCATGTGACAATTGTTGAAAATAAATATTTTATCTTTTTCTGATAAAATAATTCATTTAAATATATTATTATATTATAATAATATAATAATGGTGATATCTTTACAATGAATATGGGATATATGAATATATGAGGAAGAAGAGTATTTTTGTTACTAAAATATTTAAAACATGTTTTTATGTTTGTGGACCCCATTTCTTGATCGAAATTTGATTATACCTTTGTAAAATCGTCTCAGTATGTGGATTTCGGTCAAGTTCTGCTTAGAATTTGGAAAAACTTAAAACTACAAAGTTGTAGAGAATTGAATTTCCTATGGAATGGACATAAGATTCAAATTTTTCTAATAAAAGGGCTATATATTATGAATTATTGAAATTTTGGAATAATTGATTTTTGAAGTTTTAAATATATTTTTTAATAAAAATGTTTTTTTTTTCATTTTGTGGGCCTCACTAACATGTGCAAAGTGCTGAATTCAGTTGGTAAAAGTAGGCATAGGAAATTTATATAAATATATTATTATTTTATTAAATTTTCTACTTTGGTGTTCTAAATATTTTCCTATAAATAGGGTGCTTAGGTTAGAATTGAAAATCACACCAGAAACTAAAGATTTCTCCCTCTATATTATCGAGCGTATTATTGTGAGTATTTTAATACTTTGAGTGTTGTTATACGGTGCAAGTTCTTTCAGAGTTATATCTGATATTCCAGCCAGAATTACTATTCTTTCGAGGTAAGGGATGTTATTTTTTATATAAATGATATTATTTCTTTCAATATCTTATGCCAAAATGTTGGTAAGGTTTTTCTTATGAAATTCTAATCTTTTAGTGTTGGGGTTACAATTCACGTATACGGTACTATTCACGTATACGACACTATTCACGAAATAAGGCACTATTCACAGAAAAATTAAATTTTCGTTTTTTGTCCAAAATATCTATTATGGATACTAGCTTTGATTGTATCCATATTTTGATCATTCTTGAATTTTACTCCACTATGGTTATTTATGAAGTATTTTTGAACTTGGACTATTTAAAGTACGAATCCTTAAAATTTGTTTTTTTGTTTCACTAGATTCAATTTCTTTAAAATATTTTTCATCATCCTCAGTCCTAAATGATGATATTACTAAATATCTTTGGCTTATAGTGCAAAGATGGTTGAATTTCTTATGAATATCTTAGGCCCGTAGTGCAAAGATGTACAGGTGTTGAGATGAACATGACCAACTGATGAATATCTTTGGCCTGTAGTGCAAAGATGAATATTTAATTTAAGATGTATATTGATTGATGTTACATGGATAAAATATTGATGATGGATTTTTAAAATCATAGAAGATAGTAGATTTTATTCTCTACGTAACTCTTCTAATGAATTGTTATTTCTGCTGTGAATATTGATTTAAAACTTGTTGTCTATTATATTCTATCAAATTTTTCTCTGTTGAGGACTAATGATAATTTGTTCTATATTATCTTAGTCATAATATTCTTTACTAGGCTAGTTGAGCTAACCCTTTTCCTTTTTGTTCCATTTTTCTTCTCAGGAGGCGAGAATGTAGCGAGTACTAGTCGGGGTATGGAATGAAGGTTCTAGAAAGTCGTTTTAGTAGTCCTCACTATTTTGTAAAATAGTGTATCAATAATTGTAATGAGAACTTATTCGAGTGTTGATATTGTCTAGAAAATAATATTTGTTTTTAAACTCATAGTTTATGTGTTGTCGTATTTTGCACGACAATTGTAATAATAAAGTTGTAGTTGTTTCTGTACCATGTATTTGGCGACTCAGAATGGGTGTTGTATACCTATTTTGGGGGCGTCACAATAGTGCATTGAATTGGAATAAAAGTGTTAAAATCAGAGTGAAGCTTAGGGTGAAATCATAAGTCTAATTCTCCATTGATTGTTTGAAATTCTAGATTTTGATATTTGTGATTGGTTTGTGGTAGTTTATTTTATTATTTAATTTTGAATCTTTAATTTTAATCATTGAGTTGAAGAGTTTAATAAAATTAGGGTTAATAGGAAATTGGTAATTGTAAGTTAAGGTTATTGCTAGTTACTCTCTGTGGGAATGATACTTTACTTATCACTCTATTACTTGTTGACCACGTATACTTGCGTGTTGTGCGTATATAAATTTTACCCAACATGTTTTTGGCGCCGTTGTCGGGGACTATTTAGTATAAATCTTAATAGTTTTACAATATCAGTTTAATTAATCCAGTTTTACTTAGACATTTTTATTTTTGTTTTGTGTTTCTTGTTTCAGGTGTTGGAAGCAGTTTGTGCAAACTCGGTCCAAAAATCCAAATTTGTTGCCTTTTGAGGACGACATAGAGAAAAGGTTCCAGAGGTTGAGTAAGTGGATCAAGGAAATGAGACAAGAATTTGAAACACCTGAGAAAGAAGAGGAAATGGCAGACGAAGATCGGAAAGCATTAAGGGACTTCGCCACACCCAAAGTGACTGAACTGCAGTCAAGCATCACCAGGCCCGCAATAGCTGCTAACACATTTGAAATCAAGCCTGGGATGATTCAAATGATTCAGAATTTAGTTTAGTTTGGGGGATTGGCAAATGACGATCCGAACGAGCATCTAGTCAGCTTTCTGGAAATTTGTGACACCTTTAGATACAATGGGGTGTTGGATGAGGCGGTGAGACTTCGCTTGTTCCCATTTACTTTACGGGACAAGGCGAAGAGTTGGTTGCATTCTCTAACATCCGATTCAATAACTACATGGGAGGATTTAGCTTAGAAATTCCTCGCCAAATTCTTTCCACCGGCGAAAACTGCAAAGATGAGGAACGAGATAACGATGTTTGAACAGCAACATGGGGAGTCGTTATATGAGGCATGGGAGAGATATAAAGAATTTCTCAGAAAATGCCCACATCACGGATTACCCAAGTTGCTACAAATGAACACCTTTTACAACGGACTACATGGGAATCTCAGAACGAGTATTGATGCAGCGTCGGGCGGACCATTCATGGCTAAGAGTTACAAGGAAACCTACGATTTGATTGAAACCATGGCGGCTAATAACTACTAGTGGCCCACAACGAGAATGACACAGGCGAAGGCAGCTGGGGTGTTAGAAGTAGATGGTGTGATAGCTATACAAGCACAGATTGTTGCACTTTCAAAGAAGTTAGATTCGATGACAGGGGCACAAGCACAGCAAGTGACAATAATATGTGAGTTGTGCATGGGAGAGAACCCAACAGATCAATGTGCGATAAGTTCAGCATCGGTTCAGTTTGTGGAAAATTATAACAGAATTCTGTAGAACACATACCAGAACACATATAATCAAGGAAATAGGAATCATCAAAATTTCTCATGGAGAAACAACCAGCAAAATCAAGCTCCACGACAGTCATACCCTCCAGGTTTTCAGAATCACCAGCAACCAGTTCAACATCAAGAAAGGAAATCAGATTTCGAAGAAGTGGTGTCGAAGTACATGATTAATAACGATGCAGCAATGAAAAATCATGCAATAGCCATGAAGAACTTGGAGAATCAGATAGGATAAATTGCTTTAGCATTAAACAACAGGCCATAAGGGACCCTACCAAGCGATACAGAGAGAAATTCGAAGGGCAACCATGAACAGTGTCAGGCAATTACATTGCGGAGTAGAAAAAGTCTCGAGGGTACTAATACAAAAAATTCAGCAACTCCGGATGAAAAAGTTGATGATAGGAACATGAGTATAGAAAGCAAAGGTGAGGATAAGAAAGATAAGGAAACAAAGTTAAACAATAAACCAATTGTTTATCCACCACCACCATTTCAGCAGAGGGTCCAAAAACAGAAATTAGACAAGCAATTTGCAAAGTTTTTGGAAGTATTCAAGAAACTTCATATTAATATTCCATTTGCAGAAGCCTTAGAGCAAATGTCGAGCTACGCAAAATTTATGAAAGGGATTCTGTCAAGGAAGAAGAAATGGGATGATTTTGAGACTGCGGCATTAACAGAGTAGTGTAGTGCGGTATTACAGCAGAAATTACCACCAAAACTCAAGGACCCGGTGAGCTTCACTATTCCATGCACAATCGGGAATATGCATTTCAGCAAGTGTTTATGTGATTTGGGGGCGAGTGTAAACCTTATGTCATTGTCAGTATACACAGAATTGGGTTTGCCCACACCAAGACCTACAAATATTTCATTACAGTTAGCAGATAGGTCAGTCACATATCCAAGAGGCATAGTGGAGGACATTTTAGTGAAAGTGGACATTTTAGAGGACTTTATCATTTTGGATTTTAAGGAGGACAAAAACATCCCAATTATCCCAGGGGGACCATTTTTGGCCACGGGTCGGACACTCAAAGATGTACAAAAAGGGGAACTCACTATGAGGGTCCAAGATCAAGAAGTAAAATTTAATGTGTTTAAGGCCATGAAATTCCCTATGGATGAGGAAGAATGTTTTCGAATGGATTTAATTGAGCAAATCATAAGTGATGATATGAGCAAGAGTTTGGTCCACGATCCATTAGAAACAACGTTATTGGGGGATGAAGAGGTCGACGATCCGGAATTGGTGGATTACTTACAAATGATAGACTCATTTCCACGAGTTTCCAGATTTAGAACACCGTTTGAACCACTGCACACGGAGGAGGTAACCACAGAAAAATTGAAACCATCATTGGAGGAGCCACCAAAGTTGGAACTTAAGCAGCTCCCTAAACACCTCAGGTATACATTCTTAGGCAATTCAAATTCTTTACCTGTTATTATTTCTGTTGCACTTAACAAATTGCAGGAAGAAAAATTATTGAGGGTGCTTAGGGAACATAAATCAGCGATCGGGTGGACAATTGCGGATATAAAGGGAATCAGCCCATCATTTTGCATGCACAAGATTTTGATGGAAGATGAGGCTAAACCAACGGTGGAGCAACAGCGGCGACTTAACTCGATTATGAAGGAAGTTGTTAAGAGAGAAATTTTGAAGTGGTTAGATGCCGGCATCATCTACCCGATTTCCGATAGCGAATGGGTTAGTCCAGTGCAGTGCGTTCCAAAAAAAGGAGGAATGACAATGGTGCAGAATGAGGACAACGAATTAATACCAACTAGAACAGTGACCGGTTGGAGGGTTTGCATGGATTATAGAAAATTGAACAAGGCAACCAGAAAAGACCATTTCCCGCTGCCGTTCATTGATCAAATGTTGGATAGATTAGCAGGACATGAGTATTACTGTTTGTTGGATGGATACTCGGGCTATAACCAGATAGTCATTGCTTCAGAGGATCAAGAAAAGACAACATTCACGTGCCCTTACAGCACATTTGCATTCTAGAGAATGTTATTTGGGTTATGCAATGCATCTGTAACTTTCCAACGGTATATGATGGCCATTTTTTCAGATATGGTGGAGAAAAATGTTGAGGTCTTCATGGATGACTTTTCAATCTATGGGGATAGCTTCGATATTTTCTTGAAGAATCTGGTCATGGTGTTGCAACGATGTAAGGACACGAATCTCGTACTAAATTGGGAAAAATGCCACTTCATGTTTGAAGAGGGCATAATTTTGGGCCATAAAGTATCGGCTCAAGGATTGGAAGTTGACAAAGCAAAGTTGGAAACTATTGAAAAACTGCCTCCACCGAGCTCAGTTAAGGGTATTAGGAGTTTCTTAGGACACGCTGGATTCTACCGGAGGTTCATAAAAGACTTCTCTAAAATTGCAAAACCTCTATGCAGTTTGTTAGAGAAGGATGCCACTTTCAGCTTTGATGGAGAATGCAAGACAACGTTTGACTTATTAAAAAGAAAATTCACTACAACCCCCGTTATAGTCGCACCAGATTGGAGAATGCCATTCGAGCTCATGTATGATGCAAGTGACTACACGGTTGGGGCTGTTTTAGGCCAACGTCGAGACAAGGTGTTTCACGCTATATACTATGCAAGCAAAACACTTACAGAAACTTAAATGAATTACACAACCACAGAAAAGGAATTTTTTGCAGTGGTGTATGCATTTGACAAATTTTGGGCTTACTTGATCGGGACTAAGGTGATAGTCTACACGGACCATACGACAATTCGGTACTTGATAGCGAAAAAGGATGCTAAGCCACGCCTTATCCGGTGGATTCTCCTACTTCAAGAGTTTGACTTAGAAATAAAAGATAGGAAGGGTACGGAAAACCAAGTAGCCAATCACTTGTCTAGGTTGGAAAACCAAGGGAAAGCGAAAGACGACAGATGTGAGATTAATGAGTCATTCCCAGATGAGCAACTGTTTGGGATTTCAGCAAAGATTCTGTGGTATGGGGATTATGCAAATTTTATTGTGAGCAACATTCTACCACCTGACCTCACAAGACAACAGAAAAAGAAATTTCTTCATGACGTGAAATGGTACATGTGGGATGAACCATATTTGTTAAAGTAGTGTACCGACAAAATGATTTGACGGTGCGTCCCTATAGCGAAGTGAAGAACATTCTGCACGAGTGTCACTAATCTACGTATGGCGGACATTATGGGAGTGAGAGGACAGCAGCGAAGGTTTTTACAAGCAGGTTTTTATTGGCCTACGTTATTTAAAGATGCCCACCATTTTGTCAAGCAATGCGATAGGTGTTAAAGAGTGGGCAACATTTCAAAACGGAATGAGATGCCTCTGCAAACGATTCTTGAAGTGGAAATCTTTGACGTATGAGGTATCGATTTCATGGGGCCATTCCCTTCATCCTTAAACAATCAGTATATTCTCCTCATAGTGGATTACGTATCAAAGTGGGTTGAAGTTATAGCATTACCATCAAACGATGCCAAGGTGGTCCTGAAGTTCCTACAAAAGAACATCTTTATGAGATTTGGCACACCAAGAGCAATAATCAGTGACGAAGGTAGTCACTTTTACAATAAGTCCTTTACTGCTCTTTTGGCCAAGTATGGGGTCAACCACAAGGTAGCTACAACGTATCACCCTCAAACCAGTGGACAGGCTGAGGTATCAAACAGAGAAGTTAAGAAGATATTAGAGAAAGTGGTGAATCCGAGTTGGAAAGATTGGTCGCTGAGATTGGATGATGAATTATGGGCATACCGGACTGCATACAAGACGCCAATCAGGATGTCACCATATCAACTACTTTACGGGAAGGCATGCCACTTACCGGTCGAGCTACAACATAAGGTATATTGGGCGGTACAAAAACTTAATTATGATCAAGCAGCTGTAGGGGAAAAAAGATTACTTCAATTGAATGAACTCGACGAATTCCGCCTTTACGCCTATGAGAATTCCAAATTTTACAAAGAAAAGGTAAAAAGATGGCACGACCAGAAACTTATGCATCGAACATTCGAGCCTGGTCAATCAGTACTATTGTTTAACTCACAGTTGCGATTGTTCCCTGGAAAGCTTAAATCGAGATGGTTGGGACCATTCACTATCAAACAGGTTTTCTCTCATGGCGCAGTAGAACTCTACAGTCAAAATCCACTAGATACGTTCAAAGTAAACAGACATTGATTGAAACATTATTGGGGTAGAGAAGCCAACTCCGACATGATCGCCATCACATTGACCGACACAACATGAGCAGGAAGTAGTCAGGCTGAACGACTTAAAATCAAGCGCTAATTGGGAGGCTACCCAATCTTTAGTTTATTCTTGTATTTTTCATTTATAGTCCTTCCAATATAGTTTTTATTCAATTAATAGTTAGTAGCATACATTGAAAGTCTAGTTAATCTCTCAACAATACTTCATGTTATAAACAACCCACTAAACTTCATGTTTTATATCACGCGGGATGGATAAAAGATGATTAAGCATTACATTGAAGCAGAGGTGAGTTACATTGAAGCAAAACCAAGGAGTCTCGACAAGAAGATAGCCCGGCACGGGAAGCCCCCTTCTAACACTACAACCCATTTGGGGTGGGGGTCCCTAAACTTAGCTAGCAGGGGCATAGCCCACCGGGGCGAGCCTTCCAAGAACAATACCCCCCGCTGGGGCGAGGGTCCAGAAATTCAAGAGACAAAGGTGGCAGTTAGGTAACCTCCTCGCATAACCAATCACCCACTATCTCCATTAAACCTCATAACCTCCATCCACTACTACCATTACCACATTAACTCCATTAATTACCCCACCTCTTCAATCCACCAATAGACCATATTCTTCTACCTCTATATATAGCACCACATCTCATACCAAATCTCCCACAATAATTGATATAAAGCAAACATAGAGTATACTTGTGAACTAAAGAGGATAAAATTGAAAGGTTTGGGAGAGAGTTAAGGCAAGTCCAACAATAGGGAGAGACATGGTTTCACAATCATCTTCTAAACGCCAAAGGGGGGAGAGTTCACGACCATCTCAACCAACCCGCACCTTCAATCACCGAAAATTTGCAAGTGCCACCGCCACCGACCGGTATGACTACATGCTCACCAAAGCCCTTACACCGGAGTGGGGGTTGGCACCAGATCCTAACAATGGGGATCTTATGCCTCATATTTACCAAAAAAAGATGGACCAAATTCACCGAGGAGCTGGAACCAGCCGTTGTGAACATTGTCAAAGAATTCTACGCAAATATTGAGGACAAAGAACCATTCCATGCATTTGTGCGAGGTCGGTTGGTTCCATTCAGTGCTGACGCCATCAACACCTATTACCAACTGAGGGTACCTCGCCATTGCCATTATGCTCATCTCCGTAATTCTGACTCGGACTATGATGTTATAATCACAGAGATGATAAAGCCCGGAACATCTTGGATCAAGGGTCGAAAGGGAGGCACCGTGTTTCATAGCAAAGACCTTTGCCAGTATGTCAAAATCTGGTACGCCTTCCTATGTACAAATTACTTCCGTCCCAACATACCTCGGACGTCACCAAAGAGAAGGCGTTATTGTTGTACGCCATTGTGCAAGATTTTATCATCGACGTCAGGGCCATAATCTGTTCATCAATCCGCCGGTACTTACGTGGGAATTTTTCTGGAGGCTTGCCACACCCATCGCTCATATGTGGTTTTTGTCGCAATGTTGGGGTTAGATGGTCCGATGACGAGCCCACATAAATGCCGATTGCATTACTTGATTCTAGAATGATAGCGCGGTATTCCATATGGGCAGGGGGCGAGTCACATCCACGTGGTCTAGGGTTCATTTTCTCGTCGGATTCGGAAGATGATGTTGATGCTACAGAGACATCGGGGGATGACGATGAAGCAATGGGCGATCAAGGGGATGAGCAGGTACCGCAGGCCGAAGCCATATCAAGTTCTCAGTTCCTTGATTTTCAAAATTAATTGAATGCACACAACAACGCAACACGTCGAGAAATGAGGCAGGATCATATGTTTGATGCTATGAACGCATATTTCGCCTCGCTCAACACAACTCTACAAAGCTTCAACCTGGCGGCCCAATTTCCATATCAACTGCCCATGCCAATGCCAAGGTTTCCACCAAGTGATTCGGACGAAGAACAACAACAACCACCTCCTCAGACTTAAGCGATAGCAGGGAAGTCCTCACGTATTTATTTTGACTATTCATCCAATGAGGACATTGTATTCCTTAAGTTTGGGGGATTTAAATTCATGTTTGCATGCATTTAGCTCATTTAGGTTGCATTTTACATTATTGCATCATAATTTTAGTATCGCGTGATAGTTTAGGTTAATGTTTGTCATTGCATAGTAGATAATCTTGTAATGTATTTTGTTATCCTTATATATAAAAAAAAATAAAAAAATAAAAAATTTAGTTAGTAAATATTGTGTTGCGTAAGTCCATCAATGTTGTATTTCATATTATTTGTAGGCCAATGATCTGATTGACAATAAGTTAACAAAAATAGTATTGAGTATTAGAAATGTGACGCCCCCAAATCCGGGTCTCTTCCAACCCGACAGATGGTGCTACACGGTACTACCATTCATTCATTCATTCAATTGAATAGTCTCAAAAGGACTAATATAACTTCTATATATCCAAAATAATATTACATTTCCCAGGTTCTTTGTAACCCATTCATTTGTTCTTGTCATAATATTCAATATATTACAGACATTCAACTATTATATTATATAAGTAATCTAAGGGTTTGTCTTCGCCTTGCCCTTGTCCTTATACGAGAGCCTTGATCACCGCGATCTTGGGTACGTGTTCATATGGTTCAAGCAAGAGTGAGCATGACTAGCTCAGCAAGTACTACAATTCTAATAAACAACATGCTTGAAACATAGAACTCATATATCTTCAGTAACTGAACAATAGTTACGAAGTACTATCGATAATTCAAAATATCACTTCTTTTCATTCAAAACGTTTTCCAACAATAATATTCAGTAGAATATCAACTAAGGCTCAAAACTATGAGCAGTTCATAATTTCTTTTGAAAAGGACAACCTGGCACTAAGTCCGTAAGTCCGGCATAGCTTACGAGCACTTCTGGGTGATCAGCCCATAGTACTCTATGTTGATCAACACTATATTCATTAAACGTGTATACGTTTAAGTTGTGGCAACCTCACGTGCCTGTCATTAAACGAAAAAAAACATTTTAGTATACTTGGTCTTCGATTGAAAACCATACCAATATAACTCGGTAAACATAAATCATGCTTGACAGAATCATAATATAAGTCTAGCTGAAAGAGTTGGCTTTAGACTTCATCGTTCAAGACTTCATGTGAAAGAATACATGAATTACAAAACTTATCCAGAATAAACTGGAACAAGGGTTAGAATACTTTCCTTCAGCGTCTGCTTACTGATTATAACACGTACACTTTAAGTCTCTAAGTCTCTACAGTAATGATAATATCACATAACATATTAGGTCATGAATGAACATACATAGACCTTAATATATCTTACCCTTCTTCTCAATGTAAATCCTGACTTAGATCTACTATTATGGGTTTCCGGCTTTCATTACGTCATTCATATTTCGTTCATCTTCTATTGATTATTAACTCTTAATCATTATACATAAGTGTCTAATAATGTCCTAACAATGGCATGTTTATACCTTAGTTCATTACTATAAAGTTTCCTTTCATTATGTACTTGTAATTATTCTTTATTGTCCATTGCCTAGGGTTGGTATTGCATATTTCATCCATTACTCTTCATCTCATGCATTTGCCATGAAGTTAAGTAATACAGGCATCCGGACATGGCGCTGCGGCGCCACACTTAACTCATCATCTCGCGCTGCGGCGTGAGTTAGCAGTGTGTTCAAACACTGTATCGGCACTACGGCGCTACTCATTTGGCCTTGGGTTGGTGTCGCGGCGCCAACTCCGTGCCTCAGATAATTTGCAAAGTTTGAAAATTTTACGAAACTCCCGGACTCATAACTTCTTCGTTATAAGTCTGAATTGGCTCGTTCAAAAGCCTACAGTTCACAAATTACATCCTCTATGCATTCGTGCAAGAATTTTATCTATTTGACTTCATTTGCTAAAATTTCACCTATTAGTTCATTTTTAACGAAAACGATAAACGTTCGTGAACGTTCAATGCTCGTTTCTTCGTTATAAGTCAGAATTCGGTCATTTTCGAGTTCGCAACTCTATAATGCCAAATATGAATTGTCTCCATCGAAAACCAACGTTTCTGACTTCAAACACAAAATACGACTTCCATTCCGAGAATTTTACGAATTCGACGATTATCGTCCAATCGTGTGAATTCTGGCAAAACTACATTCTTAATGATTCTAAATGGATTTTAACCAACATATGATCATTACAAATTACTTATTACACCAACTTATAATCAAATTAGGTTTTGACTTATTCTCATAAGTCAATGACTTATTTAACTTATGAACTACAATTCCTTATACTTATGACTTATTATGAACTTAAGTCCATCAATCAATGTTCTCATACTATATTCAACATACTAACATCATATGACAAACATATGATAAGTTCTTCGTGATTCTAGCAACTTATTAAAGTTCAAGTTGCTTATTCAACTTATTCGGCTTAAGTTCATTCCTTAATAACTTATTACATGTTCTTAACAAACGATCTCCCTTCTCTATCAATTCTATCATAGAAGAGATTTAGAAAAAAGATATGAGTCTTACCCTTGAAGACTATGACTTCAATTCACTTTGGAAAATCTAGCAAAAGTTGAAGTGGCTTATAAGTGCTTAAGTGACTTATTCTCTCTACCAAATAAGTTGCTTATCTTTGAGAGGAAAGTGTTGGATGAAATAACAACCAATAAAATAAATGAGGCTTGGTATTTATAGGCCACTCAAAGCTACGGTAAAATGGTCAATAATACCATCCCACCTCCTTATTCCACCTCCTTAATAACCTCCTCACTTTACACCTCCTTACTATACATAACTTAACCTTCAAGTCTACTTGCTAACCACTTCTTATACTTGGTCATCACACATAATGTTTGCCCATCAAGTTTACCCTTTTTACACTTGGATTGCTCCATGGATCATGGCTTCTCATTGGGCTTGTTAATTAAATTTAACTACTTCCTTATTAGGCTTATGCTACCATAGTTTGGACTCATGATCTATCAAACACTTGGGCTTGATTATCACCTTCTATTAGACTTCTCTTATTAGGCTAATAATCCTACAAGTCCATTACCTTAGATTTAACAACTTAACATTTATACCCTATGTATAATCCTCATATATGCTAAAGACGATATTAATTAATTCAATATACGTTATCTCATTCTTCATACATAATAGTACAATATGTCGTATTATACTTACATTCATTACCTTCATATAATGAATACACATTATACAATCACAACTTTCTTCCTTTAACACTTAATAAACCTAACATTCCCAAATTAAGTCCGCATGCGAAATATTACGTTTTCCATACTTAGGTTATTATTACATAATCCATATCACCTTGATATTATAACATTATGTATTTCTCAAAAGTTCAAAAATAATTCCCGAGCAGAAATCTATGAATAGTATTTTTTAGAAAATTTCTCGGAAAGCTTTTATTTTCGTCTTAGAAATTCAAACACTTTAATTCTCCCATGTAGTTAAAATACTACGATATTCCAACATTTCTAGGTTATAGAACGACATTCATCTTATCCACACGTAATAATAATAAATAATATTATTTTATTCATTATTAAAAGTATTTATAAAGGTTCAATTTTCTAGGACGTTACAAGAACTGTGATACAATTTCTGCTATAAATCGAATCTTGAGCTTGTTTGAAACTGGTATAAAAGGATAGCACGATTAACAAACATCTGTGTTGATTGGTCAGTTCAAATTAATTCCTAAATGGTCTCTAAAGGATAATGCTAGAGTAAATGACAAAATGACAAGGATAGACAGTAAAGGCTAAAGTTAGGCAAGAACCTAAATTTGGGGGAGGATATGTGGGGTATATAATCTTTATCCAGTTATCTAAAAAAAAGTATGAATAAACACCGTGGTATGCTTGTCTAGTTTTGTGGCCTTTTTTACTTGAGTAAGTAAGCCCGAAGGGATTGTCTTTACACCTAGCGCCCTAAGGTCTTAATGGTCTGGGAGTCGTTGGTCGAAAGCTCGTTAAGGTAGCATTGAAAAGCCTAAGGGAATAAGACATCGCATAGCTATGTGTATAAAAAAGAATAAATCGGGAAATAAGAGAAAAAAGCCCCCTTATGTAAAGAAAAAAAAAGGAAGTATATGAATAAAGTATAAGTACCTTGTTTGAACCCCTGAGATTCGTGATTATTTAGTTTTAGTTGGAATTGTCTGTTTTTTGAAATTTTTAAGTTTGTGCTGCATGATTCCTTCTAAGAGATTGGTTATGTATTGAAATTTGAGTCAGTATCAATTATCATGGATGTTGCACACACACACTATACCAGTGATGATGGCTTAAGCTTTGAGGATTAAAACAGAATTACAGATTGGTTTTTGGCGATTGATATTGTATAGTTGCTTGTTTTCGCTGAGGCCGTTGAGATAATCTTGATTCTGCGATATTATTGGATTCGAAAGCATATAAGTTAGGTCATATTCAATTCATCTCATTGCGTTGCATGTAGTTGTTTTGTGCTCGAGGACTAGCACGATTTAAGTTTGGGGGATTTTGATAAGTGGATTTTATATACGCGATTCAATGTCCATTTCATGCTTATTTGTTGCTAAATTATTGTGATCATATTCATTTTTACTTGTTCTATGTTATTTCATGTGTAGAATGGTGGTTGTAGCATTCAATGTACATTTGGAACTATTCGGTGTGATTTGAAGTTAATTGGAGCATGATTGGAAGAAAGTTAGAAGTTCAGCATGTTAGTAAGAAGAATAGAGGCCCACCGCAAGGCTAAGTTAAGTTAGTACACCTCTCCGTAGGCTGGGGTCTTCTTACTCGCTTATCAGAAGGTTGCTTACATGAAGCAGCATATATTTATACTATATACACCCCGTCGTAGGTGGGGTCTTCAGTTGGGCTAGACAGAAAAAGGGTGCCCAAGGCGGCGTTATAAGATATACACCCCACTGGGCTGAAATGTCGATCCAAAGTGTCCTGTTATGTTTGTAATTCTTTTTAGGCACGAATCTTAGCTATTTGTATTGCAATGTAACTCTAATTGAGGGGAATTTTGGCGGGGACTTGTGTGTTGGATAACATATACTCAATAAACAAAAACTTGAAAGACACACAAGTGATATTACGAAGAAAGAAGCTCAATTTTTCATAGCAAGCTTTGGAGGAGTATTTTGAGGAGATTTTTAAGTCGATTGCGATTCTAGGCGACGTGAAGGGTGTTTTTCAATATTCTTCATGTTAGGCTATTATTTGTAATTAAAAGAATGATTTCTATGATTTATTCAGTGTTTAATTCGTTTATCATGAACTAATTCATTTTTTAGGCTTGTGATGGATCTTTGAGTGAATCAATGATTTTGTAAACTTTAATTTCCAATTCAATAGTCTATTTTTAGTTTATCTATATTGATTTGAGCTTGAACCTATGAATTGCACGATCAACAATTCTTTGTGGAGTTGGATGGAATCGAGAGAGGATATTCAAATCTAGACCTAGTCGATATAGCATGTGTTCATGAATTTTGTGAATAGCTTAATCTTGATGAATGTTAAGGTAGAGATATGCTTGACATCGCATGTAATCGGAAGAGAACTTATTCTTAAACCTTCTTTAATTATAATTCACATAGAGATATAGTGGGTTAGTTGATTAAGGTGTTTAACGTGTTTCTATCTTAATTGTGGATTTACGTTAATATGGTATTAGTGCATTGAGAGGTGGTTAATACTACGTTCGTGTTCTTGATTAATAAACTGGGATAGTGCATTGAATTGGAATAAAGGTGTTAAAATCAGAGTGAAGCTTAGGGTGAAATCATAAGTCTAATTCTCCATTAATTGTTTGTAATTCTAGATTTTGATATTTGTGATTGGTTTGTGGTAGTTTATTTTATTATTTAATTTAAAATCTTTAATTTTAATCATTGAGTTGAAGAGTTTAATAAAATTAGGGTTAATAGGAAATTGGTAATTGTAAGTTAAGGTTATTGCTAGTTAGTCTCTGTGGGAACGATACTTTACTTATCACTCTATTACTTGTTGATAACGTATACTTGCGTGTTGTGCGTATATAGATTTTACCCAACAGGGGGCAAAAATATTCCAACGGACTCGGATTGGAATAGGGCTAAATTATTTGTTAGATTCTTAGAACATTTTTATAATCTCACTGTGCGTATTTTAGGCTCATCTTATGTCACATCAAATAATGCATTTCTTGAAATATGTGACACTTATATTATTTTGAATGACTGGGAAAGAAGCAATGATATAGAATTGCAAAAAATGGCCAAGGCAATGAAAATAAAATATGACAAGTATTGGGGAAATGTTACAAAAATGAATATGTTGTTATATATTCCCGTTGTGCTTGATCCTTGATATAAGTTGAGTTTTGTTCAATTTGGTTTAGAAAGAATGTATGGAAATGGTGAAATTGAAGTTGAAAATCCTTTGGAGGGTTTGGAAATAGATCTTCATTTTGATATTAATAATGAATATAGGGATTTAGAATATCAATCAAGTAATAAGGCCACTGGGATGGACATTGCCGATGGTGTGAAGAGATCAATGGAAGATTTGTTTAATGAGTACAGGAAAAAGTATTCAACTCAAGAAAGTGGAAAATCAAGTTTAAGCAACATGTCAATGTCATCCCAAGGTCCTAGTTCAATGGAATCCCAAAATATAAATAGAATTACAGAAGAGTTCAAAAAGCGTCGGACCGGAGTTATACTTGGAGACAAATATGAATTGGACAAGTATTTAAGTGAAGATGTGGAAGAAGTTGATGAGAATTTTGATATTTTGGGGTGGTGGAAAGTTAATAGTGCAAGATTCCCTATCCTTGCACGTATTGCCCGTGATGTGTTGGCTATTCTCATTTCTACCATTGCATCGGAGTCCGCATTTAACACGGATGGACGCATTCTTGATGCATTTAGGAGTTCATTGTCTCCTAATATGGTGGAAGCTCTCATATGTTCTCAAGATTGGATTAAAGTGAAGAATCGTATTGATGTGGAGGAAGATATCGACTTTGTCGATAAATTTGAGTGTGGTAATAATTATTGTTTTTGGTTATTTTATTGAACTAATAAAACAATTGTTTGTTGAAAATAATGTGATTAATTATATTTTTCAATTTTCAGCAATATCCAACTTGAGCCTTGTTACTAATGATGCTAATGTTTCCGTGACTCAACTTGATTAATGAGGTAAATTCGTCTCTCGATTCATCATTGCAATTCAATTTTTATAACCATATGTTATATGCCAATTGAAATATAATGGAGTGGGAGATTGGTTTGGTTTATTATTCTTCTTTACATGCATCTTAGTTCTAATTTAATTATGGGCACTTCAGAATTCAATATTGTTCTAATTTAAATTATAGGAAGAAGGAGGGAATTAATGATGTCTTCTATTGTGTACCTTATTGGAGCTCTCATAACAGCACTGGCTTAAGCTATAAGTTAATTTGTTATGGATTTACATATAATATTTATCCCCCAAAATTGGTACTCCTCAAAGCTTGCAAGATCATATGAGAAAAGAATGCTAAAATTTTGTGGTTTAGTTGTGTTTTTCTTTAGTCAGTAATGTGGTGTAGTTGAGTGTGTTTAGTTGTGTGAAATATCCAGTGGCCAGTTGATGTGTTTCAATGATATCAAGTTGATTT
Source organism: Panax quinquefolius (assembly GCA_020205615.1). Classification (NCBI taxonomy): domain Eukaryota; kingdom Viridiplantae; phylum Streptophyta; class Magnoliopsida; order Apiales; family Araliaceae; genus Panax; species Panax quinquefolius. The sequence goes on from CM035158.1 coordinate 87,750,228, forward strand.
CCACATTTCTTATTCTGCATTTGTCATACTTATTTTGTTTCAATGATAAACCAAATGTGTTGCATAAGACTAGAATTCAGAACACTGCTTCTATAAACTTTTCCTAGTCTGGCAGTGCATTCTCAGCTGTTAAGTAACAAGATTGTTAATGCCAGTTAAATAGAGTGATTATAGGCAAGTTGATATGTTTTGAATATGAAGGTTGATGATGATGGTAGAATGGGTAAAAAAATCTCTTTTTTAATCCAATGGGTATTGCAAATTCATTATGTGAAAGCAATCCTGCAATCATTATGTGTATTCCAGTTTTTATAAACATTCTAAGGTGTTGGATCTTATTATATACTCTTCCCTTTTCCTGTTTGGTCATGTGATGTATAGGATTTGTGTTGCATGTTCATGTTGTTGTTGTTGACTTCTTTGTTGGGTCATTAGTCATTTGGTCGTTCTTTGAGTTGTTGTTGTATATTGATGTTCGTTGTTGGCTGTTACACAAGCACAACTGCTGCTAGCTGCTGTCTACTACTCTGCTAGTAGAATAATTTCATGTTGGCTTGTTGCTGCTTTATTAAGTCATAACTTTGTTAAGGTTTTAAGGACAGTTAATTTGTTGACTTGTTGCTGCTATATTTTTAAACTTTTGATGGTAAGTTACTTTGTTGTTGGACAATTAAGTTAATAGTTACTGAACAGTTAATTTGTTAAACAGTTAACAGTTATTTTATGTTGGATGTTAGTTCAGTTATTACCCGAATACCCAAAATTATAAATCGGTTATTTGGTATTCGGTAATTCATTTTTTTTCAAATTTTGATTATCATTTCGGATAGTAAAATTAACAATAATTTGATTTTCGGTTATAACCGAATAGCTTATTCGGTTCGGTTATAATCGAATGATCACTCCTAGATGGACTGTTGATTGGTATGATTATGACTATGTATCGGTATAATCATGACCTGTAATGTTACAAACGATGCGGTAAAAGTCGTCATTAGCCCGTAGTGTATTGATGGACAGTTGTTGGCATGATCCTAACCATTGGTGATAATAACGAATATCCTTGGCCCATAGTGCATGGATGATTCGTGGATGTGATAATAATGAATATCCTTTGCTCGTAGTGCATGGATAATTCAGTGATGTGTATTATTTTTTAAGCTGAGTCTCAACGATAAAATTAAAGATAAACTTTTAAATCATAGAAGATAGTAGATATCATGCTCTACTTGACTCTTCTAATGGATTGTTTGTTGAGCTGTAGTTAAACTTGTTGTCTATTGTATTCTATCAGTTTAACACTATTGAGGGCTAACGATAATTTATTCTGCATTATCTTAGTCATAATATTCTTTATTGGGCTAGTTGAGCTCACCCTTTTCTTTCATTGTTCTCTTCAGGAAATGAGAATATAACTGGGACTAGTCGGGGAATGGAGTGACGATCCAGATGGTTGCTTTAGTAGTCCTCGCTATTCTGTGAAATAGTGTGATAATAATAGTAATGAGGACTTCATTTGAGTTTGGATATTGTCTATGAGACAATATTTGTTTTAAAACTCTCAACTATGTTTTATTGTATTGTATAAATGAAGTTTGTATTTAAGTTCTATACCATGTATTTGGCGACTCAGAATGGGTGATGTATACCTATTTTGGGGGCGTCACATAATAGGCCCTTTGATATAGATCACCACAATACAAAATTTGAACTCCTATGCTTCACCTTCTTTGCCAACATCTGATCCGAAGGCAATATGCCATCGGCCAAATAATCTAAATAGAGAGCCATCCAACAGGTTGACCGCTCTAGACACATTACTTCAATATATTGAACATTCGGTTGATTCAGGATTTCCCAGTAAACTGACCCACCAAACATGTTTACATCCATCGTTGCCAATCTGGTCAATGCATCAGCAATAATATTATTAGATCTGTCTATTCCTCAAAAAGTAAACGAACCAAAGTAATGAAGTCGATCTTTCACTTTTGCCAGATACTTTACCATCCTTGCCCCCCAGGCCTCATATTCCCCCAAAACCTGTTTAACCACTAGTTGGGAATCATTGAAAATCACTATCTTCTGAACCTCTAAGCTCTTCGCCAACCGAAGACCCGTTAAGATCGCTTCATACTCAGCCTCGTTATTGGTCGATTTGAATCCAAAATGGATCGCATGTTCCACTCTGAACCCCTTTGGACTTATCAGAATAAAACCAACACCACTGACTTCCGAAGTAGAGGAACCATCTACATACAACATCCATGAAATTTGAATTAGTTGAGAATTTGTTATTGTCCGAACGATCCCTTCCAAACTGTCCTCTGTCTCAGAAAATGAACACTCCACCACAAACTCAGCAAAATCTTGGCCTTTTATTACTGTCTGAGGATGATACTCTATGAAAAATTGTGTCAATTCCATAGTCCATGCCGCAAGCCAACCCAAAACCTCCGATTTTTCCAACACTTTCTTTAGTGGCTAATCAGTAGATACCACTAATAACCGACCCTAAAAGTACTGTCGAAGCTTCCTACTTGCTATCATTAGTGCATAGGCAAACTTCTCAAGGTTCGGATACCTTGTCTCTTCATCCCTAAGGGTATAGTTTACATAGTAAACTGGGTGGTGCTTACCCCCCCCCCCCGATCTCCCGCACCAAAACTGCTCCCACCGCCAAAGAACTCACAGCTAAATACACATACAAAGGCTTAGCAGGAACTGGTTTCACCAACAATGGAGCCGAAGATAAATACCTTTTAATACCCTGAAAAGAATCCTCACATTATGAAGTCCACTGGAAATTTTTCTCATTCTTCGGCCCTTTCAACGTATCAAAAAATGGCAAACACCTCTCCATCGACTTAGACATGAATCTCCTTAAGGATGCTATCTGACCTACCAGACATTGAACATCTTTATATGATTGAGGAGACCTCATATCTAAAATAGCCTTGATCTTCTCTAAGTTCGCCTCAATTCCTCACTTGTTGATCAAATAACCCAAAAATTTCCCTGCTCCCAGTCCGAAGGTACACTTCATCGGGTTCAATCTGAGCTTATGGTGCCGAATTATCTGAAAGCAATCCTCTAAATCATCCAAGTGTCCTCGTACTGACATGATCTTGACAATAATATTATTTACATAGACCTCCATACTCCGACCCAACTGCTTCGCAAACACATAGTTCACCATCCTCTGTTAAGTAGCCCCTACATTCAACAATCCAAAAGTTATCTTCTTGTAAGCATAAAATGACCAATGTGCAATGAAGGCAGTCTTTGTGATGTCTTCCTTGTGCATCAAAATCTGATGGTAACCCGAGAATGCGTCCATAAAACTGAGCAACGAATACCCCAAAGTGGCATCAATCAACTGTTCAATATGGGGAAGTGGGTAGAAATCCTTCAGACATACCTTATTTAGATTCGTATAATCAATACAGACTCACCACTTCCCATTCTGCTTCTAAACCAATACCACATTTGCCATCCACTCTGGATAGTCAATCTCAAAAATAAAATCTGCTGCCAGAAGCTTAGTTATCTCCTCATCAATTATCTTCTGCCTCTCCAAGGTGAAGATCCTCATCTTCTGCCGAATTGTTTTTTTGGTTGGATCTACATGTTACCTATGCACGACCACCTTCTGATCAACCTCGGGTATGTCACTGAGAGTCTATGCAAAGATATCAGCATTACATTATAGAAATTCCACCAAACTAATCCGAAAAGGTTCTTACAATCAAAACCCGATCTTCACTGTCTTATCTTTCTTGCCAGGAATCAATTCCACATCCTCGGTCTCTTCGGTCGACGTGACCAGAGGTTCTGAAATACCCTCGATAAAAGGTTCGATCTCTATCACCGTCGTCTGTTTATGTTTGCTAACTCCCACTCCGAAGAAATTAATACATTCATGTAACATCTCCTTGCTAGATCGAGATCTCCAGCCACATCCCCAATTTCGTTTAGTGTGGGGAACTTGATCTTGAAGTGAGGGATTGAAGTCGCCACCTGAAGAGCTGTTAGAGTCAACCTCCCCAATATGACATTGTACGTCGAATCCACATGCACTACAAATAATTAACAAACTATCTCTGCCTGACAAGGAGTTGTCTCAAAAATAACTGGTAGCTCGATCGTCCCTGCAACCTTGACTGGATCGTTGTTGAACTCGTACAGAGGAGGCTCCCTACCGACCTCTAATTTCTGACCCTCCAAATCCATCCTTTGGTAGGCACGAGCATATAAAATATCCACCGATGAGCCATTGTCAATCATCATCCTTTTCATGTCCATCGAACCTACTTATGCTGTAATCATCAGGGCCCCTTTATGTGGATCAATGGGTTCTGAAGGAAAATCATCATTAGTAAAAGAGATTACTGATCCGGGGTACGGTCTTTCACGCCTAACAGGTTGATTGGACACCGTTAGTACCGTGTCGAGATATCCTCTTCTCCTCTTTCCTGCAACCTTCCCGACCAACCCACTAGTGATCACATACACCACTTGGCGCACTGCCTGGGTCTGATCCTGCAACATACTGAACCAAATTCTTATTCTGGATGTTCTTCTCGATCAAGTCCTTCAAGTTCCAACAAGCTTTTGTAGAATGTCTAATCCTCCCATAATAGTCACAGTACATATCCAAATTTCTACTTTCAACCTTCGAGTTGTACTTGGTTGGCTTATAGTACGACATGTCCTTCATATGCTGCAAAATAGTAACCCGGTTTGTGTTCAACTTAGATTAAACTTTTTCGACCCTTTGACTCTAGAAAGGCGGACATCCTCCTCCCGACCCGCCATTGTTGTTGTTGTACTTATTTGGGTAGCCCCCCGATTTGTCATTGTTGTTATTCCCCCTATCTTTTTTTCTCGCCTTCGACCTTTCTGTCAAGTTCGGCTTCAGACTACTCATAGCCTCTTCTATCACGATTAGACCTTCGACTTTGTCAAAAGCTTCGGCCAAGCTCTTTGGATGGTTGAACATCAACTCCTTTACTAGCTTTTTAGATTTAACAAGATTCAACCCATTCTAAAATAGCCCTACTGCCTGAAGGTCGTTCAAATCCGAGACTTGTCCCAATTCTTCCTAGAACCATTTCACGTACTGTCCCAAGGTTTTGTTTGAGTACTGTTGGATCTGAGATAACTAACCAGTGGGCTTCCCTCTCCTTCTATTGCTGTCGAACCGCGCATGGAATCTGTCACAGAGCCCCTTCCATGACGATACTTAGTTCGGGGCAAGAGTCATCATCCATTGCCGAGCATCTTTCCTCAAGGTCGTCATAAACATCTGACACTTGGCAGACTCTAAGTAGTCATAGTAGTCCATCAGGCGATCATATGCCTGACTATGCTCATAAGGATCCCCCGAACTATCATAACTCTCCGTGTGAGGGGGTTTCTTATTCGGATCTGCCTTTTACTACATGATCTCGGAGGAGAAGGGTGACGAATACATAACCGGAGTCATACCGTTTGGATTTTCCCTTTCCCGCTTGACTTCGGCTAACTATTTTTCCATTTCGGCCAACTTTTTGGCTAACTCTTATGTCCCGCTTTTTAGGGGTGAAGGGTTCCTTCAGCCTTTTCCTCCATCAGGACATGCCTCTCGCTTCGGGTGAGCCATCTGTTAGCTCCGTTTCTTGTTTCCACAGGGTCGAGGGCCATCTAGACGATGAGTTCTGGAGTGGTCCCCGGGCGAACGACCTCTCGATCGACTCCTCCGACTGCTCCTATCTTCAGAGCGACTCGAAGCCTACCCTCGATCTATCTGTTATTGCCTGGACGGTGAGTCCTGGACTAAACCTCTGGTGACCTTCCCCGTCTTTGGCTATGACTGGTGGCACCAACCTCGTTTCTAGTGATCAGAAAGCTCCATATGTTGGTCAATCTCCTTGCATTGCACAAGCAGAGCCCTTAAAGCATTATCGATCTCCTGGGCTTTTTAGACAAGATCAACCTCCTTTCATCATGACCATCATCGTGAGGTCGTGTTCGGGATGGAGCATCCTCAACACGAGCCCCGTGGCTAACGTTTTTCTGGCAGTTGAGAATAGCCTCCTCCTGACGTCCCCCCATGTCCAAGTCGTCAAGCCCCACCGAACGACCTTGGGACCCCAACCTGTCGTGGATGCTTTTGGACGGTCTCAATCTGTCTTTAACTAATCCTCTTTGCCGAATATATCCATCAGTTGTGGATTTTCCAACTCCTGAAAATGTCTTGTTGTTCACCGTGGATCCACCTACAAATTTTTAATAATGATTGAAAATCAACACTAACAGCCCCTCCTTCTAGCGCCAATGTTAACGCCAAGATTCGTCCACGCGCCTTAATAAAAAAAATCGCATCTAGTCCTACACAGAAACGGTAAGCAAACCAAAAGCTTGTTGGCTTGTGCCGCTGGGGGATAGCTCCGGTGTGAGAATAAGTATAGACTGAACAAGGTTTAACAATGGAGGCAAAAAGCTCTAGCGCTGAAGAATAATAATGAGTTGTGTGTATCTTAGAACCAGTGCAAAGTCTTGTACTTATAGTGATCTCACAACCTTCTCAGAGTCATTCCCCGTATTGGATTAGGGTTCTTCATTAGGTATAATTCTTTAATGGGACCAAACATAATTCCCATAAGGAAAGGAAGTTGATTAGGAACCTAACACTTTCCTTAAAGATAAATCAATTATAATTAAGAATCTTTAATTCCTTAAAATACTTAATTACCCAAACAAAATCCCACATGGGTAATACAATCTCGCATGAATCCTGACCAACTATATAATTCAGGCCCAAATATTCAAACCCCAACATATTCATTTTTTGTTCACTACTACTACTAAAATCAGAAAGTTGATAATCTGAGTTAAAACACCCGAACTAGTGCTCAATTTCAAGAATTAGTTGATGATGTCCAGTCTAATGGTTGAGGTTGACACTTAGGAACCATCAAGTCTCATTCAATTCTTGTGTTTTCTCTTTGTTTGGACTTTCTGTCCTTTTTATTATGGAAGTTTATTTCCTTTGTATTAAGTAAATATCACCATGTACAAAATTTATTATTTTAAAATTTTAAATAATTTACATACCAATTTAAATTTAAAGATTTTGCAGATTAACTAATCCACTATCATTATCTTGTGTGAGTAGTCACTTTGAAGTATGTTGTATGACGATAAACGACCATTCATTGCCATTCATCACTATGCACCACCATCATATTTCGAGTCCATCAAGAGGGACATTCTTATACCGACTCGTCTAATAACTAGTTCAATTTTTTTGTTTTTATTTTGACTCCCAAAAAATATATCACGTGGAACACTGTTTTTATATATATTCAAATTATACTGAAATTATTGAATTTTTTAAAATTTTTAATTAAAATAAATACTATACATTTTTTGAGAGTCAAAGCAAAAAAAATAAAATTGGATTGGTCATTAGACCGATCGATATAAGAATTTTCCCTAGATTTAGGAAGTGTTTGATAAAAACTGAATGAATCTGAATCTGAATCTGAATCTAAATATGAATTAACTGAATTTGAATGAAAAAAGTTGTTTGATAATTAACATGTCTGAAACATCTGAATAACAAATTTTTATTATTTTATCCCTCTAAAAAATTCAAAATTATTGTAAATTTATTTAATATTACTTAATATAATAGTTAATATTATAAAAAAAAACTTCATTTAGCCCATTAAGCCAATAAAATGACACTAAATTATTAAGCTCAAATCTTCTGAATGGTTGATCGATTCAGCCATTCAGATAATTTTTTTTCCAAAATAAATGCACTAAATGACTAACCGATTTAACCATTCAATTCTAAATAAACTGCCTCTTATTGTCACATTTCAAAGCGACACTACCATCGCATCGTTGTAATTAACAATAAATAAATAAAATGTAAAAGTGAAGACAAGATGTTATAACAAACATTAGTCAAATTAACATAAAAACCATCAAAATATAGTAAAGATAAGAACACAAGGTTAATTATATAGAAAACCAAAAACCAATAAATTAATAGCAAAGGATAAAAGATTAAATTAAAATGTGAAAAATTACAATTTATGGAAAGAAATTGCACGTCCCAAAAATCTAAATACACCAAAATTATTTTTTAAATATTATTAGGATCCAATTATATGTTGCGAACTAGATTTTGAGGCATGGGGGGGGACAATATACTTGATATATATTCATTTTGTCTCTAAAAGAATTTTGTCTCTAAAAGAATGAGCAAAGTATAATTTGTATATATATTAGAAAAAATAAAAATAAAGAAAAGTGAGTAATTTTTTTAAAAGATTTATCCCTAGTGATCCTACAAAATTTTATAAAGTGATGATTACTTTTTTTAATATACTAATGGACCTCAATAAATGACATATTTATCTTTCACTTTATATACTTTATTTCATCTTTTTGGAGACAAAAAAATCTATATATTTAGTTATCCTTTTGGGGACTGAGGGAGAATATGTGACGCCCCCAAAATAGGTATACACCACTCATCTTGGGTCGCCAAATACATGGTACAGAATTTAAATACAAACTTGATTAATACAACTATCGTGTAAAATACGACAAAATATAGCTGAGTTTTTACACGAATATTGTCTCATGGACAATATCCAACTCAAATTCAATCCTCATTACATTTATTATCACATTAAATAGTGAGGACTACTAAAACAACCATCTCGGACCATCACTCCGTTCTCCGACTAGTCCCGGCTACGTTCTCATTTCCTGAAGAGAACAATGAAAGCAAAAGGGGTGAGCTCAACTAGCCCAGTAAGAAATATTATGACTAAAATAATGCAAAATAAATTACCGTTAACCTTCAACAGTTTTAAACTGATAAAATACAATAAACATCAAGTTTAACTGCAGCGGAACAAGCAATCCATTAGAAGAGTCAGGTAGAGCATGATATCTACTATCTTCTATGATTTAAAAAGTTTATCATCAATTTTATCGCTGGGACTCAGGTTAATAAATAAACTACATCATTGAATCATCCCTGCATTACGGGCCAAGGATATTCATTAGTATCACGTCCATGAATTATCCCAGCACTACAAGCTAAGGATATTCATGTAATCATCAATGGTCATGATCATCCCAACAACTGTCCATCAATGCACTACGTGTGACGCCCCCAAAATAGGTATACATCACCTATTCTGAGTCGCCAAATACATGTACAGGAAATAACTACAACTTTATTATTACAATTGTCGTGCAAAATACGACAACACATACTGTGAGTTTAAATACAAATATTATCTTCTAGATAATATCCACACTCAAATAAAGTCCTCATTACAATTATTGATGCACTATTTTACAAAATAGTGAGGACTACTAAAACAGCTATCTTGAATCATCACTCCATACCCCGACTAGTCCTTAGTCTTCAACAGAGAAAAATCTGATAGAATATAATAGACAACAAGTTTTAGATCAACAACTGTAGCGGAAACAATAATTCATTAGACGAGTTAAGTAGAGAATGAAATCTACTATCATCTATGAATTTAAAAGTCTATCATCAATATTTTATCCCTATAACATCAATCAATATATATCTTGCATCAAATATTCATCTTTGCACTACGGGCCAAAGATATTCATTTGTATCACCAGCTGGTTATGTTCATCTCAACACATGTTCATCTTTGCACTACGGGCCAAAGATATTCATCAGGTAATCATTCATCTTTGCACTACAGGCCAAAGATATCATCAAGTATCACCATTAAGGACTGAGGATGATGAAAAACATTTTAGAGAAAACGAATCCAATGAGACAAAAGGACAAATATTAGGGATTCGTATTTCGGTTTATCCAAATTCAATAATACTCCATAATAACCAATTGTGAAGTAGAATTCAAAAATAAAGATCAAAACATGGATACAATCAAAGATATTAACCATAAAAGACATCTCGACTTAAAAAGAAAAATTTCATTTTTTGGTTAATAGTCTTAAGTATTATTCGTGAATAATTATCATATATCGTGAATAGTGACGTATACGTGAATAGTAATCCCGACACAAAAAGGTAGAAATTTTACAATAAAATTCATATCAATATTTCAGCATAATGATATTGAAAAAAATAATATCATTTATGAAGAAAATAACATCCCTTACCTCAAAAGAACGGTATATCTGAATGAAATATCGGATATAATGCGTAAGGAAATTACCTTTCAATAGTAACTCTCAAAGTATCTAGATACTCACTGAAATACGCTCGATAATATAGAGAGAAAAAACTTGTTTCTGGTGTGATTTTTAATTCTAACCTAAGCACATATTTATAAGAAAATGCTAAGACGCCAAGGCACTTAACTTAACAACCTCGATGGCTTTTACTCGCTACTATTCCCACCCACCACTTTTGAAATAAAATTTTAGCACATTTTCTCACCAACCAAAGTGGGGCCCACCAATTCTAGAAATTTTCAAAATATTTTATTATTTAAACAATAATCAGAAACTTCAATAATTCATAATAAATAACCCTTTTATCAAAAAAAAATATATGAATTTTATGTCAATTCCATAGAAAATTAAATTTTCTACAACTTTGTAGCTTTAAGTTTTTCCAAATTTTAAACAAAAAATGCCCGAAATCCACATACGGACGATTTTTATTACCTCCATTCTGATAAAATACTGATAAAACACCTCAGTATTAAATCCTTCATTTATAATCACATAAAATAAATATTTTCCTATCCTTCATTTATATCCACATAAATTAAATATTTTCTTATCATATAAATCAATAAATAATTATTCACAAATAATATTACAGAATCACAATAATGACAACCAGGCCGTTCCCAGGAAAGAGGGGATTTTCCGATAAGGATTTCTTCTTACTGGCGCACAATTAGGTGACCAAACCTCTACTTGACAGAACTTTCTAGAAATTGCCAATAATGCTATCTAATAATATTACTCAAATAATATAAATTATTGATCTGATAATGGGAAATACAGTGCAGTGACAATTGTAAGACCCCAACTTATTATTAATGAAATTGAATTTCCTCTATTTATTATTTTGAAATAGTAAGAGTTGATTTGATTAATGTGGTTAGCTATGGGTAAAATGCGCAAATATTTCAAATAAGCAAGTGGTTATAAAATATTCATTGTTGTTGGAGAATATTCGTTTAGTCGTGGAATATTCTTCTTGTCGTGGAATATTAAATGCGACGACGGCCAAGACCTTGTTGTGTGGCCCCATGCTGAGCGATTGGATGAAGAAAGCGACAAGTATAAGTTGTTTATAAATAACAGCGTAGTTATTCTTGCTTAATCTTGTTGAAATACTCGGTGGTGGTTAAAACACACGATAGCACACGCATATTGCACCAATTATTGATTCTTACGTAAGAATGCACTACTCAATAATTATTACAGTAATTATTGTTCAATATTTTATTTTATTGATTCAATAATTGCTACGTTGATATTTTATATTATTGTTGTTTCAATAATTGTCACTACACTGTATTTTTCATTATCAGATCAATAATTCATATTATTTGAATAATATTATTAGATAGCATTATTGCAATGTTTAAAAAGTTCTGTCTAAGGAGAGGTTTGCTCACCTAATTGCGCGCTAGTAAGGAGAAATCCTTATTGGAAAGTCCCCTCTTTCCTAGGAATGGCCTAGTTATCAGTATTGTGATTCTGTAATATTATTTGTGAATAATTAATTATTAATTTATATGATAAGGAAAATATTCATTTTATGTTGATATAGATGGAAAAAATTTTAAAGTGACAATTGTTGAAAAATTGATATTTTATCTTTTATGATAAAATATTTCATTTAAATATATTATTATATTATAATAATATAATAATGGTGATATTTTTATAATAAATGTGTGATATATGAATAAATAAGGATGAAGAGTATTTTTGTTGTAATAAATGTTAAAAACATGTTTTTCATGTTTGTGGACCCAATTTCTTGACTGAAATTTGATTATAGCCTATAAAATCGTCCGTATGTGGATTTCGGTCAATTTCTGTTTGAAATTTGGAAAAACTTAAAACTACAGAGTTGTAGAGAATTGAATTTTCTATGGAATAGACATAAGATTCGAGATTTTCTGATAAAAGGGCTATTTATTATGAATTATTGAAGTTCTGAAGTTCCGAAATAATTAATTTTTGAAGTTTTAATTATTATTTTTTTAAGAAAAATGTTTTTATTATGTTGGTGGGCCCCACTAGTATTGCAAATGTGTTGAGTTCAGTTTTTCAAAGTGGGTGTAGGAATTTAAAATAATTATATTAATATTTTAGTAAATTTTCTACTTTGGTGTTCTAAGCATTTTCCTATAAATAGGGTGCTTAGGTTAGAATTGAAAATCACACCGGAAACTGAAATCTTCTCTTTCTATATTATCGAGCATATTCTTGTGAGTATTTTGATACTTTGAGTGTTGCTATCTGATGCTGCAGTTTCCTTGACACTTATATCCGATATTCCAAATGGAAGTCTTGTCTTTTTGGAGGTAAGGGATGTTATTTTTTTTTTATAAATGATATTATCTATTTCAATATCATTATCTTTAAATATTGGTAAGATTTTTTGTTGTGAAATTCTTGTCTTTTTAGTGTTGGGGTTACTATTCACGTGTATCGACACATTTCACGATATCTGACCTTATTCACGATTCGGCACTTTTCAAAAATTTAAATTTTCATTTTTTGTCCAAGACATCTATTATGGATACTGGCATTGACTGTATCCATGTTTTGATCATTCTTGAATTTTACTTCACTATAGTTATTTATGAAGTATTTTTGAACATGGACTGTTTAAAGTACGAATCCTTAATATTTGTTCTTTTGTTTCACTAGATTCGTTTTCTTTAAAATATTTTTCATCATCCTCAGTCCTAAATGATAATATTACTGAATATCTTTGGCCTGTAGTGCAATGATGGTTGATTTTCTTATGAATATCTTTGGCTCGTAGTGCAAATATGTACAGGTGTTGAGATGAATATGACCAACTAATGAATATCTTTGGCCTGTAGTGCAAAGATGAATATTTGATTTAAGATGTATATTAATTGATGTTACATGGATAAAATATTGATGATGGATTTTTTAAAATCATAGAAGATAGTAGATTTCATTCTCTACGTAACTCTTCTAATGAATTGTTATTTTCGCTGCGAATATTGATTTAAAACTTGTTGTTTATTGTATTCTATCAAATTTTTCCCTATTGAGGACTAACGATAATTTATTTTATTTTATCTTAGTCATAATATTCTTTACTGGGCTAGTTGAGCTCACCATTTTCCTTTTTGTTCCATTTTTCTTCTCAGGAGGCGAGAATGTAGCGAGTACTAGTTTGGGTATGGAATGATGGTTCTAGAAGTTGTCTTAGTAGTCCTCACTATTTTCTAAAATAGTGTATCAGTAATTGTAACGAGGACTTATTTGAGTGTGGATATTGTCTAGATGACAATATTTGTATTTAAACTCACAGTTTATGTGTTGTCGTATTTTACACGATAATTGTATTAATAAAGTTGTAGTTGTTTCAGTACCATGTATTTGGCTACTTAGAATGGGTGTTGTATACCTATTTTGGGGCGTCACGATTAGTATCGAGCTTAGAGTTATGATCTCTGCTGGAGATCGAGGAATAGAACTCGGAGGGGAGAGATGAGTAAATCCTTCGCTAGTATGTCCTACCTAAGCTTATTTGTTGGTCGGACATAATATAGGGATATTATGTGATATGTTAATTTTTTTAATTAACCCTTGTTTTATGGCAGTATTTGAGAATGGTAACTGAGAATGTTAACAGTGGAGTAAATGAGACCGTGGAGACTCATTTACTCACCAATGAGGAGAATGTGCAACAGTCCGGCAATGTTCCTCTTGTAAACAATACCACTGATCAGACGATGAACGATGGGATGTTTAGAAGCTTTTTGCAGTTCATACAAAATCAGACGAAGGAGACTCGTGTACAAAATACGGTGGAAATGATAGCAGCGCGGTTTTATCACGACCAAGCGATTTAAAGAGTTGGGACCACGAGTGCAGGGAAAGCCGGATCCGATTAAAGCGGAGATGTGGGTCAAACAAATTACCAAAATATTCGATGTCTTGGGATGCGGAGGAGGAATAGAAGGTTCCATTCGCCACCTTTATGTTCCGTAATAGAAAGCGATTCTTTGTGGTGGAATATGTGAAGCGTACCCATCCAAATACTTTCAAATATGTCTTGGGAAACATTTGAAACTGTTCAATGACAAGTACTTTCACGAAAAATATTAAATCGTATGAAGAAGGTAGAATTTATTAGACTGGAGCAGAACAACATGACGGTGTCCCAGTACGAGATGAAGTTCGCGGAGTCATCCAGGTTTACACCTCATTTTGTGGAAAATGAGGAATATATGAAGCGGATGTTTCTGAGAGGTTTGAAACCCGACATACATCAGTATCTCATTTCTCATAAATTTTCTCTATATTTAGATGTTGTCAATATGGCTTAATTATTAGAGCGAGATATAACGAGTATGTTCAACCGAGGACCACAACCGAGGTCATCTGCAGGTGATGATCATCGAACAACGATAACCAATGAGGAAAAGAAAAATCGGACAAGAGCGGCAACCACTCTGGTGGTAATCATGGCCATGAAAATAGATAAAGCGAGTCGGGGGGAGATTTTAAAAAGAGGAGATTCAACAATGACAATGTGAAGATGTCAGCACCAGCGACAACTGGTTCTAAGGGAGGAGAACGACCACCGGTCGTATCTTATAAATCTGAAAAGAAGAAGGACATATCATTGAAGCGTCCCACAACAGTTTAAGGTATGCTATAATTGTGGAAAGGAAGGACATATCGCTCGAGATTGTACGGTAGCGAAACCAAGTCCAGTGGGGATGGTGACTCAAAAGGCTATCCCAGAAAAGTCAAAGTCAACGGTTCCTGGAAGAGCGTTTGTCGTGACTGGTCAAAATGCAAGGAACCCAAACGAGGTGATCACGGGTAAGCTAATCATAAATTATTGCAAAGTTTATACATTACTAGATACCAGTGCTACCCATTCATTTATCTCTCCTGCTTGTGCTCAACGTTTAAACTTAACTCCGGAGAAATTAGACTTTGACTTATTATTGAGACTCCGTTAGGAGAAACTTTCATCACATCCTCTATTTATAAATCTTGTTTGATCCAAGTTGACACCATCATATTACCTATTGATCTTATCTCTTTAAAGATACTTGCATTTGACGTGATTTTAGGGATTGATTGGTTAACTACTCATCATGCCAAAATTGATTATTTTCGTAAGGTTGTTACTTTTCATATTCCTAACCAACCTATTATGCGAATTCAAGTGAATAAACCACTAAAATCAATCACTATCATATCAAGCCATAAAGCCATTCGTTTATTGAAAAATGAATGTCAAGCTTTCTTATCCCACGTTATGGATTTAAATAAAGACACGTCAGATTTGAATAATATTTACATTGTTAGTGAATTTCTGATGTATTTCTGAAGAACTTCGGTCTACCCCGAAATGTGAAGTTGAATTCTTTATTGACCTTGAACTGGTACAAAGCCCATTTCTAAAACCCCATATCGAATGGCTCTATTGAACTTGAGGAGTTAAAGGTCCAACTACGAGGAGTTATTGGACATCGGTTTCATTCGTCCTAGTACATCTCCTTGGGGTGCTCCTGTTTTATTCGTAAAGAAGAAAGATGGGAGTATGCGACTTTGAATCGACTACCGGGAATTAAACTATGTCACTATCAAGAATAGGTATCCGCTACCTCGCATTGATGACCTGTTTGACCAGCTACAAGGAGCACATTTCTTTTCAAAGATCGATCTTCATTTTGGATATCATCAGCTAAAGATTAGAACTGAGGATATTCCAAAGACTGCCTTCAGAACTCGGTACGGGCATTATGAATTCTTAGTCATGTCTTTTGGATTGACTAATGCTCCTGCGGCTTTCATGGATATGATGAACAGAATATTCAAGTAATATTTGGATCAATTCGTTATTTTCTTTATTGATGACATCTTCATATATTCCAAAAGTCGTGAAGATCATGAGTACCATTTGAAGTTGGTACTCTAAACGCTTCATGAAAACAAGCTTTATGTTAAGTTGAAGAAATGAGAGTTCTGGCTTGAGGAAGTAGCATTCCTTGGGCACGTAGTGTCAAAACATGGAGTATTTGTCGACTCGGCGAAGATTGAAGCAATGCAAAGTTAGGAGTAACCAAAGTCGGTGACCGAAGTACGTAGCTTTCTAGGCTTAGCTGGTTATTAACAAAGATTCGTGGAAGGGTTTTCTCGAACCGCTACTCCATTAATTCAGTTGACTCGGAAGGATACAAAATTTGTATGGAGCGAGGAATATGAAAAGAGTTTTTAAGAGCTCAAGAAGAGACTCATTTCAGCACCTGTTCTGACAATACCGTCTGGTTCGGATGGATTTGTTATCTACAGCGATGCTTCAGGCAAAGGGTTAAGATGTGTTCTCATGCAACATGGGAAAGTCATTGTCTATGCCTCGCGACAACTTAAAGAATATGAGAGGAATTATCCCACTCATGACCTAGAGTTGGCAGCAGTCGTTTTCGGGCTAAAGATCTGGAGGCACTATCTATGTGGGGAGAAAGTGGAGATATATTCAGATCATAAAAGCCTCAAATATTTCTTCACCCAAAAGTAACTCAACATGCGGAAACGATGTTGGCTCGAGCTGTTGAAAGATTACGACCACACTATTCAATACCATCCAGGAAAAGCGAACATGGTAGCTGACGCGTTGAGTAGAAGATCATATGCAGGAACGAGTCCGATGTTATTAACACAAAGGCCTATTTTGTGTGATTTACAAAAGATGAAGATAGAATTCAAGACTCCGGGAACCCATGCAATGATGTCAAATATACGCATAGAACCGACTTTAATCAAAAAAGTTAAAGTTGCTCAAGCCACAGACCCGGAGCTGATGCTTATGAAGAAGAAAGTACAAGAAGGTGTTATTCTAGAAGCAAGAATCGATGAAGAAGGAATACTTCGAGTCCACTCCAGACTTTGTGTTCCTAACGACTCTGATTTGAAGAACAAGATCATGATGGAGGCACACAATACACCGTTTGTAATCCATCCTCGAAGTACTAAAATGTATCGTGATCTTCGACATACATTTTGGTGGAATAATATGAAGAGAGAGATTGCAAAGTTTATCTCGAGGTGTTTAACTTGTCAACGTGTAAAGGCGGAGCATTAAGTGCCTAAGGGTCCATTGCAACCACTTGAGATTTTGAAATGGAAGCGGGAACACATTACCATGGATTTCATTACAGGTCTTCCCACGGTTTCTCAAGGCATAAATGCTATTTGGGTTATTGTTGATAGATTAACCAAGTATGCTCATTTCTTGCTGATACGGGAGACTTATTCCCTTGAACGTCTTGCTCGTATGTACGTAAATGAGATTGTGAGATTACATGGCATGCTTGTATCCATAGTTTTGGATCGTGACCCAAGATTTACTTCACGATTTTGGGTTAGCTTACAAAAAACTATGGGCGCAGATTCTGATTCGATTTGGCATACCATCCTCGAAGCGGACGGACAATCAGAGAGGACTATTCAAACTCTTGAAGATCTATTAAGACTCTGTGTCCTAGACTTCAAAGGGAGTTGGGATAAGTATTTACCATTGGTGGAATTCTCCTACAACAATAGTTATCAAGCAAGTATAGGTGTGGCTCCATTTGAAGCATTATATGGACGAAAGTGTCGTTCTCTAGTATGTTGGGATGAGGTGGGTGAAGTAACATTGTTGGGACCAGAGTTGGTACGTATTACTACAGAAAAGATCCAAATGATTCAACAATGTATACAAATGGCACAGGATCGACAAAAGAGTTATGCGGATCTTCATCGAAAGGACGTGGAATTTAGTATTGGGGATCATGTATTGTTGTGTGTTGCTTCATGGAAGGGAGTTACAAGATTTGGGAGAAGAGAAAAGCTCAATCCACGATTTATTGGTCCATTTCATATTCTTGACCGAGTAGAAAATGTGGCCTATAGACTCACGTTACCTCCAAGTATGTCTCGTGTTCATAATATTTTTCACATATATGTGCTTCGTAAATATGTGAAAGACCTGAACCACGTTATTGAGTTAGAACCAGACGAGATAGCCGAAGACTTAACGTATGAAGAGTTACCTGTCAAGATCTTGGATAGGAAGGAGCATGTTTTACGGACAAAGGTCATACCACAAGTCAAAGTTTTGTGGAGGAACCATGCTATAGAGGAAATGACCTGGGAGTTGGAAACAGAAATGAAACCAGGTACGTACGTCAATTTCGAGGAAGAAATTTCATAAGGAGGGGAGGTTGTAAGACCCCAACTTATTATTAATGAAATTGAATTTCCTCTATTTATTATTTTGAAATAGTAAGGGTTGATTTGATTAATGTGGTTAGTTATGGATAAAATGCGCAAATATTTCAATTAAGCAAGTGATTATAAAATATTCATTGTTGTTGGGGAATATTCGTTTGGTCGTGGAATATTCTTATTCTGTGTCGAAAAATATTAAATGCGACGACGACCTTGACCTTATGTGGGCCCCATAACGGAAGCGATTGGATGAAGAAAATGACAAGTATAAGTTGTTTATAAATAACGGCGTAGTTATTACTGATTAATCTTGTTGAAATACTTGGTGGTTAAAACACGATGCTTTGCGGTATTGCACGATTATTGATTTTTACGTGAAGAAAGCACTATTCAATAATTATTACGATAATTATTGTTCAATATTTTATTTTATTGATTCATAATTGCTACGTTGATATTTTATATTATTGTTGTTTGATAATTGTCACTACCTTGTATTTTTCATTATCGGATCAATAATTCATATTATTTGAATAATATTATTAGATAGCATTATTGGCAATGTCTAAAAAGTTACATCTAAGGAAAGTTTGGTCACCTAATTGCTTGTAGATGGAGAAATCCTTATTGGAAAGTCCCCTCTTTCCTCGGAGCGGCACAGTTATCGATATTGTGATTACGTAATATTATTTGTGAATAATTAATTATTGATTTATATGATAAGGAAAATATTCATTTTATGTTGATATAGATGGAGAAAATTTTAAAGTGACAATTGTTGAAAAATTGATATTTTATCTTTTTACGATAAAATATTTCATTTAAATATATTATTATATTATAATAATATAATAATGGTGATATTTTTATAATAAATGTGTGATATATGAATAAATAAGGATGAAGAGTATTTTTATTGTAATAAATGTTAAAAACATGTTTTTCATGTTTGTGGACCCCATTTCTTGTCTGAAATTTGATTATAGCCTGTAAAATCGTCCGTATGTGGATTTCGGTCAATTTCTGTTTGGAATTTGGAAAAACTTAAAACTAAAGAGTTGTAGAGAATTGAATTTTCTATGGAATGGACATAAGATTCGATTTTTTCTGATAAAAGGACTATTTATTATGAATTATTGAAGTTCCGAAATAATTAATTTTTGAAGTTTTAATTATTATTTTTTTAAGAAAAATGTTTTTATTATGTTGGTGGGCCCCACTAGTATTGCAAATGTGTTGAGTTCAGTTTTTCAAAGTGGGCGTAGGAATTTAAAATAATTATATTAATATTTTATTAAATTTTCTGCTTTGGTGTTCTAAAGCATTTTCTTATAAATAGGGTGCTTAGGTTAGAATTGAAAATTACACCAGAAACTGAAATCTTCTCTCTCTATATATTATCGGCGTATTCTTGTGAGTATTTTGATACTTTGAGTGTTGCTTTATCTGATTGCAAGTTCCTTCCACCTTATTCCAGATATTCGGAAATAATCTTTGTCTTTTTGGAGGTAAGAGATGTTATTTTTTTATAAATGATATTATCTCTTTCAATATCATTATCTTTGGAATATTGGTAAGATTTTTCTTGTGAAATTCTTATCTTTTAGTGTCGGGGTTACTATTCACGTATTCGACACTATTCACGATACGACATATTCACGAATACGACCTTTATTCACGAAAAATTAAATTTTCATTTTTTTTGTCAAGATATCTATTATGGATACTTTTTGATTATATCCATGTTTTGATCATTTCTGAATTTTACTTCACTATAGTTATTTATGAAGTATTTTTGAATATGGACTGTTTAAAGTACGAATCCTTAATATTTGTTCTTTTGTTTCACTGGATTCGTTTTCTTTAAAATATTTTTCATCATCCTCAGTCCTAAATGATGATATTACTGAATATCTTTGGCCTGTAGTGCAAAGATAGTTGATTTTCTTATGAATATGTTTGGCTCGTAGTGCAAAGATGCACAGGTGTTGAGCTGAACATGACCAACTGATGAATATCTGGCCTGTAGTGCAAAGATGAATATTTGATTTAAGATGTATATTGATTGATGTTACAGGGATAAAATATTGATGATGGATTTTTTAAAATCATAGAAGATAGTAGATTTCATTCTCTACGTAACTCTTCTAATGAATTGTTATTTCCGCTGCGAATATTGATTTAAAACTTGTCGTTTATTGTATTCTATCATATTTTTCCTTGTTGAGGACTAACGATAATTTGTTTTATATTATCTTAGTCATAATATTCTTTACTGGTCTAGTTGAGCTCACCCTTTTCCTTTTTGTTCCATTTTTCTTCTCAGGAGGCGAGAATGTAGCGAGTACTAGTCGGGGTATGGAATGATGGTTCTAGAAGTTGTCTTAGTAGTCCTCACTATTTTCTAAAATAGTGTATCAATAATTGTAATGAAGACTTATTTGAGTGTGGATATTGTCTAGATGACAATATTTGTATTTAAACTCACTGTTTATGTGTTGTCGTATTTTGCACGATAATTATATTAATAAAGTTGTAGTTATTTCTGTACCATGTATTTGGCGACTCAGAATGGGTGTTATATACCTATTTTGGGGGCGTCACAACAATTATTGAAACAACAATAATATAAAATATCAACGCAACACTTATTGAATCAATAAAATAAAATATTGAACAGTAATTACTGTAACAGTTATTGAGTATTGCCTTCTTATGTAAGAATCAATAATTCATAAATTCTGTGTAATACCATGTGCTACTGTGCAACTACGCATATTATTGTATTTTAACCACCGGGTATTCCAACAATGTTAATGGTAACGATTATGCTGTTATTTATAAAAACTCAAACTTGTCATTTTCTTTTATCCCAGCTTATTATTAAGTTATGGGGCCCACAAATGGTCTGCTTGGCAAATATTTAATATTCTCCGACAACAAGAATATTCCACGACCAAACGAATATTCCCCGACAACAATGAATATTTTATAACCACTTGCTTATTTTGTAAAATTTGAATATTTCACCCATAACCAAAGTATTATATCAAATTATCACCTTATTATTTCAAGATAATAAATAGAGGAAATTCAATTTTATTTATAATAAGTTAGGGTCTTACACTACGGGCCAATGAGAACTTTTATCACTTGTAACATTACATGTCGTGATTATACCGAATTATCCCTAATCATAATCATACCAATCAACAGTCCATCTATGCACTACGGGCCATAAATGACTTTCAACACAATATAAGCATGAGGATGATGATAATGATATAAGAATTCAATTAAATGAAAGAAAATAAAAAATTTTAAAGATTTATAATTTAATTTATTAAGAAATAAATAATGTCCAAATTATCAACATGATACTGCTTTGTAGAGTAAAATTCAAGAATAATACTCATGTATCAAAAATAATTTAGACAGAAAAGAAATAAATATTTTGGGTGAATAGTACCCGGGTGAATAGTACTTCGTGAATAGTACCCCAGCATGAAAAGTACCTCGAATCCCCGAGTGAATAATACCCGAGTGAATATTAACCCATGAATAGTAACCCGTGAATAGTACCCCAGGTGAAAATATTGATATTTAATAAGAAAATTCAGATCAATATTTCAATGAAACAATATTGGATGAAGCGCAAAACTCAAGGATATTCCACTATTTTCAAGGTTTATAGAAGCAATACTTACCATAGTAAGTTTAGATTTAAGAATATGAAAAGAAATAACATACGAAATTGTAAATGGATTTTCACCTGTCATGCGGTACGTAATCCGCGTAGACAGGTTATTCCGACATATTAAAGGATGAATACGAAAAATAGTATTTGTAAGACCCTGATTTTTATGAAATGAAAGTATTCAATTTTTTTATAATTATTATTTTATTTCGCAAATGGTTAAATTCATAAAAGGTTAAAGTTAAGGGTGATATGTGAAATTTTTTGCAAAGTAAGCAAGTTGTTATAAAATATTCGTTTGGTTAGGGAATATTCTTTTTGTAGGAGATATTCATACGATGGCACAATCATTGGTGGAGCCCACAATGGAAGTATTAACGTAGTAAGAAAACGACAGAATTATCTGATTATAAAAATAACGGCGAAAATGTTACCGTTAAAACTGTTGAACTACCCGGTAGTAAAAGTACGGTAATACGCGTGGTTGCATAGTAGCACACGGTATTGATTATTGATGCTTACGTAAGAAGTCACTCAGTTATACTCAATTATTACTACATTAATTGTTGCATCATATCTCTCATATTATTGATTCAATTATTGTCACAGTACCACCTGCATAATATATATTATTAAATTAATAATTGAGACAAAAAAGTTATTCATATTATTATTTGCAATATTGACATTTATTAGCATTAGTGGAAATTGACATTTATTTCGATAATAATTGATGTCTGGAGGTTATATTGACCAATCGAGTAATTCACAAGATAAATGAGCAATTAATTGCTATTAATTCACATGCTTATAACTATGTGTTCACATGTGTGTACTATTGATTCATATGATTTACTATTAGGGGAGTTGGTGCAAGATTGATAATACTTGCATGACTAAATTAAAAATGGAGGTATAGATGAAAGTACTATACTATAATTGTTTTTTTCACATGTTTGGAAGTATTGAGTCACATGATTTACTATTGATTCACATGATTAACTATTAGGGGAGGTGGTGCAAGTTTGATAATACTTGCAGGACTAAATTAAAAATAAAGAAAAAGAGGGAGGTATTATACTGTAATATTTTGAGCCCCAAAATGTGCAATTATTGAAACTATATTTTCCTATAAATAAAAGCTCATTCTTCCTTCATTTCTCACCAATTCACTAAGTCTCACAAGAGCAATTATTATAGAGAGAAATTATAGAGAGAAAGAATAAGAGAAGTCTGCTACCTCACTATTCCAGTTTCCAGTTTCTTCTAAGGTAAGGGGTATTATTTCTTTCGTACTCATGAAGAGAGTTATTTCTTTTAATATTCGTAAGGGTTGTTATACCATTCTTTATTATTTTGTTGGAATAGCCTGTCTGTGCGGTCTATCGCATGCCTGATGAATTCTTTTGTTATTCCATTCTTTATTATTCTGTTGGAATAACCTCTCTGTGCGGTCTAACACATGCCTGGTGATTTCTTCTGTTATTCCATTCTTAGTATTCTATTGGAATAACTCGTGCATCTTGATCTATCGCATGCACAGCTGAATGAATTCTTCATTATTCCATTCTTTATTATTCTATTGGAATAACCTGCCTATGTGGATTACCGCATGCATGGTGAATGATCCTTCGTATTCATTCCTTATTAAATTGTGGAAATGATCTGTCTACGTGGATTACCGCATGGTGGGCGAAAATCCATTTGCAGTTTCATATATTATATTATACTCAGTTGGTTAAAGTTTTGGCTTCTATACTCCATGAAATTAGTAGAATATCCTGGATGTTTGTGCTTCCTCCAGTATCTTTTCATGGAAATATTCTTCTGAGCATTCTTGAATTTTAATCCACAAAGCAGTATCATGTTGACAATTTGGACGTTATTGATTTCTGGATAAATTAAATTATAAATCTTTAAAATTTATCCGAGAACTTGTTTTATTGAATTATTATGTCATTGTCATCATCCTCATGCTTATATTGTGATGAAAGTCATCTTTGGCTTACGTGCATAGATGGACTTGGTATGATTATGACCAGGAATTATTTGGTATAATCATGACCATAATGTAACGAATGATGTGGTAAAAGTCCTCATTGGCCCGTAGTGCATTGATGGACAGTTATGGGTATGATTATGACCAGGAATTATTCGGTATAGTCATGACCATTGATGATTACATGAATATCCTTGGCCCGTAGTGTAGGGATGATTCGATGATGTGGTTTATTTATTAAGCTGAGTCTCAACGATAAAGTTGATGAAAAACTTTTTAAATCATACAAGATAGTAGATTTTATGCTCTACTTGACTCTTCTAATCGATTGCTTATTCCACTGCAGTTGTTGATCTAAAACTTGTTGTTTATTGTATTCTATCAGTTGTTATACTGTTGAAGGCTAAGGATAATGTCGACGTCGGGATTTTTGAGTGTCCCTTTTCGTTACTTGTTCTTTGGTGTTCTCATGTTAATGTGAGATTTGTTTGAAAAAACAAGTGAAAAAGGTCCGACATGTATAATGTCAACGATTTGACTTTAAGAGTCGCCAGTTGGTGTATTTAACTGGTTGCACCAACACAATCGAAAATGTTTGCACATTGACCCAGTGTTTTGACACTGCTAAACGGGTCTGTGAAACCGAGATTCATTTCTGGTCCGGGGGCTTGATTATGCGGAGGAAAGGTGTTAGGCACCCCCCGACATCCGTGTTACCACGGTGACCGCCACTTCTCAAAGAAATTGTTATATGAATGTCTGTGTTTGTGTGTGTGTGGATCAATGTGTAATTATTTTAAAGTAGTGCAAGGCCTCGTTCGCACCTATATACACAAGGTTTGAATTTTATAGGAAAATTCAGTTTTAACCAAGATATAGTAATGAAGTTTTATAAAAGAGGTTTTTCAAACTCTGTGCTCAATAGGAATTGAGACCTTTTCATACTTCCATTTTTTTTATTAAATGTTCGGCTTGTTTGCTTTTATTTTCGAGATGCGAAGCATTGTCAAGAAAATAATATACAAAGAATGCCAAACTCCTCATGGGCATGATGTGACCATCCAAGGAAATTCGAGACATCAGAAATAATGTACAAGTTGCTTACAATTTGAAAAATGTCCATCATGGAATGAATCTAGATTCAAGAAAAGCTCAACACAATGATCACATGATTCCTAGGCTCACATGATCTTTGCAATTTGTATGGAAAGTAGTAAGAAATTATATATATAAAAGTCAGTAAAATATATATATATCTGAGACATGATCACCACCACCACCACAGAAGCAACTCCATGGGGGATCAGAAATGTAAATATATAAAAGCGGTAAATATATATATATATATATGGACATGATCAACCGCCACGAAGTAAACTCCAAGCAGGACGAAATGTAAATAAAGCTGTAAAAGCGATCAACTGTCATGAAGTAAACTCTAGGAAGGACAAAATGTAAATAAAGCTGTAAAAGGCCACGAAGTAAACTCCAGGCCTGACAGGAATGTAAATATATATATATGTACAAATATATATATAAAAGCAGTAAATGCACCGGATGTAAATCCAGGCTCATCGGATATATCCGACAACAATTATATATATATATATATAAGCGAATAAACGCACCGGATGTAAATCCAGGTTCATCAGATATGTCTGACAACAATTATATATTTAAGTATATATATATATATATATATATATATATATATATATATATAAAAGCGATTTAAACGCACTGATGTAAATCCGGGCTCATCGATGATGTCGACCACGATTTATATATATATATATATATATATATATATATATATATATATATATATATATATATAAAAGCAATTAAACCATCATGATCAAGTTCAGGCTCAATCGAGGCATAACTCGATAATGTTAGTCCATATATATGAAATATATACATATATTAGTATATATATACGATAGAAATGAAAACCACGAATAGAAGTCAAGTCAGCAAACGCTGACAACCACGACTCTCAATGTGTATAATAGTGTGTGCTATATGAGAAGAAGGCTTTATAAAATGTAAGAAGGCTTACATTGGGCAACCAAAGTAGAGTTCTATGACTTTAAATGGATAAACACTCAGCTCCCGCCGGATAAAAGATAGCTATATATGAGCTAACTAGTGTTTAAAGAAGAGGAAACACTCAAAAGATGTGTATGCAGAGTAAAATGGACAGGGCTTCCTCGCCTTTTTCCTTCTCTCCTCTCTCTCAAATGGCTGACCCAAGCCTTGTATATATAGATAGATGGCCGCAGGTACACCTGCGGCAGCTGTAGTTGTACCTACGGCTGGTCGTGGTGGATCCGAGCCTCGCGGGTCCCGTCATCTCGTAGTACATGCAGTCGTGCACTGTAATGTCCACTCAAACTTTTAGAACTTTAATCCGAGCATCCGAACGAGGTATATCTGACATTCTTCGGACCGCTAGTGTCGAGAGTTACGTAATGACATGGATTAGAGGTTGTACGAAGTCAGGAAGAGGGGCTATGCCCATGGTCTTCAAGCTTCAAATTCTATCCAAAGTACTGCCACACGTAATAGTCACTCGGGATTGTCACTCCTTGGTTCTTGTGGGACATTGTTGGATGTATGTATGATGTGTTGAGACGACGTGCCATTTGTTGAAGGAACAAGATGACGTTTGACTCCTCGCCAGGGTTATCGCCGGTTTGAGTTGAAAGTAGACATTGCTCAGGGTTATAGCTGAGATTGGACTACTTGTTGGTATGCCGCGATATCATCTTGTTGACGTGGTAAAATGACGTTATGACTCCTCACCGGGGTTATCTCCGATTTAAGCGAAAAGCAGACGTTGCTTAGGGTTACATCTGAGATTGGACTGCTTGTTTGTATGCCTCACTGTCATCTGTGGATGTTCCTGTCTACCCGTTGTTATCTCTGGGTCTGAGGTGTGTGTGCCTTGACAGGATGTTGGTGGTTAAAGCTGATTGCATATGTTTGAAATAAGCATTTTCGGGGTTACCGCCAGAACTGCAATGGCATTTCTTGGGGTTATCACCAAGGATGGGGTTGCTACTCCCAGTGTTTTTCTAAGACTAGAACTGAGCGTCGCGGTGTTATCGCTGAGATAGAACTGTCCTCTCCGATGTTGTTGCCGGTCTTTTGATCTGCATATCTCTGGGTTATCTCTGAGATCGGAAATGACATTCCTGGTGTGTGTTCCGGGTTTTGAGATGATGTTCCCGATTTGAGTGTCTACAGATGCCCCTCTTTATCATATTCATGCAATGCAAGGCATGGATAGGATAAAGAATCCTAGACACTTGAAATGCAAGCAAGATAAACATGATGTTATGTGCAGCAACATGATGCAAATGCATGTAGAATGCAAATCCTAATCCGCCTCTTCTCAGTTAGGCTCGCCTCAGCGGGTGTAGATCCATCTCGCAGATATTCCTTGATGTGCTAATACCAAGGATTGTGGATAAGAGGTAGCTCATCCGATACTTCTCCAACGTAATTCCCTTAGACTAGGGCTTTTTGTAGAGCAAACGTGATGCTTGGCATGTTTTCCTTGTCAGGTATGTAAACCAAGGAGGCCAATGTTGCTAATGCATCTGCAAAATCATTCCTATTACGAGGAATGTGTAGAAAGGAGATTTCTTTGAACTCCAAAGCCATCTGTAAAACTTGCCGATGGTAAGGCAGTAAATGCAATTCTTTGGTTTGATAGATTCCTGTGGATTGCTTGATTACCAATTCAGAATCCCCAAAGACAGTTAACGGCCTGATGCCCATTGAACGGGCAAGTTTTAGCCCCATGATACAGCCTTCATACTCAGCTGTGTTGTTGGTGCTGACAAACTTCAATTTAATGGTGACGGGATACCGCTCCCCGTACCGAATATTAGGACTGCTCCAGCTCCGGAGCCTTCTGTATTAACAACTCCATCAAAATACATTCTCCACGTTCGGCATGTATTGTACTGATGTTGTAGCTGAATTGTCATTACTCCTTCGTCAGGGAAGTATGTTTCTAAGGGTTTGTAATCCCCTGCAGGTGCGGCGGCCAGTTGATCCGCAATTCCTTGACCTTGGACAGACTTTTGCGTCATATAGACGATGTCAAATTGCTGTAGGATAAACTTCCATTTGGACAGTCGATAATTCGGTATGGGTTTGCTGAACACATACTTGAGAGGATCCACGCGGGATATGAGATGGGTTGTGTGACCATGGAGGTAGTGCTGTAACCTCATGGAAGCCCATGCTAAAGCACAACAAGTCTTCTCGATTAGAGTGTACTTTTGTTCACTGATGCTAAATCTTTTGCTGAGGTAATAGATAGCTCGTTCTTGGCCTCTATTGTCTTTTTGCCCCAGCATGCAGCCCATAGCATTGTCATTTATGGACAGGTACATGAACAGGGGAACATCATCCTTGGGAGGTACCAAAAGAGGAGCATTAATCAGTTGCTCCTTGATTGTGAGGAAGGATTTTTGACACTCATCGTTCCATTTCATGGAGGAGTTCTTCCTTAACAGCTTGAAGATTGGCTCACAGGTTGCTGTGAGTTGAGAAATGAATCTGCTAATGAAGTTGATCCTTCCTAAAAATCCCCGTATTTCCTTCTCTGTCTGAGGAATGGGCATTTCCTTGATGGCCTGGATTTTTGTAGGATCCAGTTCAATCCCTTTGTGGCTGACTAGGAAACCTAGCAACTTGCCTGACTTAACACCAAAGGCGCACTTGGCGGGATTCAACTTCAAGTTGTACTTACGCAACCTGTTGAAAAGTTTTGTGAGATGGTCTAAGTGGTCCTCCTCCTTTTGGGATTTGACAATGATGTCATCCACGTAGATCTCTATCTCTTTGTGCATTAAATCGTGGAAAAGAGCCGTCATAGCTCGCTGATAGATTGCCCCGGCGTTGATGAGGCCGAATGACAACCGTTTGTAACAAAAGGTTCCCCAAGGAGTGATGAAAGCAGTTTTCTCATGATCTTCCTCAACGACCATAATTTGATGGTACCCCGCAAAGAAATCAGCAAAGGAGTACATGCCGTATTGAGCAGTATTGTCAATAAGAATGTGGATAAAGGGCACGGGAAAGCTATCTTTAAGGCAAGCTTTGTTCAAATCCCGATAATCCATGCAAACTCACACCTTTCCCCCTGGTTTAGGCACGGGAACAATGTTGGATATCCACTCCGGATATGTAGACACCATGATGATGCCAACTTGAAATTGTTTCACAATTTCTTCTTTAACTTTTAAACTCCATTCAGGTTTCAATCACCTGAGTTTTTCCCTAACTGGCTTGAATCCTTCTTTGATGGGAAGGCGATGAAGAATAATGTCAGTGGACAAACCCACCATGTCTTCATGAAACCATGCAAACACATCCTGGAATTGGGTTAATAGTGCAACCATGTCATTCGGTTGATTTGTGGTAAGGTCTGAACCAATCTGGATTAGCTTAGGGTTGTCTAAGGTTCCGAGATTGAAGGGAGTGGTTTGATAAAGATTGGGTTTGGGTTTGTCTGCGACCCATTCTTTAATCTCTTGAGGTGTCTCAATGTCCTCTTGGATGTCCATCAAGTTTGAGTCTAACTTTGCATCAAAGTTACAACCCTTGTGGAGAGAAGGCACCTCATCAACAAGTACAGGCACATCAAAATTCAGAGTCCTCAAACAAAAGATGCTTTCACTTAATATATGCAACTGTTCGATCATACAAAAGTGTTAGCATGTACGTGATAAAATAACATCTAGTGCTGTAAGGGAAAGCAAGAAATTAAAGTTATCTACAGGGCAGAGGGATTTTCTGCCCATTTTACCCTCGTCGACCAATGCATGGACTGCTGCTCCAATGTCGAGGGCAAAGTTCTGAAGGACTGCAGTGATGGAAGGATCGTCATTATCCTCCTTCTCCCGAATGATAACCATGACATGGGCAATCATCGTCTAGGGTGTATCTATTGGTATGTTCATCATGAACAATAACACGAATGCCTGCCATCATCAAGGCAAGGTCATGTTTACGTTTTTGTTCCTTTTCTTCCACTTTGGGATGAGGAATCAGCACCTCTTTTGCTTTGATTGGCACTGGTTTTGGAAACAGCATAGCCGCAACATGGGCTGTCACCTTTACTGGAGATTGCATTAACTCATGATGTAAAGGTATAGAAAATCGTCGTGCGGCGGAAGCTTGAGGAACCTGCTTGTGCTTATGAAGATTCCTGTAACTGGAACTAGTAGAATAGCCTAGTCCGACTGTTCTAATTTGACTGGACATTTGAATAGAGTGCTTAATACCCTACTTATCTTTACCGAGGCCTTGTCCAGGTTGATGACCCAATGACATCATTTCTTGAGTGGCCGACATAACCTCGGCAGAAATCTTGAGTATGAGAAGTGGCGCTCCAATAGAATGGTATTGCGTATTACTCACTTCCAAAGTATGGCAACTGGCCGGTTCAACTTCTGAATTGAAGTTGATAATTGGTAGAATTCCTTGTTCAGGAAAATCCGGCTCAGCGTTGACAGTGACTAGACTGTTGTTGATGATGTATTTGAGTTGTTGATGTAGTGTGGATGGAACAGCTCCAGCCATGTGTATCCATGGTCTCCCTAATAGCAGGTTGTATCCTGAATCTATCTTGAGGACGTGGAAGGATACATTGAATGTATTTGGACCAATCTAAATTGGAAACTCAATCTTTCCAATGGAATTTCACCGGGATCCATCAAAAGCTCTGATGACCATGTGGCTGCTTTGGATCCGCTTGAGATTGATATTCATCTTTACCAAGGTGGCATAAGGACAGATATTTAGAGACGAGCCTCCATCTATCAATAATCTTGCTAGCATATACCCGGAAGATAAAACTGCAATATGCAAAGGCTTGCAATGACCGGTCCCTTCGGGAGGTATATTGTCATCAGTGAAGGATATCACATTTCTGTTGAAAATGTGATCAACCAAATGTTGAAATTTTTCCACGTCCACTAATTTTGTCAAGTAGGCTTCTTCTAAAACCTTCAACAAGATCTTCCGATGATTCTCAGAAGAGAAAACCAAATCCAGTATTGAAACCTGGTGTGGAGCTTCTCGCAAGCTTAAAACTACTTTGGCTTCATTATGACCTATAGTACGGAGGAATTTTTTAATCTTCTCTATGGGCAATTTCCCCTTTGCTTTGCAAGTAGGTTTAATAACCCGTTGAGGAAGGTACAGTGGATTTTCTTTCGACACTGTAGCAGTAGTATGAGACGTGGATCCTTCAGCTTCTCCATAATTCCATGGAACTTTATGCAAGCTGACAACAAGATGTTGTGGTCTGCAAGGTAAAGGAATTGGCTCTGGTGCGGCCACTTTCAAAGGATTGTCAGTTCCTTTGAGTTGAATTGGTTGTATGGGAAATACTTTGACAGTCTTATCATTCACTTCGGAGATAATCACTCTTGATCCCTTCCATTGGGTAGGGCATGCATTCCCACCCTTAAAAGTCGCATGTAATCAATCATCTGCTATTTGTAGGACACCGCTATCAATAAGGTTCTGAATAAGATGGCGGAGTGCCCAGCATTCTTCTGTGCTGTGACCGTGAGAATGTGAATGATATTGACACATTTCATCAGGATTGAACCGCCCTGAGTGGGGATTGATGGGAGGGAAAAGGAATGTGATTCTTCCTTCATTGATCAACATTTGAAGTATCTCTTCCATAGACTGGCCCAGATAGGTGAATTCCCTCTGATTGGTAAAATCCTGATGGGCTTTAGCACTTGCTCGCTTTACAACCTTATCCTCCATAGCTTCGCTTTATGAAGGTGTTGATGGAGCATTTATAACAAATGGAAGGAGATAGGCATGCTCCTGCATGATTAATTGGCGTGTGACTTGATGCTGATGGGTCACCAGTTCTGCCAATTACTCAATTTGTTTGGAAAGAGCTTTCATCTTTCTTTCCATGGAAAATTGGAACTTTGTATAATCCCATTTGTCAACACCGTCTTTGATGGGTTGGGACGATTCGCCATTGGAACCTTGTACAATGCTCCAACTGATCATGTTGACCTCTTCTTCTTTGTGTTGAGGAAGAGGGTTGTCTTGCATATGAGGTTGATCTGGTTTGGTGACTACAATCTCACCGTTATCTATCAGATCCTGAATCTTATGTTTCAAGGCCCAACAATCTTGAGTATCATGTCCGGGTGCCCCGACATGATAAGCACACTTCCGAGTAGCATTAAAACCCCTGCCATTAGGGTTGGCTGGTGGAACAAGATGTGTAATTTTCTTACGAAGCGATCGGAAGAGCAAGAATGTTCTCGAGCGAATCCCCTAAGGGTGTGAACGTTCGAGGTCGCTTTACTTCTCCACTTTTAGGCAATGGAGGGTTTGAAGATTGTGTTGGAAAAGGGGAGTAGTTTCTCCTCTGCATAGGCATGTTTGGATTGCCTCTTTGTCCTTGTAGTATCAAGGAAACATCCTCCTCTTTCTTTTTTATGGACCCTCAAAGTTGTTTCCATAAGATTGAATTTGGATGTGCTCAAAGAATGACTTTAAGAGCGGCTAGGTCTTGAATTTTACTGGGACTTGAATCCCATTTCACCCATCTCGTGTTTGATCATTTCGGAAAATGGTTTGCCAATACAGCCTAGAACTCTTTCATGAAAGGAGCTTCTTGTACATCTATGAAAGTCATGACCATTTCGATTACATCATGGAAGGAATAACTTGAGCAGCAAGGCGCCTCCACCTTTGAGCATACTCTCTAAATGACTTATTAGACTGTTTCTTGACCTTGGTAATTTGGTACCGGTTAGGAGCCATCTGAGATTAAAAACTATATTGAGTGACGAAGGCGTGAGCCAGCTCTTCCCAGCTATGAATCTTAGAGTTGTCTAATCTAGTATACCATGAACGGGCTTCTCTAGTCAGACTTTCTGAAACAACTGCATTCTGAGCTTTTCATTCTCCGCATAAGATTCTTAACTAACTTAACTTCGCTATAGAGTACATTATACCCTCAATTGCTTCGTCGCATTCCTGATCCATGATTTGAATCATTACTCTCTAATCCATATCGAATTGGGGTTGACCGCTCTACACAGGGTAATTCCGAACTCGATGTTGGATTCTCCCAATTGCTGTCCAAAAAGCGAAATCTATTTCATCTATTTTGGCCTTCTTGGATCGAACGTCTTTTTCAACAATATCTACGCGTCGTGCGGCTTTTATCCATGCATTCTCCATTCTCATTCGTTTAGTTGTTTCTTCTTTTATCAGAATTTTGATCATAGCATTCTCATATTCCAGCTCTAATATCTTATACTCTACCAAAGAGTGCTTCTATTCAAGTATCGCACATCGGGTAACACAATTTTGAATTGTTGCATCCCTTTGTTCCATGACCACCTGCCGTTCTTCAACCTGTTCTTCTAACTCGTGAATATGATTTTGTAATTCTACATTTCGATCATAAAGTTCTCCTAACAAGGGTTAATTGACATGTCACATATTATCCCTATATTCTGACCGACCAATTAAATAACAAATAAACTTAGGTAGGTCATACTAGCGATGGAATTACCTGTCTCTCCCCTCCTAGTTCTAGCCTCACATCTTAGCTAGGAATCATATCCCTAAGCTTTGATACCAACTATGACGCCCCTAAAATAGGTATACATCACCCATCTCGGGTCGCCAAATACATGGTACCGAATTCAAATACAAACTTAATTAATATAACTATCGTGTAAAATACGACAAAATATAGCTGAGTTTTTACACGAATATTGTCTCATAGACAATATCCAACTCAAATTCAATCCTTATTACATTTATTATTACACTAAATAGTGAGGACTACTAAAACAAACAACTCGGACCATCACTCCGTTCCCCGACTAGTCCCATCTACGTTCTCATTTCCTGAAGAGAACAATGAAAGCAAAAAGGGTGAGCTCAACTAGCCCAATAAAAAATATTATGACTAAGATAATGCAGAATAATTTATTGTTAGCCTTCAACAGTGTTAAATTGATAAAATACAATAAACATCGAGTTTAACTGCAGCGGAACAAGGAATCCATTAGAAGAGTCCCAGCGATAAAGTTAATGATAAATATTTTAAAACATAGAAGATAGTAGATATCATGCTCTACTTGACTCTTCTAATGGATTGCTTGTTCCGCTGTAGGTAAACTTGTTGTCTATTATATTCTATCAGTTTAACATTGTTGAAGGCTAATGATAACTTATTCTGCATTATCTTAGTCATAATATTTCTTACTGGGCTAGTTGAGCTCACCTTTTACTTCCATTATTCTCTTGAGAAATGAGAACGTAGTGAACTAGTCGAGAACGAAGTGATGGTCCGAGATGGTGTTATAGTAGTCCTCACTATTCTATAAAATATTGTGACAATAAATGTAATGAGGACTCCAATTGAGTTTGGATATTGTCTAAAAGAAAATATTCGTGTAAAAACTCTCAGCTCATATTGTATAATTAAGTTTGTATTTGTATTCCGTACCATGTATTTGGCGACCCAAGATGGGTGATGTATAACTATTTTGGGGCGTCACAGTTGGTATCAAAGCTTAGGGATATGATCCCTGGCTGAGATGTGAGGCAAGAACTAGGAGGGGAGAGACGGGGAATTCCTTCGCTAGTATGACCTACCTAAGTTTATTTGGTATTTAATTGGTTGGTCAGTGTATAGGGATAATATGTGGCATGTCAATTAACCCTTGTTTTGTGGCAGTGTTTGAAAATGGCATCTGAAAATGTCGAGATAAGTAATGAAGCACATGAGACCGTTGAGTCACCAACGATCAAGATCCAGGATAATGTGCAACAGGAAGACAATAATCCTCAAGTAAATAACAACACCAATCAAATGATAAACGATGGGATGTTTAGAGGCTTTATGCAATTCATGTAATATGAAGAAAGAACGGCTCCTATTCAAAATGCAGGTGGAAACACTGGAAAATCTCGGATGGTCACTGCTAAGAAGTTCAAGGAGCTGGGACCACCAGAATTTTTGGGAGAGCCAAAACCACTTAAGGCAGAGACGTGGATAAAGTAGATCACCCAGATATTTGATGTCTTGGGATGCTCCGAGGAGCAAAAGGTTCCCTTTGCCACCTTCATGTTGAGAGGAGAGGCAGATTACTGGTGGAAATCAGTAAAACGTACTCAGCCTGCCACACTCAAAATATCTTGGGAAAAGTTCCAAGAACTGTTCAACGACAAGTACTTTCCCAAAATTATTCATCACATGAAGGAGGTGGAGTTTATCAAGTTGGAGCAAAATAATATGACAGTGTCGTAGTACGAGGCTAAGTTTGCCGAGTTGTCCCGGTTCGCATCCCATTTGATTGATAATGAGGAGAGAATGACGCGAATGTTTCAATGAGGTTTGAGACCCGAAATACGTCAATACCTCATTTCTCACAAACTGTGTTTGTATTCAGATGTTGTAAATAGGGATCAATTATTGGAGCGCGATAATGAGTCAACCCAACCAAGAGAAAGCAGTTGGTAAGTCAATAATACCATTGGTAATAGTCATCAAAGCGGTGACAACAAACGTGGACGGAATCAACATGCCAGAAATGGTAACCACTTCGATGGTAATCATAGCCAAGATAATAGAAGTGAAAATTTCAAGAAGAGGAGATTTAATAATGATGGAAAGACGTCAGCACCAACACCTATTGTTAAGGAAGGAGAACGACCGCCGGTCGTATGTTACAAATGCGGAGAGGAGGGACACATCAGTCCAAACTGTACGCAGCAATCCAAAGCATGTTACAATTATGGAAGAAAAGGTCACCTAGCCCGATATTATCGTGTACCAAAGTCAAGTCCAGCTGCGATGGAGGCATCAAAGGCCGTCCCAGACAAGACAAAATTGGTACTTCAAGGGAGAGCATTTGTCGTAACCTCCCAAAAAGCGAGGAATCCAAACGAGGTGATCACGGGTAAGCTAATCATAAACTTTAGCAAAGTCTATACCTTATTTGATACCGATTCTATCCATTCTTTTATTTCTCCTACTTGCGCTCAACATTTAAATTTAACTCCGGAGAAATTAGACTTTGATTTATCTGTTGAAACTCCGTTGGGAGAAACCTTCATTACATCCACTGTTTATAAGTCTTGTTTGATTCAAATTGGTAACCGCACGTTACCTGTGGATCTTATCTCTTTGAAAATACTTGCATTCGATGTGATTTTAGGAATTAATTGGTTGACTACTTAGCATGCTAAAATTGATTGTTTTTGTAAGGTTGTTAGCTTTCATATTCCTAACCAACCTATTATGCGAATTCAAGCAACCAAACAATTAAAGTCAATCACTGTCATCTCAAGCCATAAAGCTATTTGTTTATTGAAAAACGGATGTCAAGCTTTCTTAGCTCATATCATAGATTTAAACAAAAATACGCCAGTCTTGAATGATATTTCTATTGTTAATAAATTTCCTGACGTATTTCCCGAAGAACTTCCTAGCCTACCCATAGAGCGTGAAATCGAATTTTGTATTGACCCCAGTACAAAACCCATTTCTAAAACCCTCAAATATTTCTTCATCCAAAACTAATGTAACCCGCACCGAAGATGTTGGCTCAAGCTGTTGAAGATTATGACCATACTATTCAATATAATCGTGGAAGAGTGAACGTGGTTGCTGACGAGTTGAGTAGAAGATCGTATGCAGTTACGAGTGTGACGTTGTTTACACAAAGGCCCATTTTGTATGACTTACAAAGGATGGAGATAGAGTTAAAGACTCTAGGGACCCATGTGATGATGGCAAATATATGAGTAGAACCGAATTTAATCGATAAAGTTAAAGCTGCTCAAGCTACAGACCTGGAGCTAATGCGTATGAGGAAGAAAGTGCAAGAAGGTGTTATTCCGGAAGCAAGAATCGATGAAGAAGGAATACTTTGCGTCAACTCCAGACTTTGTGTTCCTAACGATTCTGACTTGAAGTATAAAATCATTATGGAGGCGCACAACACACCATTTCCAATCTATCTTGGGAGTACCAAAATGTATCGTGATCTTTGACATACATTTTGGTGGAGCAATATGAAGAGAGAGATAGCGGGGTTTATCTCAAGGTGTCTAACTTGTCAACGAGTTAAGACGAAACATCAAGTGCCAAAAGGTCCATTGCAACCACTTGAAATTCCAGAATGGAAGTGGGAGCACATTACCATGGATTTTGTTACTGGTCTTCCCAAGGTTTCTTAAGGCATAGATGCGATTTGGGTCATTGTTGATAGATTGACCAAGTCTGCTCATTTCTTACCGATACGAGAAACTTATACACTTGAACGTCTTGCTCGTATGTACATAAATGAGTTTGTAAGATTGCATGGTATGCTAGTATCCATAGTGTCTGATCGAGACCCAAGATTCACTTCACGATTTTGGGTTAGTTTGCAAAAAACTATGGGCACAGATTTACGATTCAGTTCGGCATATCATCCTCAAACAGATGGGCAGTCGGAGAGGACTATTTAAACTCTTAAGGATCTATTAAGACTATGTGTCCTTGACTTCAAAGGAAGTTGGGATAAGTTCTTACCATTAGTGGAGTTTTCCTACAACAACAGTTATCAAGCAAGTGTCGACGTCGGAATTTTTAGTGTCCCTTTTTATTACTTATTCTTTGGTGTTCTCATGTTAATGTGAGATTTGTTTGAAAAAATAAGTGAAAAAGGTCTGACATGTATAATATCGACGATTTGACTTTAAGAGTCGCCAGTTGGTGTATTTAACTGGTTGCACCAACGCAACCGAAAAGGTTTGCACATTGACCCAATGATGTGACACTGCTAAACGAGTCTGTGAAACCGAGATTCATTTGGGTCCGGGGCTTTGATTATCTTGGAGGGAAGGTGTTAGGCACCCCACGACATCCGTGTTACCACGGTGACCGCCACTTTTCAAAGAAACTGTTATATGAATGTGTGTGTGTGTGTGTGGATCAATGTGCAATTATTTGAAAGTAGTGCGAGGCCTCGTTCGCACCTATATACATCAGGTTTGAATTTATAGAAAAATTCACTTTTAACCAAGATATAGCAATGAAGTTTTGTAAAAGAGGTTTTTCAAACCCTGTGCTCAATAGAAATTGAGACCTTTTCATACTTCCATTTTATTATTAAATGTTCGGCTGGTTTGCTTTTATTTTTGAGATGCGAGGCATCTTCTAGAAAATAATATATAGTAGTGCCGAACTCCTTATGGGCATGACAGCCATCCAAGGAAATTCGTACATTGTAAATAATGTACAAGTTGTTTATGGTGAAAAATGTCCATCACGGAACCAAATCTAGATTCGATGAGAGTGAATCTGTGATCACATGATTCCTAGGCTCACATGATACTGCGTTTATATGGAAAGCGATGGCAAGCGATATATATATATATATATATATATATATATAAAATCATATATATATATATATATGCATGATCACCACCATGAAGCAACTCCATGGGGATCGATCGATATAAAAGCGTATAATATATATGTGTATATGTGTGTGTGTGTGTGTGTGCATGATCAATCCACCACGAAAGCAACTCCATGAGGGATTAGAAAAGTAAATAAAGTCAGTAAAAGCGATCAACCGCCACGTAAACTCTAAAGCGGGATGAAATGTAAATAAAAGCATAAAAGGCCACGAAGTAAACTCCGGGGATGATAAAATGTAAATATATATATATATATTAAACGCACTTTGATATAAAATCCGGAGGACTCATCGGATATGTCCGATAACAATTATATATATATATAGTATATATATATATATATATATATATATAAAAGAATTAAACGCTCGGGATGTAAAATCCGGGCTCATCGAGATATATAAACAACAATTATATATATATATATATATATATATATATATATAAAAGCAAATAACGCTTCGGATGTAAAATCCGGGCTCATCGATAAAGTTCGACAACAGTTCATATATATATGTATATATATATAAAAGCAAGTAAACGCTCCAGACATAAGTTTACACTCAATCGAGGCATAACTCGATAATGTTAGTCCGTATATAAAATAATATATATATACATAAATATAAGTATATATATCTGATACGAAATGAAAAGCCACGAGATAGAAGTTTGTGCATACGCACACAACACGACTCTCAATGTGTAGAATAGTGTGTTTTAATATAAAGAGAGAGGCTTTATAGAGTGTAAGAAGGCTTACAGTGGGCTGCCAATACAGATTTCTATGACTCTAAATGGATAAACACTCAGCTCCATGCGATAAAAATATATGATATATGGGCTAACAAAGTGTTTAAAAAAGAGCAAGCACTTTCGATATAGGGTGTGTATAAAGCCAATTGGACAGGGCTTCCTCGCCTTTTCTCTCCTAAAAATGGCTAGCCCAAGCCCCATATACATAGAACTGATGGCCGCAGGTGTATCTGCGACAGCCTCTGATACACCTACGGCTGGTCGTGGTGCATCCGGGCATCGTGGGTCCCGTAGTCTCGAAGTACGTGCACTCATGCAATGTAATGTCCGTTCGAACTTGCAGAACTTCAATTCGAGCATCCGAACAAGGTGTACAAGACCATCTTCGGACTGCTTTTGTCGAGAGTTATGCAATGACATGGGATTTGCCCTTTTTGATTCTAGGAAGATGGGTCCATGACCGAAATAGCATTCCCGAGTTCACGTCAGGCAATCTGGTGAGCTGTTTCGCGTAGTTTTCGCTCTGAAGTTAAGATATGAGTCTTGTGGGACTAATTTTGAATCAATTTGAGTTGACATGAGTGTATTTGATTTGAAGTGAAGTTGAGTTGGCAAAATGACCATTTTGCCCCTCCCGGGGTTATCTCCGATTTTCGCACTGTTGTAGTAGGTTTTTCCCAGGGTTATCTCTGAGATGGTCATGATGTTGACTCTGGATGTACTCAGGGTAATCTCTCAGGTTGGAATTTATGTTGTGGTCCTCCAAGATTACCTCTAGAGTATGAAAAAGACGCTTTTGCCCTCCTGCACAGTTAATAACAGGAAAAGAAAATTTCAAGTATCTACAGATGCCCCTCTTTATCATGTTCATGCAATGCAATGGAATGGACATGATAAAGATTAGTAGACACTTGAAACATGAAAATGTATTTTCAATGATGCAGATCGCAATGCAGTGAATGTGATTATGAATGTTTAAAATGTTTTCGCAAATCGCAAATCGCACATCGCATTTTTCACTTCCCATTTTGCTTTTGGCCAATCGCACTTCGCAACTCGCACATCGCATTTCGCAAATTGTAAATCGCAATGTAATGAATGTTATGATGCATGTTTAAAAAGTTTTCACAAATCACTTTACCTTTACTGGGGATTGCTGATGCCTATGCTGGTGTTGACTACAACGGCTTGGCTTTTTATCGATGTCGCTAATACCTGTTTGATGAAGGGAAATTGAGATATCACCGATGCATACGCTGGTAGTTTACAATGGTACCTACCCTGATGGTAGTTTGATAACAGATCCTACCCTGCTGGTAGTTGACATCGCCCAACTATTTTGGTTCCCACTCGAACGGTAGTATACAAAGCTTTCATTGCTGGACTATTTTAATGTTGCATTGAATTGATACCAATGGTTTTGAATACCGGATCTCCCGATACCTTCGCTAAAGTAATATTCAAAGGTTTAATTCGCTAGATTTTGCCTGATGTTACGCTGGATAGAGATGTATGTTGATGTAACGCCTCACCCTTTTTGAGGTGATTTGTAGTTTCCTTTCGCTGTTGAGTGCTTGTGCCCCATTTCCTTGAATATTTTATTCGCAACCCGGCTGAACTGATTATCTGAATGCCGCTGATATCCCTGGGGGGTACAGTTTGTACTTTAGCTGCCAAACTTTGAACTTTAGTGTAGAGGCCTCAACTTATGAGGATTTGGCCCAAATTAACACGTTTGATGGTGTAGATTTCATTCGCCGGACCCTTTGTTATTGGGCTTCTGCTCGTAAGTTAAGAACTTTGTTGAGAATTTTCCCCTTCATTTGTAGGGGCGAGCTAATGTCGCCATGATTCTGTTCAAGAGTTTTCCTTCTTTTGATGAGAGGCCTGATCCCGCCTTAAAATCCTTCGCTTTCCTAGAATCGGAAAATGCCCCAGTCCTTTTGCATACTGATGTAGGGGATTCATACGAGAAACTCTCTTTGTTGATGAAGTCACAAGTGAATAATATCCAAATAGTTAATGAGCTGATGTGAGGGAAGCTTTGATGATGATGGACCATGCTGATGGTGTTGACTGGGGCATTTTCCTCTTTAGGATGTTTGATAAATGCCCCAGTGTTGATTTGTCGCTGTTTTCGAGATTGCCCAAGTCTTGTTGTAGTGGTCGGAATATCGGGTTGTCGTCGATTTTGAAATTGCCCTAGCCTTGCTTGTTATGCAGGATAGTCGCTTTGATGAGATGGGGTGATAAGATCTTTGAGATCATGAAAAGACTTTTCCTCTGTACCAAATGGTGAACAAGTAAAGGACCTAGGTTTTGATGCCTTTAATCATTATTCCTGACTTGTTATTGTAATCGGTCTTGATTTTCTTTTGATTTAATGCAGACTCATGATTAAGGGTGTCAAATCTTTGAAGGTCCTCGCTGCTAGTTGTCTTGGCATATCGTTGTTTCTTCCTTTCTAGGATTTATGCCAGATTTGATGGAATGACATTGCAGTGTTGTTGGGTCTTCTCCACATAGGTCGCTGACTTGGAGGGCTGTCTTTGGGCGTGGACTTGAGATTGATGTTTTGGGTTTGTATGTTTCTTTTGAGGATCAGACTGCACCACTGATGGTTGCCTACGTACTCCCGGGTATTAGGGAGATCAGGTCGACATAGTTTGCCTTGATAAGATAAACGGGTTGACAAGTGTTTGTTTGAGAAGTGTTTGGTTTGGGAATGTTTGTTTGGGAAGTGTTTGGTTTGAGAAGTGTTTGGTTTAGGAGTGTTTGGTTTGAGAAGTGTTTGGTTTGGGAGTGTTTGTTTGGGAAGTGTTTGGTTTGAGAAGTGTTTGGTTTGGGAGTGTTTGTTTGGGAAGTGGTTGGTTTGAGAAGTGTTTGGTTTGACCGTACCATAAATGGTTGCCTACGTACTCCCATTAATGAGGGGAGATCGGGGTCTTTAGTAGTTCGGGCTTGATGAGTCTTGAAACACAGAACTTGATTTTTGATTTTTGATTTTTTTTTTTTGATTTTTTTTTTTTTTTTTTTTTTTTTTTTTTTTTTTTTTTTTTTTTTTTTTTCTTACATACATGGAAAATAAAAAGCATACTACAAAAAGTGATCTGAGTCCAACATCTTCTCGGAACTTCATGACTTTATCCCCTGGATCTACATCTTTTGGCTAGTTGAGGCTTGATAGTCCGGTTATCGGAGGTTGTGTTGCCTTGAGGCTCATGACGAGAGGTTACTTCTTGGTTTTTAATGTCTTCACTTATGGCCATAACTTGATCGCTTCCTAGTTCAGTACATTCCTCAGGGATGCTTGAGCTTGACCCATCGCAAAAAGGTATGAAATCTTGATTCTTTGATGGGTTGGTTTCCCAACAACCTCGCTACCTTTTCCTTCATCTGTTCCTTCACACTTTTCCTGGGCTTGAGAGTATTCGATCATGAAATCTCCCTCAAACTGCTGTCGCATTTCTTGTAATGAACTTTCCCTTTTTGCTTTTTCTTCCTTGGAAAGGATCAGTATTTCCTTTGCATCATCCAAGGTTATAAGATCTGGACTGTGGTTGTCATCTTTGGACCACAGGATGTTGGAGGTTGGCGGAGGAATCTCCTTTGGGGATTCCCTTGTCTC
The DNA here is from genome assembly GCA_020205615.1 of Panax quinquefolius. Taxonomy (NCBI): domain Eukaryota; kingdom Viridiplantae; phylum Streptophyta; class Magnoliopsida; order Apiales; family Araliaceae; genus Panax; species Panax quinquefolius. The sequence continues at coordinate 87,793,310 of CM035158.1, forward strand.
CTCTGTCATTTTCTGCATTAGGATCATTCCATCTTGGGTTCTGCCAGGATTATCGCTCATAGCCTTCACCTCATTTGCAATGCTTGTCTCGAGTGGACATCTTAAGCTTTTTATTGCCTTCTCGCCTTTTTTGGTCATGGGAAATTCTATCTCCAGCTCTCCACTTTCAATTAGATCCTGGATTTTATGTCGCAAAGACCAGCATTCCTCAGTCGTATGTCCAAGTGAGTTAGAATGGTAGAGACATATCTTGGTGGAATCATAACTCTTTATCTTGGGATTTATAGGAGGCAGCAACTCAGTAATCCTTCCTTCACTTATCAGAGAGTATATCATTTCTTCATTGGATTTGCTTAAAGGGGTGAATTTTTGGGCTCTTGTGGAGGTTGTTTGATCTTTCTTCTTTGAGAATTCGCATTCCCCCGAGCGATATTTCTGTTGGCGAGGTCTGCTAGCAATTTTATCATCCCCCTTTTCTTGGCCTTCTGATAGTTGAGCAAAGAAATGCCTCGTATCCTGATGTTGGCGCACTATCAGCTTAGCTAGCAGATTTACTTAATTCTGGATCGTCTCTAATTTTTGCATTACTATGATACCTTCCTCCAAGTTTTCCCACTTTAGGACATTTATTCTGTGCCTTTGGGGGTAGTCCTCTATCCTTCGTATGCACTTACGAATTGGATATATTTTAGCGTTTCCTGACCCGATCATGTTTACTTCTTCCATATCATGCTGCAACGGAAGGTTGGTGTTGACATTTTGTTGATCAGGTTGTTGGACCACAATACTGCCACTTTTGATCAGATTTTGAATTTTATGCTTTAAGGACCAACAATCTTGTATATCGTGTCCTGGAGACCTGAGTGGTAAGCACATCTTTGGCTTGGATTATATCTTTTGCTCCTGGTTCTAGAGGTGGAGCCGATTTCGATAATTTTCTTGTGATCCATTAATATCGCCAATACATTTTCAAGGGAATCGCTAGTGGAGTGAACACCCATTTTTACGTTCTTTCAAATTTTCTTTTCTATCTGGGTATTGGTTGAATCGCGACTGTTGTTGAGATGGCGATTGTCTTGTATTTTTCGAATGGGGGGGCTGTAGGTTGGTCTCTAACGTGCCCTCATATAACAGGGGATACATCTTCATTGCCTTTATCGGTACACCCTTGGGATCGCTTTCATACTTGCGATCTGTATATGTTTGGCGGCGCTTGCTTCCAAAGCGGTGAAGTCTTTAATCTTGCTTTTTGAGCCCATCTCTGCCATTTTGATGTGTTTGATCATTTAGAAAATGGCTTTCCTATACTGCTAGGATCCTCTCGTAGTCTGAGAGCCTCTTGGATATCAATAAACATCATTACCATCTCAGTTTCTGTCATTGATGGAATGACTTGCGCTGCTAGATGTCTCCACCTTTGGGCATATTCTCGAAAAGATTCAGTACCTTGCTTTTTGACTTTAGTTACTTGGTATCGATCAGGTGCCATTTGTGACTAAAAACTATATTAATTTAGAAAGGCGTGGGCCAATTCTTCCCAATTGTGAATTTTGGCATTGTCAAGTCGGGCATACCATGCCTTAGCCTCTCCAGTGAGACTCTTTTAAAAAAGCTGCATTCTAAGGCTTTCATCTTCACATAAGATCCTAGTTCGCCAATGTACACTTTCAGGTGCGTATAGGGATCGCCTTCCCCATTGTACTTTTCAAACTCTGGGACTTTAAATTTAGTAGGATAGCGAGCCCCTGGGAATATGCAAAGTTCTGAATAGGTGACACTCCCATAATTTCCAGTCCCTTTGATTGACAGGATGGTCTCCTCCATTTGTTGGACTTTCTTTCTTATATCCCCAGTTTCTCGATCATCCCTGAGATTTGTGATTTCTTTATTGGAATGAGGTTTAGGGATCGGGTTTCCATCTTTTTACCAATACCTGGCCCTCCTCAGTGGATGACTCTGGTTGAGTAGGCATTGTTTGGCGATGGATTCCTCCATGTGAAGAGGATTCTGTGTGGATGGGTATTTGTGGACCTTGAATAGATTGGTGTAGTTCTTTGAGCATAACAGCCAACTCTGTCATTTGATAGCTCAATTTTTTAAACTCTTCGCGAGAGACAGAAGTTGGATTAGGTTGGGCACTTTTATCCATGTCTGACTGTGGGCTTAATGTCCCTTTTAAACTTTGAACGGGAAACGGGATCAATTGCTTCCCTACAAAAAGACTTACGTAATTTAGTCATAGAGAATGTATAAATTTTACATGCTATGTGATGTATCCATTTTAGGAATATTATCCTGTAAAACAGATGCAAGCGGTTTATAACATGTCAGGTTTTAATATGCATGTACACATTTCTTCATATTTTCCATTACATTGAGATTTGACAAGTAATTGAAATTACAAGTAATTTAAATGGGAAAGTATGAAGAGACTTTCCTTCGCGTTTGGTTTATCAAAGTTTGACCTATCTTAG